>JAKSZP010006581.1:0-383378 GCA_022478985.1 Massospora cicadina
AAACTCAGGGAGCTTTTAACTTCAAGGCTAATGGTACCCTCACAAAGTCCTTGGGAGTCTCAACTCCTGCTTGTTTGAAGAAAAATAGGAGATATATTTTCATTATGGATTATTGTAGGCTTAAGATAGTAACTCAAAAAGATAGCTACCCTTCATTGAATCAATGATTCAATATGGCACTTAGTGGGGCCTAATAAATCCGTTATGGATCTTGACAGAGGATACTGGCATATCAAGCAAGCTCTAAGATTAATCCAAGTGCACCCTTATAGCAGATGAAGAGCTTTTGAGCTGATTGAATGTCACAGGGGCTATGTAATGCCCCTGCCGCCTTCTAGTGAGCTATGGATGGGCTCCTAGGTGATTTGAAGATGTCTTGCATCTAGTTTACCTTGACAATATAACTTGTTTCTCTGAAACTTTCAACAGGCACCTAGATCATCTCCGCAAAGTTTTTTATCGCCTCTGTGGAGCATCCTTGAAGCTCAACCCCAGCAAATGCTCATTCCTCCAGCCTAAAATGGAGTTATTAGGGCACATGGTCACTAAAAAAGGAATTCATCCTTTGTCAGACAAAGTTTCACCATAGAAAAGATGATGCCACCTTAAAGCCTTTGGGCAAACAATTGTTTCTAGCATGGTAGGACATCCCAGGCAATTCATACCTCATCTTGCTGACCTGGCTGAGCCCTTGATTTATTTTCTACACAAGAATGTTCCCTTTAAATGGAAATATGGAACAAACCAGGCTTTCATTCTACGCAGCCACTCTCATCTCTCAGCCTATGTTAATCCATCTGAACTTTAACTGACCATTTGTGTCAAATTACTGATGCCAGTGACATTGCCATAAGGGCAATTATAGTCTAACTGGATGAACGACAAGTAGATTGACCCATAGGCTATTTCAGCAAACCCCTAAAAGCCAAACAGAAACACAGCTTCACTGAATTTGAATGCTTATATGTATTGCTCACAGTCAAGAACTTCCAACCATATTTGTATGAAACCCATTTCACAATCATCATCAATCACAAATTCTTAAGGTGGGTTCAGCAGAGTTCAAAGATCCTAATGGCCAATTGGCCTGTGGACCCTCTAGCTTTGAAGATATGACTTTTCTATAGTGCATCAGGCGGGTATGACTCATAAAAATGAAGATGAGTTATCCAAGATTCTGACCCTCATTGCATTATTACCTGAGGATGACCATTTGTATGATTTATTGGTCATCCAGAGAAATTGGAAGTCAAATCTCCAGAAACTGTGAAGATATTACACTCTATGGCTCAGAACGCCCAAATACAATATGTTATGTTATATAAGCAAGTTGATGGAAAATATCTGCCATACCTACTACCCTCTTTAAGAAACAAAGTCATCCTCAAAGGACACGCCCATGTACCACATGGGCAGTCAATAAACCCTCTGAATGTTTAAGGATAAATGTTACTGGTATCAGATGCTTGAAATTATTCAGGTGGTTTTAAATGCTTGATTGATGTGCAGAGCCCAAGATCAGCCAAACCCTCGCTTCTAGCATAAAGTTATTTCCCCATTTACTCTGTTTAACATCGTTAGTGTAAATGTTATAGTGCCCTTACCCATAGGCCTCCATGGCAATTGCTACATTTTCCTAGCCATTGACCATCTCATTAAGTGGGTTGAGGCCATCTCAGTACCTGACGCCACTGCTAAGGCTAGCGCCTTGTTCTTGTTTTGTTCCGTTTTCACCCAACATGGGTGCCCCAGAATTCTGCTCTTCAAAAAGGGTTAAAATAACCTCCCAAGTTGTCCAAGAATTGACCTCACTATCTAACAATAATCTAACATATCACTGCTCCCTATAACACTTTAACTAGTTTTGCAGTTGAGTGGGAAAATAGCACCATAGTCTCTATTCTCTATAAAATGGCTGCCATGATTCCATGTTATGGTTTCACTATCTGCCATCTACTTTATTAGCCTATTATATCATATACCACTGAGTAACAAAATGTCCCTATTTCATGATCTCTATGGTAAGGACTCTTGACTCCCTTGTAGCGTCCAGCCTTTATCAAATTCGCCTCTCCTGACACTGCTGAATTGATGATGACGCAATAGCTGATGAGTTAACTAAGCTTCAAGAGCTAAACCTGAAAGATTGTCTCTACCATCACCAGGGAAATTACATGGTCAAATGCTAGGAATCCATCTCTCCTATTATTTAATAATAGTGAATTTCTGGTATTATACCATCACCGCCCTGGTGGGCGCCCAAATAAGTTAGAACTTCATGGGCAGAACCCTACTGCTTACTGTACAAGACTGGCTCTGAGTACTTTATTGCTGATGTCATTTGAGGCACAATAATTAATTGCGTACATGCTAGGTTCCTGTGCCCTTATGCCCCCCTCTGTCAGGATCTTGAGAGGGGCAATGTTGGCATTTTTACTAAAGAATGGCTTGAATTATCTCAAGGTCAGGCCAATATAATTTTACCCATCAGAGGATGAAAAAAATTATATTGGAATCAAATAAATCATTAGCATATATACCTTGCCCTTACCAGGCAAAAAAATAAAGGAGATTTAAGAATTGTCATAAGATGAGACTCCATCTTAATGCCGCGGTTGCCATTTGGATGCCCTTGCACAATGGGAAGCCAACAATCCTGAAGCCAATCAAAGATAAAGGCAGCAGCTCAACCTTTGTACTTGATGAGAAACAAAGATCCTGGACAAAGAG
Source organism: Massospora cicadina (assembly GCA_022478985.1). Classification (NCBI taxonomy): domain Eukaryota; kingdom Fungi; phylum Entomophthoromycota; class Entomophthoromycetes; order Entomophthorales; family Entomophthoraceae; genus Massospora; species Massospora cicadina. Next base: position 2,731 of record JAKSZP010006581.1, read on the forward strand.
GATTTGAATGAACCATCTGCCACAAAACACCTAGTCACCCTATAGTATTAGGAACTTTACAGACAATAATTATTGTTTATCCCCCTTTACGTTTTTATACCTAACTTTTTTTTCTTTGCATAGCTACAATAATTGGTATTGTAGCCCAGGATATTACATAATACTGGACCCTGAAGAAGCGAAAATGCTATGCTATCAAATCTCTCCATCCTTCTGAAGAACCAAGCCATCCCATAGACCATTCCCAATTTCTGATCCTACTTCTCTGGGCATCCATATTCTTGATACTTGTTTTCTTATGAAAATCCAAAAAAGCTTAATTAGTTTTTTTAAGAAATACTTTTTTCTACTTCTGATCTTCTGGAATTACTTCTTGTGCATGATTTATATTCAGTTAAGTTGACATATTTACATTGCAGTTATTGTTTAATGGCAATTAATAAACTTAATTTAGCCACATAATTTCTTGTTTATAGACAAATTTACTTCACAGCATAGTTTACCAATGTGGAAGATTTATTCTGAGGTTTCTGGTAGTTCTATCATGTCAAACTTCACCGTGACACCCTAGGAATTTATTCTCCTGTCATATTTTGTATAGTATTTCTATAATGGGCCAATCTTAAGTATTGCTAAGTAGCAATAAATGTACTTATAAGAACTTTGAAAATTAGAAGAGCATATCTGGTCAACATTACCAAATGGAAGGAAAACATGTTTCTTCAAAGCCTGGATAAGCCTAGAACTGAGAAAACAACCATACCAAGCCAGATAGTTACTATTTTTATTTGATACTAAAGCGTGCTTTCTATTTTATATCTCTAAAAAACCCATTGTGCATAGATGAGGTCTTGTGTGTATTTTATTGAGGGCTATACTCATATGATAACATGTTTTTTGTGTATATATCCTACCTGTGCACTGCAAATCTGTTAGCTCATGCGCCAATTTTATAAACCCCTATATCATTTTCTACTTATCTTGCCAGTTCCCACACTCTTAAGTGTACTGGAGTATTTTGCTATTCCCTTTCCCTGAAGTTTCTTAATAAAAAGTACATCATTCCAATTTTAGTTTTTCTTCTCATATAATAAAGCATTTTGAACATCATGGCGTGGATTGCATCCATCATTCTTTTATTGAAATAACTAATCCTTTTTAGATAGATGGCTTTTAATTCATATTAATCCAAGTTTCTTGATGTCTAAGGTGGTTTCACAGGAACTGTGCAGTGCTGACAAATGTAACTTTAGGCTCCTCTGGTCCTAACACATACCTCTCACCACAAACCACCCCAGATTTTATAAGAATAGTTATTGTTGGGGATTTTGCATATGGCAACAACCCTATTCTTCATTTCACTATCCTCTTCAGTTTAGAACGCCTTGCTTCCCCTTGTGCCACTACCACCATCACCCACACCACCCTAGCATTGCCCACCAAATCCTTCAATGTGCTCATATTGCCTTGACACCAAATGTTTACTTTTAGAGCTTATGTTAACATTAGTCATAAATCTGTCACCTCTTTTTATTATTTTGCATCATTCTAAAATTTTAATGCTATTTCACCAAAAACCGTTTCCTCACAACCATTTATGAGTCCACGCTAGAGGCTTCTATATGGTCTTTTCTGTTCTATCCTACCCATACCACTTGCTGATGGGCCAGCGCACTACTTCCACCCCTATCTAAACCTCCAGCCAACCTCATCTGTTTAAATTGAAGCTAATTAATCAATATCCAGCTTGGACAATTTCTCAGAACCAAGTCACTCCCTATCTTCCCCACAATCTTCATTTATTTAGATGCCTCAGTTCAGTTCAACCATAATCCTTGGTCCTTATTGGAGGAGGTTACCATATTATGTGAACTTTTTTTCTCCATTTTTCAACTTTCTGTCACAGATGAAGCCGCAAGAGCACCAATAGACTATTCTTATGACCAATGGAATGAACAGAGTCCTGTCCTAAACAAGTGAAGTTGCTGAATAACTTACCTGACACAGATGAAATTGTAAAACCTCTTTTATATATCTAGCCAACCCAAGAAAGTTAATAAGCGCTCAGATGACCTTATCCTAAATACTTTGATAACTGACGCTCAAAGAGATTTACTCAATGAAGATGGCAAAGCCTCAAAAATTGACTATGAATTTTGTCCTCTCTTTTATACCTTTGAGGGCAAGATAGTTTGCAACTAGCTGACAATGATGCAATGGTCCAAACAAATTACCATTGTTGGAAAAATTATGTCTCTAATCCAAATATTACCAAAAATAGCAGTCATACAATTTTGAGAGTTGTATGGAACCCTGATGTGAGGAACAAAAATTGAAGCTACCAGTAATTGGAAGTTGAGCAGCATATTACCAAATTAGGTAACAAAGCAATAACCTGAGGAGGAACTACATCCCACAACCCAGATTTGGGGACTGAAGAATGAGTTTTGGACATCCAGGTTCATGGGCAACCACCATGAGAAGGAGCTCAAGGATACTGAATAAAGTATAATGGATGAAACAACTAAAGAGGAAATTAGATGCCGCCTAACTTGGGGGTCATGAAGATCCCGATATTGCTATCCCAATTCCCTTTTTATTTCATGTTACATATATCTTATATATTTATTTGAGCAAGCTGACCAGGGGACAGACATTACTGAAACTAAAACTAACTAAAACTAGAATAACTACTTGGTTCAAACAAAACGCCCTAATGAGAGGATTAAGTGAAATGCATTGAAGAACAACCAACCAGGTGGGCAGCGGAAACCGCTTATCCCTCCATTGTGGAAGGGGAGGGGGGTCAGGGGCTCATCTTTGGCAGCCTCTTTGGCAGCAGCAGCTTCCTCCCATAGTAGAGTGCATGTCATGGCTGACAGTAATGGCGTTGGGGCCTCTGCAGCATGGGGCTCAATATCTCTGAGAATTGGGATTTCATGGAAATTGCCAGATAGATAAATGGCACTGAGATATTCAGTTAAAGCTTTTTCAGCTTTGATGTGGGCATCTGGGAGTTTAATGAACGTGGCAATGTTTTAAATTTTAAATTTATTGTGGGGAAGGCTGACCATAGGATGGACACTTCCGAATATGACTCAGGAAAGACAAACTTAGTACCAGGGGAGGCACCCCAGAGAAGCGATGCTATCTCTTGTTGCCAGCGGGAACGCCACTTATGGGGAGGGGGAGGGGACGTGTGAAGGGGCCGTAGCCACTATTGAGCACGTGTGGAGGAAGGGGTCTGATTTGATGAACCAGACTGGGAACCAGGAGGATACCAGCTGTCAGCGACGCAGTGGGAGGTATCCAAACATCCACACTTGAAAGTGGTCCACCAAATGAGACCGGAATCTGTGGACAGTTTCTGGGAGGGTGGGGATGGAGCCTGCGATGGCATCTAAGACAACCGTGTGGATGGTCCACATGGCAATTGCAACCACCAGAGCACGGAGGGAGGGTGGAAGGGAGGAAGCCATTGATAGAGCAAACATATCTCTTGACAGACTGAAGGGATGCGTTTGATCCTGGCCAAGCAGACATTGAACTTCGCGCCATATCACTTTAGAGGTGGGGCACTTCTCCAGGCGGTGGAACAGCGTTCCATACTGGCCACACACGACACAGGATGAGTGTAAAGCGTTAGAGCGCTCAGCTGTATGATACACCTGCCTCAGGCAGCGCCACACATGGGAGCGGACTTGAGGCTGCAACAGAGGATGGTGTGCATATTTCCATATAGTTTTTTGGGTCTCAGTGGAATAAGGGATGTCCATCATGTCCAGGTAGTCCACCCTGGATAGGACTTGGGGCCAAATGGGGATCACGCCATCATGGATGGGTAGCCCCTGTACCTCTTGTATGAACTGAGGAGAGGGGCGGCCTCTTTGGGTTGTATGTCTGCTAATATGAATTCTCCACTCTGCGCTTCGCATGGAGAGTAGGATTCGTTTGTAGTGGGTTTTAGTCCCGTGAGGACCTGTGGCCGATGTGTGTGATGCGAGGTATTTCATTAGGGAGTGGGGGTTTGATGGATTGTTGAGGCCCAAGACTTGGGAGAAGTTGGAGCGGGCCATGCAGGACCAGTGTTGGGATGGGAGTGTAGGAGCGGTGACGGCCGCGATCCAGGTGCCCAGGATCTTGGCAGCATGGGCTTTGAAGTCAAGCAGGCCCATGCCACCTTGATGATGAGGGCCAAACATGACCTCTAGCCGTACTGGTGGAGGGCAGCCTGACCAAAGCCATCCTTGCAGCAAGGCATACAGGGATTTGAAGAAGCTTGGGGAGAAGGGGATGGCGTGGGCTCTGAACCAGACTTTGGATAGGAGCATAGAGTTGGCTAGAACAACCCTGCCAGTGAGGGTAGTAGGGTGGGCTCTGAGAGAGGCGATTCGCTTTGTCACGTTGTCCAGTATACAGCACTCCATTACTGCTGATGCATATCTGCCTGCCTCCATCCACACGCCCAGATGGCACACTGGTCCTATGGTAGGACGTGGCATGAAGGGGAGCACCAGTGGAGTGGTGTGTGTTGAGTTAGTAAGGCGTGGGCGTGGGTGAGCAGATGTGCCAGGTTGGGAACTAATTGCTGGGGCCCAGCAGTTCTGAAACCGACCAAGGAGGATGATTTCAGTTTTGGAGGCGTTCAGTGTCGCGTTGCTTACCTGGGAATATTCCTGGATGAGGGCTTCAAACGCGCGTGCATTTTTATTATTAGACACCCCCACCACACAGTCATCTGCAAATGCCATCATCTTGACTGGGGTTTGGCCTGGCACATGGACCCCAGTGAGTTGGGCATTCACATTTTGCAGTAGTGGGTTAAGGCTGAAGTTGTATAAGAGTGGGCTGAGGGGGTCCCCTTGTCGCAAGCCCCTTTGAGGGCGGACTACTTCTGTTAGGAAGCCTGGGCCACGCACTGCCATTGTTGCAGATTCTGTGAGCAGCATCACCCAGTTGATGAAGCGGGGGTAAGCGGAATTGATGGAGGCAGGCCCTTAGGTATTCCCAGTTTACTCTATCATAGGCCTTTTGTTGGTCCAAGAATACCAGTGCTCCTGAGGCTGTGGACTGACATGCATTAGCCATGGAGTGCACGTTATCCCAAATCGACCTTCTGGGGATGAAACCAAATTGTTCTGGGGAGATGGTGGCAGATGCTATAGTCCCTAAACAGTTAGCCATGATTTTTATTAAAATTTTGGTGTCTGTGTTTGTTAGAGAAATGGGGCACCAGTTGGCTAAGTTAAGATTATCCCCTTTCTTGTAGAGTGTGACAGTAAAGGCCTCATGTCCTCCTAGTAGGAGGCGCATTTCCAACAGGCTTTGGTTAAGTGAGGTGAGCAGCAATGGGGATATATATTTGAAATATTTTTTGTAGAACTCATATGGAATGCCATTTGGGCATGGGCATTTTTGGTTTGGCGCACCGCGAATGGCTGTCCATAATTTGTTTGGAGTAATTAAATTCATTATTTCTGGGTATCAGAAAATGGTGTGGATATGAGCTCAGTCGAGAAATTTTGCCACTTCGGCCAGTTGAATTGGTTCAGCTCAGTATAACTCAGAGTAATATTTTTGCATTTCAATTGCCAATTTGGCCAGTTTGTCTGCAATAGAATTATCCGATCTTTGCACCTGTGTGCAGGCCACGCTCTGGTGTGGTGCAAAAAAATTTTTAAAGAAATATGCGGCGCACTTGTCACCTTTAGTGATGCATGTGGCTCTGTATTGGACACAAACCCAATGTTTGTGTTGCCTTTTGAGTGCGTTGAGGTAGGCGGCTGCCTCCGCCCACTTCTGGCCCCATGCAGGGCTGTATCCTGTAGCTGGATTGTTGGACTCCAAGTGGGCCAATTCCACCAGAGCGCGCGAGATAACCGCCAATGTGGCTTGTGAGCATCTGGAGGAGAGATGGCAATAGTGGTGGATGGTGTCCTCTTTGAAAGTTGCCCATGTGGAAATGGGGTCCGCGCAAAACGGTGCAACAAATGATATTGCCAAAGTTGCCTCTTCCACCCATGTGGAAAATCCTGGTGACGCAAGCTTGGGGGGCGGATTTTGCACCAATGTGGGGCCTTAGCAACTGTGACCGGTAGGTGGTAGGTTATTGAGACCAGTCGGTGGTCAGAGAATTTCATTTTCATTGTTTTGAAGTGGGAGATGTGGGGTTAGAATTTCGCCGGCATTAGAATAAGGTTGATGCAGGTCATGGACCTTAATTGGCCGTTGTGGACGTGGGGGTGCATCATGTATTTGAGCAGCGGGGCATGTTGCAGCAGCGCATCCATTAACCCAAGGGTGGCCTTTAAAACGTGTAGTTCTATGTGACCCTGTGGGGCGTGGGGTGAGGGAGGCCACCAGTCCATTGGTGAGGTTAGCCAACAGTTCATGTCGCCGACTAGAAAAGAATCAGGGGGTAGCGGGAGGGATTTGACCAATGAGAAAAATTCCCAACGCTTGTGTGCACCATTTGGGGCATAGATGTTGACAATTGTGTGCACTATGTCAGCCCACGAGAAGGTGACAATGAGCACTCAGCCATTTAGGAATGTTTCTGAGGATACAAATTTGAAAAAATTATTTTTCCAAATTGGCACCCCATAGTGCTTTGACCAAAAGGATAGGGATGGGAGGAGCATTGTTTTCCAAGCTTACTCGGAACCTCATGGACAGTGGGACTCCTGGATGGCCAGGATATCCACAGGTAAATTGTGTTGTAAAAAACTCAGTTTCCTAGCCCAGGACGGGGAGGCCTTGAGTCCAGCGATATTCAATGTCCCTAAAGTGAAGGTTTCCCCCATTGCACCTTAGGTGTGAGGGGGAGGGCCCCCAGGCCCACCAGCCTCTTCTAGGTCCCCACGGGCTTTCACAGTAGTGTGGGTGTTAGCAGCAACGCTATCAGAGCTTTTGTTGATTTTTGCAGAAAGAGTTGCGTTGGCTTTGGCCTTCACTTTTTGTTTTCCTGACGTCAGACAAATTTTTTGTGATGCAGATGAGTTTGGTGCACCGTTGAGCGGGTCAAAAAAAATTTTTTAGTTGGGATAGGTCCCAAGTCAGTTTTGACCGGAGCTTGGGTGCAACAACTGATTGAGATCAAATTTCCCATCAGATCCTCAGATTGAGTGGCCCGCTCAGCATGGGCTTCCCAATCTGATTGGATGATGGACTTCCGAGTTGCTTCCACCACAAAGGTCTCCATGTCCTCCTGGCGTTGTGAGTGTGGGATAGCAGTGGTGGCCTTGGCCACTTCCTTGGCCGCGGCCCTACAGGCCTGCTTGGCCTTCTTCTGCTCCTGCAGGGAGATAGGCTTTACCAATAGGTAGCAGCCTTGTGCTCCCCACGGGAAAGCCTCCTTGGTGCTTGCAGTTGGTTTGTAGTGCGCCTCTCCGCTGGCCATGGCCGCTGAGGGGTGCTCTTGGAATGTGACGCCCTCCTTGATGGGGCATGCGTGCGCCTTATGGCCAAACGTGTCACAGTGGGTGCAGATGGGGGGCGCGCTGTCCACGGTCACCTGGAACAGGTGGGTGGTATGCCCTGCAATATCAATAAAAGTGGAGTGCGGGATCTGGGTTAGGTCCTTCGCGATCTCCTCAGTTGGGGTCAGAACTGCGATGGCTTTGCCAGTGCACAGGTGTGGCATCAGCGTGAAGCGTTGCATTTTGAAAGATTGTATTTCGCTGTATATAGCGAGACCATCTTTCAGGTGTTGTTCCAAAATGTCCCGTTTTACCGTAGTAGGCAAAAAGTCAAACGTGAGGAAAATTTGGTTTGATTTTGTCCATCTGGTGCATTTGGTTTTGATAACCCATTGCCCTTTGGGGAGGTCGACCACTATGCGCACTGCTGCAGCCTCGTCTGCTGCTTTTTTGCTTTTGAAACCTAGGTCCAGCCAACCGCGTGACATGGAGTGAGGTGCAATGTACACCGCAGTCAGGAAAACTTTGTGTACATCTTCACAAAATTTTTCCCATAAGGCTGTTTTTTGGATGTCCAGATACACACAGACTCCAAATTCCACCGATGAAAGTGGCTGGGAGTGTGGCGTGTTGATGTACTGGTTTCATCATGCTTGCCACATGAGTATCTCCAGGGAAATTTTGACCGCCAGTTTTTTAAGATTTTTGTCTAGTCCACCAGATTCTCCGGGGCGTTTTTAAACGTTGGAGGCTGCGGGCCTTCCACCTGCTCCTCTTACCTTGCTTGGCCAACTGCTCCCTAACATGGGCGCAGACTAATCTCCTCTTTGAGATTATCAAACTAGATTCAGTCTTGAATTGAATAGGTTGCAATAGTGATTGCAACGAGAAAGAAAAGAATTGAACGTGGCAATGTTGATTCAGGTTATTTTTGCTTTTGGATTCAGTGCTATAGTTGCCACATTCTGGATAGCATCATTTTCATTTTTGTGTAGCTGGTTCACTGTGATTTTACTTTTTGGGGTTAAGGTTGCAGGGATAACAGGAGGTGGAATTCCTCCTGTGAGCATCTCTACTGATTTAGCAATGGCTTTACGCAGGGGATGACAATCTGGTGTTGCAGCTGCTTCAACTGCAAGCTGGTGATCACTGCAAAACAATTTGGCGTTTGCCTGTGGGGTATATAGTTGAGGAGGGGTATCTGGCATCCCATTCTGCATTAACAAACTGCTCAATTTGCAGTGATGGTTCTTCAATAAACTTACCTGATTCGTCAATTTCAGCCAATAATTCCCAGGGATTTTGGTTGAATTGAATTGGGGAATCAGAATATGATTGAGGTTTAGTTGATTCAATTGAGGAATCATGGGATCTAACTGGGATCCAATCTGATGCTTGATAGGAGAAATTATCTGTGGCATTGGGGCGAGGAGGAGGCTGATTGGTGGCTTCAGGTGCAGCTGCAGCAGCAGGCTTTGGGGTGAGGGTGGTAGGATTGTGCCCCATACCAGAACTTGTACAGGGTGGGCAGCTGATTGGAGGTCAGCGGATTGGTTGTCCAATCCGTCAGAAGTGGTTAAGGAGGGGCACTTGCGTTTTGAGTAGTCCAACTTGAAACATGATGGACAGATCATCCGCCCACCCTCAACGCGGGCCCAAAATGGATGGTTGGGCGCTGAAGGAATAATGATGCATGGTGGAATTGACACTGCAATTATATTAAATTCAGGGCTGATCATGGCATATGCCCAAGGCCCAGCAAGTTGTGTGGCCCCATTTGGGATCACAAATTTTAAGATGGGGTTGGAACCATAGGCTGCCAAACCATCCATCAGCTCCTGGTGGAGCGATTCAGGGGGAGTGGGTGGGCAAACCAGCAAACTGAACCACCAAAGTGGTGTCCTCTGGGAGCTGAGTCTGAGTTGTGGGGAGAGGGGTGCCCTGGAATACCAGGGGCACAGTTGCTGCAGTGGCAGCGTCATCTTTGCAGGTGAAGCCCAGGTCAAAATACCCCTTGTAGGGATGGAAATCTATGAATCCAGAAAGTGTATCACCGCCTGTGCCATTTTAATAATGGCTTGATCATGGTATGGGAATAGTTTCCCATATGCAACCCTTAGGCTGTAGTGCATGTTGCTCCAGGGAAGCACTAGGGGGCAGCGAGGTACCACTTGGGTACAAGCAAGGTGGGTGTCAAGGTCCTTGGGCGGAACAAATTGGCCTATGGGTTTGGAATGACTGGGTGAACCAGTCCTAGCGCGTTTTCCTGCTGGATGGAAGGTGACAGGAGGATTTTTGCCGCTGCCCCACGCTGGAGCAGCTGGTAGAGAATCCAAGGACATCTGAGAAAAACTACAACAGGTGAATTCCATTTGTTTTATTAATTCAGCTAATTTTGCTCAGAGAGTTATACTAAGCGGAAAGAGTCAATGGAAGCAATTTTATGGCCAACACTTGTTTTATATATCTTTATATTTTAAATTTTCACCAGAAGTATAGAAATAATTCACATTCACTTTAATAAAGTTTTTTTCAGAGCTCTTAGCTTATACTACTTGATCCACTAATATCAGTTTCATATTTGAATTGCTAGTAACCATTCTAGGATTAGCAGTTGAGAATAATATAGTAACCAGTCTGAAATCTGCTCTATAAGAAAAAGACACGCATTTGTGAGGATACCTTGAAGATGAGCTGCCAGGAAAGAGATTTAGTAGGATTCCATTGTGTCCCAAGGGCCGATGTAAAAAGAACATGTCAGATGGATTCTACAAAAGTATTGCCATGGTGTTATTAGCTTAAGAAATTTTTGTACCTCATTGGGTAGCATCAGTAGAGAATATGTTCAATGAGGATTATCATGCCCTTTATAAGTTGTCAGGTGCCTAATCTGTGCGTAACAGATCCATTGAGCAGCAAGCTAGCCTCATAAGTTAAGCGAGATGAGGTTGGCAAGTTGACTGTGGTGCTCACTACAGAGGTGCTTCATCAGACCAGAGTGAAAATTATGAGATTTTTCATGAGCAATTTGATGATGCGGATATGAAAGTGTATTATAAAGAGGATTTATCCTAACTTCTGTCAAGAGATGAGGGAACTATCTGCCAAGTCTGTACCTTAAACTAGAAATGTCTAATATAAAACCAACTTGAGCGTATCAAGGAGACTGTGAGAAGAGCATAAATTTCCTCCATTCCAATATTTAGAGGGCCTTCACCATAGTGAATCTTAAATCTGCTATCAAGGATATGGAGGCTTAAATTTTAAGTATTAATAAAGAGAATGGAGCAAATATATGCACTCTAACAATTATGGAGATTGCTTAGAACAGCATGATACCATGCTGTACAATATGGACAATAGTATAGACGAGTTGAAGGCTCAACTGAGTACTGTACCAGAATCTACTTCAACTCAACCAGCTACCTGCTTAAAACTCTGGTATTGGCCACTCAACTGACTGCCACACAATCACTCATGATGCGTTCCAACCTTATTGAAGAAGATCCTGCTTCAAAATCCCTATTGATGTGGTAGGGCTACTTCCAACTGCCTCTAGTGGATTAAAGTTCATACTTGTAGCCATTAACTATTTTCCTAAGTGGTTTGAAGCCTCAGATTCAGTATGTACACTACAAACTCAACTGCTCAGTTCCTCTACAACCAAGTTATAACTAGACATGGATGCCCCCAAACCTTGCTCTTGTACAATTGGAAGAACTTCATATTAGATTTTGTGAGGAATCTAATGAACTTAGTTGGTTTGAAGTAATAATTTAATATTCTCTACACACCATCCTCAAATTGTAGCATTGATCTAGTGAATGGAATCTTAGGAGGGATACTAAATATATGGTTCTCAACTATAAGTCAAAAAGGGATAAATTGCTGCCCTCCGTCTTATTGGCTTACAGGCTTAGCCATCACCAGTTGTTTGGGATGTCCCCTTTCAAGGCCCTGTATTGGCAAGAAGCAGCATTTCCAAACCTGCTAGCACCAATCAGTACCACGGACCAGATAAACCTGCCACTTTGAAGTTATCATTAAGAGCTAGCTGATGAACTTATTAGAATGCAACTGGAGGCCTCAAGAAACATAGAGGCTACTATGCCCTGAAGCTAACAGTAGATTCAAAGATGAACCAGGCTACTTGAGTTCAGCCTAGGTGACAAAGTGATATTTTATCACTTACAAAAAGGACGTCCAGAAAAACTGCAGATCATATGGACTGGACCTGTTACTTTATTTGTGATAAACAAGGAGCTAAATACTCAATCTGTGACAATGATGCTAACTTAGTATTTAATAAAATATATGCATGACACCATAGATAATTCCCCCAGTCTCATCCTGGGAAAATATGTTGCATATGTAGCTGCAAGAGCACCAGAAGATCATTTTTTGAGCAATGGAATGAACAGAGTTAATCTCAAACAGGAAAAGTTCTGGGCAACTTGCCTGTCACAGAAGAAATTATACAAACCACTTTTATAGATTTTGCCAACCCAAAAGATTTACAAAGTGATCATGATGACATCATTGGAGACATTATGATACCTAACAATCAGAGATAATTACTTAATAAAGTGATAAAACTGCCAAAATTGACTATAAATTTGATCCCCTTTTACACCTTTGGGGTGAGGTGTAACAGACCGGTTCTTTCTAGTAATGGACAAAAGAATTGGGCAATACCAACCAGGTAATAGTCCACAAACTAGATAAAACCCCAGATAGTGTTCTGTAAGTCCGCATTCCACTATAATAAGGTTGAAGCCATCCTTGGATAAGGTTAGGATAATACTCAATCCTAACAATGATCCTTGACTCCAGGTGAGGGCCAATAGAGAATCCCTTAAGAGACTGAGTTCAGTGTCCTGGAGAAAGGCATTCATCATAGTATATTACTCAATAAAGTTAAGAATTAAAATAATTTTTATTAAGATATTTATTGAGCCAACTGAGTAAGAACACAGAATTGAGTAATAAAATTCTACTCAATTCTTTTTTATAGTATGCAAATAATAATTTTCTTAGACTTTTTTAAGTCTTATGAAATTATTAGTCTAAAATAGTTGATAATTATGATTTTAAACATAGGATTAAATTATTAGATAATGGTTATACAAATATAATAATTATCAGTGATTATTGACAATTGATAATCACTGTCAATAATCAAAATTCAGAAGGTCTATTTTTAGACCTGATGATCTTGCTTTGATCAAATTAATTTTTGATAAAAATTTGGGACCCTTTTTATAGATTAATTTTGTATGCAAAACAGATGAATTACTCCATTTGCTTGAAAATTACTCTGTTAGGAGCCCCTATAAATAGGGGTTTTTTTGAGGCCCACATTTGGAGGAAATCTGACATTATTGTCAGATCAGTTATTAATGTTTTTCAGATTTCTCAAGCTCAGATTCATCAGATCCCTCAAGGTGGTACAAGGGCCTTCATTTAATATCGAATTTTGCATCAATTTGGTGGTTTTTCTCTTATTATTATCATTAAAATTATTGTTTTGTTTGTTATTATTAATTCTAATAATAACAAAGTGATGGTCAGGAATATCCTGTACCATCACATGGGGGGGCAAGATAGATTGAAATTAGTCAATGACAAAAAATTTTCAACCAAATTACCCAAATGGGAAAATCAATTCTCACATCCAAATATTACCAAAAAATAGCAATCAACTAATTTTTAAATTGTACAGAAACCTGATGTGAGGAACAAAAAATTGAAGCTATCAGTAATTGGAAGTTGAGCAGCTTATTATTAAATTAGGTAACAAAGCAATAACCTGAGGAGGGACTACAGCCCGCAAATCAGAAGTGGGGACTGAATAATGGGTCCTGGACATCCATTTTCAAGGGTAATCACCATGAGAAGGAGCTCAAGGATACTTGAATCAAGTAAAATGGATGAAACAACTAAAGAGGAAATTAGATGCCATCTGACTAGGGGATCATGAATACCCACAATATTGCTACCCCAATTTCCAATCTATTCATGTTTCATTAATCTTTATATCTTAGATTCACCAGAATTATAGAAATACTTCATTTTTACATGAATAAAAACCCTTTATCATGGAATCTTAACTTATCCTACTTGCCTCACTTATATCTGTTTCAGTGATCAAATTTTTAGTAACCAGTCTGGGATTAGCAGTTGAGCAGCTACATTAACTAGTCTGAGATCTTCTCCAAAAGAACAAGACACTCATTTGCACAGATACATTGGAGCTGAGATGCCAAGAAAGAGGTGGAAAGGATTCCATTGTGACATGAGAACTAACTTAAAGAGAGCATGACATAGAGCGTCTACAAGAGACTTTCCATGGGCATGAGTATTTTAAATAATAAATTGTACTACATCAGGCATCATCACTAGAGAATTTGTTAAATGAGGATGATAAAGCCCTTTATGATGGTTTTCTGGTGCCTAATCTGTGTGGAACAGATCCCCTAGCAGAAATTCAGCCTTAAAAATTAATTGAGTTGAGGTTGGTGAGCTGACTCTGCCCCTTTTCAAACAATAATTAAATTAAAAATTGGAAGCACAATTTTCTATTTGATAATATGATCCTAAGACTAATGTTGAGTCTTTCTAGAGCAACCACCATCTTGCAAAGATGCCATTGCTTTTTGAACGCTGCACCCTTCAAAAAGCTGCTGTAAATTCATTGTTTCTGTTAATGGAAGTGTTATCCTTCCCTAGCTTCTCCCCCAGCTTCCCTATTGCATCCAAATATAAATTGACCCCCTATATAAGTTTGCTAATGGTTTTGTCCTGAATGTTGCATTGTCCAACTATCTTTATGCATTAACGTCACCAAAGGTAATATTGCAGCTTTCTTTTTATTCCCCTATGCCCACCTCCAAGCTTAACAAAACATTGCTTAGTATTTTCTATTGTGCTTATCAATACCCTATGTTTTCTCCCCATATCCTACTAAAGTCCCACCCTTCTGAACCACTCATACCAATGCTAAGCCTTGTGTTACTTCTTTTTACTAGATAAAATTAGTCTGTAGTACCTTCTGACCCACCTTACCCCTCCATCATGGTGGTATTAAGGTTTTCTGCTATCTGTCTGATTATTGACTTAATTTGATTATGTTTTATTCTGTTTTATTCTTCATTGTTTCAATAAGTTTGTTTTTGCACTAGGTGGTCCCAAGCTAAAGAGGAATATGCTAATCTTTCAATAAGTTTGTCTTTTAGAACTAGTGTAATAATAAGTTTGTTTGTTTCTTTGTTTCATATGTTTTAGTTCAAATTTATTGTTTATATTAATCTTTCTAGCCAATTTATATTATTTGTCCCCTGGTCAGCTTTCCTTGATTAAAAATATTCCTTACTATATTTAAAAAAAGTATAGTGACCCAATCTTATAATATATATTATGCTTGTCTAATAAAGTGTTATTGTACTAGATAGGATATCTATAGTTTTAATTAGGTTAGTTTTTATAGTCATGGTAGTTACCTATATAAGAATATAACCTACATCATGTTGCATGAGCAGTATAATCTCTATACAGCATACTTTACAACATATATAATTATTAATTTTCTTTTTAACAGCTTTTCTCATCAACTCTAAAAATTGTAAAGCACCTATAAAAAATAATTGTTCAGTGATAAACACTTTAGAATAAAAAAATTTTGTTTGAAGTTAATATATAAGAATGATGACCTAAAAGAGATCTATTTTATAACTGCATATGTCCATATGATACAAGTAATTATGTCTTATTACAATAAACAGCACTATTAAAGACCATTTCATTAGTTGCAATCCAAGTATATTATAATGTATTTTTAAAGAATTAGCATTGTCTTGTAAGTTATAGTGCACTTGTCTCATGCATTAGTTTATACTTTACAAAACAAATAGATCATATAAATTTTTATTTATAATTTTTTTCTCACATATAGTATTATAATTTAATGCAATAATATCATAGCTTTATGCTATACTAATTAAAAAATTATATTATGCTTATAATATCTAGTTTTTATTTGATATCATTATTATATTAAAGATATATTAGATAATTAGAGTGTACTTATGCTATATTGATTAATAACATAGAACCCTTATCTACTCTTTAATATTAAACTCAAAGTGAAATAAATTATACCATGTTTACTAATTACCTTAATCCTCATGGTACTGATTTAGGAAGATTTTTATTTACTTTTAATTTAATTTGTAATTTATTTTTATTATAATTCTATTATGGCACTATCTAAAAGCTTTTCCTCAATAAAGCTCATAAATTATCTAAATATAAGTTTTAATAAAGCATTATGGTTTTGTTAAAAATATGAATTTATATTAATATAGGTACTAAGACAAGATCCTATATATTAGTATATATAATAAAATAATCAATAAATGTGAGCTATATTTACTTTAGTAATAAAAATTATAGTTTAGCAACTTTATATAATTTGTTATATATGTGTATATATTTATTGAAATGGAAGTAAGATGCCCTAATCTAAATTGAGCCTTAAGAACACATCCCTGGCTTGATCCTGGTGAGTGAACCTGAATGTGGTAAAATGATGGCTTTGTTGGAGTTTCTTATTATAAATTAAACTTAGATATTAATTAACCTTGCAGTCCAGAGGAGTTCCTGACCTATCAGAATGCTGCACGTGAAGGTTTTCAAGTTTTCTCACCCTTCACTTTCTCTTTGATCTCCTTTATTTTAGTGTGGTTTATCTGTCCCTAGGTTGATCTAACCAAAATAAAGCATATATGTTTCAGCTAAAGTATGACTACAGAGATTTTTAACATATTATATAAATAACATATGGCTTATAACATTGATATATAATAATTTTATATTTTAAACTAGATACCTTTCTAAATTTTTATTGCTAAATAATAAGCATAAAACTTACATATTTTTTAATATATCACAACTGTAGATCATTTGATATGTCCTGTTCTTCAATATAACATACTTTGCATTATCTAACATAATTATAGTAAAGATTGACTAGCCTAATTACATAATTTGTAGAAAAGTAAGAGAAGCTAAAAAGTATTTTTAATCCTTATTTATATAGAAAAAACTCTTTAAATATAAAATATGGGTTTTATACAAGATGTTTTATTTTGTTTAAAATAGATAACTAAA
Organism: Massospora cicadina; assembly: GCA_022478985.1. Lineage (NCBI taxonomy): Eukaryota > Fungi > Entomophthoromycota > Entomophthoromycetes > Entomophthorales > Entomophthoraceae > Massospora > Massospora cicadina. The sequence continues at coordinate 19,317 of JAKSZP010006581.1, forward strand.
GCAAGTGAAATAACATGTCCTTAATTTATATAGGTATTAAAATCTACTTAAAAAAATTTTCATTCACTGACTGACTGACTGACATCTGAAACCTTCGAGTCTGATAGGGTCAATCTATTTGGGTGAGTGGGTGAGAATTGGCGAATCTTATCGAATCTGAAATTATCGAGCCTGATGGGTTCAATCTATTTGGGCGAGTGGGTGAAGATTGACAAATATCATTGAATAATTCACCAAATTGCTCACCTGAAGCTAATCGAGTCTGATAAGTTTAATCTATTTGGGTGAGTGGGTGAGAATTGGCAAATAAGATCAAATCTGAAACTATCGAGTATGATAGGTTCAATCTATTTGGGTGAGTTGGTGAGAATTGGCGAATATTATCTAATAATTTACCAATTTGCTCATCTGAAGCTAATCAAGTCTGATAAGTTTAATTTATTTGGGTGAGTGGGTGAGAATTGGCAAAAATTATCTAATAATTCACCAAATTGCTCACCTGAAACTCAACAAAAATCAGTATTAGAGTTCAAGCAGATTAAGTAGTTAGGATAATCAACTCACCAGCCACAAGAGCAACAGTGGAGCTGTTAGTCTGAGTGGCTCGAGAGTAGTGCTGGCACAGCCTATAGGCTACAATGTGAGCTTATCATCTGATAAACTTTAAATACTGTAGTGAAGCACGGGTATCTGGATGTTAGGTTTATATATTTTAAACCTGCCTAATTTGGTTCACTTAATTAATAAAATACTTTTGGCAAGTTAAGCAGAGATTGATTTAGTAGTTTGGATGATATGTCACATACTCATTTATTCAAGGCAAGGGGACCAGGGGACCCTTCTTGCTGACACAAAAATAAAAAGCAGGATAAAAAAGGAGCAAAATATGCTAAAAAACCCGATTTAGCCTCTAATGTCACATATTCAATGATTTTAAGTACAAAGATATGTTTCGGGTAGCAGTTTGGTGTTATTTGATTGATTCGATAGGTTTATTTTGTTTGGCCGAGTGGTTAACGGCTTTTGGTCGAATTGATAGGACATAGTTTAGTTTTGAGGGGTGATTAGTTATTGGTTGTTTTGATAAGTTCAGTTAGGTTTACCTGAGTGGTTGGTGGTTTTTGGTTGTTTCGATTGAGCAGTTAGATTTGGCTGAGTGGTTTTGTTTATATATAAAATAAAATCTAAATTAATAAATTGAAAATCTGAAATTTTATAGACACGTAGCGAAGCACGGGTAAATCGGTTAGTATATTATAAAGTTAATATATAATCTTTGTGAGGTGTAGATAGCATAGCAGGTTGGTTCCTGCTTAACTCTGGGTCAGGTTTTAATGAAACAGGTTTGTAACCAGCACAAGCTAAAAACTCAGCTGGTATATTTGTCCCAAGGTCAACCTGCCTCATTTACTTTTTTGTCTTTATATATAGTCCTTGAGAAAAGATAGATAATGATTTATGTGTTGATACATATACTATATTTTAGCACTATCATTTAGTATACATTTTGCTAAAAAGTGTATATTATTCTTAATGAAACTTAGAAATACTCTGACTTTTAGTTTACATTAAATTTAGTTTAATTATTTTGAGTAAAATCTAGTCTAAAATTTGATAAACTTTCATTGATACATTACCAAACCGTTTTAGATTAAAATAAAGGTACACATACATAATGCAATAGGAAACATATAAAAATTTATATGCTTATTATGACTAAATAATCTATGACAGATAGAAAAGTGAGCTAAGTTAATACTTTTATATAGGAAAAAAATACTATTACACTTATGGATTTTTGAGCTTCTGTTACTTTCATTATTGTATAGTCATTACATATTTTATATATTAAAGAGCTTTATAAATTTAGTGATCACTAATAATCAGCTGACTGCTTTTTGCTAATCCTATACCACTCAAAATAAGTATTCTCTACTTTATATAAAATACTATATAATCTTTATAAAAATATCATAATTTAAGTAACATTTATTAAAAATAAGTTACTGATGTACCTTATAATGGTTTATAAGTAAATCTAAAGTAATATCAATTAAACATGGTGTGCTTGATACATACCTTATCCAAAATAATAGTATCTATACTAGTAGTAAAGCTTGTATAGTATATGTCATTCTATAAAAAATATTTGAACCATTAAAAGTATTGTATTGTAGGAAAAACGCTTGTTTTGATACATATGGCTTATTATATAGTATATGGACGTTATATCTAGTGTAGTTATTCTATACTATAAACATAAGGAATTTTATATTAACATAAGTTGCTTACAGAACTATAGAAAGTTATATTAAGACAGATTATTTTAAATTAATTTGAAATTGGTATAATATATCAAGTTGATCTCTGAAAAAGCTGTATTTAGTTGTATTTCTATTCTAAGATTTAGCATGGAGTATATACTTAAAATGTATGATTCTACTTTCTAATTAGAAATTATCATTTATATATAATTGTAACTGATGATTTCATATGAGAGTTATGTCTTATAATAGTTTCTTAGTGTATATCTATATTAGTAGACATATCAAAATTTAGAATTATAACATTTGTAGGTTTGAGTCATGTTTTTTATGTGGTTTTTTATATGTATAAGGTTTGCAAACAGATTTTTTGATAATGTTAAAACTGTTATGAATCCCCCCTCAGGTTGGGACCATCTAGTACTAAAAAAAACTGTTATGAAGTTTAATATTACCATAATAATTTAATATTATGATGCTTGATAAAGTCATATAATCCAGTATGCTTTCAGTCTGCTCTGGATTTCTTAAAGTTCAAAATTTTTTATATGAGTAAGTCATAATTCTTGCTAGGTGGGGTTCTTGTTAGGTTCCCTCCAGAATTTCTAGCAGTAGGGAAGGTACAGTATGCTTAGTACATTGACCTTCCTAAAAAAAGGGGGGCCAAAGTTCCTCTAGGTTTACCAGCCTCAGCCCTTGTTGTAGAAGGGATTTATCTATAAATTAAATTGTTTTTAGTAAATTAGATGATAATATATTAGGTATAGTAAAATAAAAAGGTTTATCAGAGGAGAGAATCAAACTATTTAAAGTGATAAGGCTAATGGTGTGAGGTGAGAGATGTAATAGTAGGTGAGAGATAATTTACTAATCAATGTCAATTGAATGCCTAGCTCTGTGAAACTCTTGGCATCAGGCACTAATTAACTTAATATTCTATGATTAATAATGGTAAATAAATAATTATTTCCTTAGCATGTCACTAGTAGTCCTAGAATTAAACTTACTATCAGGATTGATTCTCAATATGTTTTAGGAAGGGAAATCACTTAAAATACTAGTAACAATTATCAAGGATAATCCTCAACACTTTAGATTAACTTGACCCAATAACCCTTCAAGCCTCAGCTAGGGGTTAAGAGCCAGGACAGGGGTCTTCAGGTCTCATTAACATAGTTTGGTAGGGATGAGAGAAGAAGTTAAGAATATGGTGCTGGTAGCTTTTATAAAAACCCAAGATATATCCAAACATAGTGAGGTTAGCATGGTCCAAAAATTAATGGCTTGAAGGCAACCATGAAATCTGGTAGAGATAACTTTAGCATTGAGAGACAGCAAGGATATAGGTGGCAGAAGGCAACTGAATTCTGGGCCTATTTGTAAGAACATTGACATTTGTTGCTAATTGTGGGATCCGCTGACAGATGCCACAAATACTTTGTTTAAAGTGAGAAATTTACTTTCTAATAAAGTAATAAATAGCGCTTTGTTAGAGTTTTTTAAGTTTTTTATTGTTTAAGCAGGGCAAAACCAAAAGAAGGTCCTTTTCTCAATACTAGTATTTCTTATTTAAACTAGTTCAAATTTTGAGACCATGTGTATTCAAGGCTAAAGTATATAAAGCTGAGTCATCCAAATTAGAGAATATAGGCTTTCAGCCTATCAATCAAAGATAAATTTTTTGAGGCAAAACTGACCCATGTGATAATGATTTGATAAATTGTATCCAATCACCAGCAAGTAAAATCTTCTCACCTTGGAAGTGGTCAGATTTGAGTGGTAATGATTTGTTAATTTGACCCTATCATCATCAAGTAAAATATTCTCACCTCAAAGTTGGTCAGATTTGTGTGGTAATGAACACCTCAAATTTGGCTGAGAAGTCAGAGAATTCCTATTATTAGTTTTTACCTTATTACACCAATTTTGGTTATAATCCATATTTTTCTGATAGTTAGGATTCCACCGAGAATCTGCCAAGGTCTTTTCACCATTGGTACTCATATTTTTGATAACCACAATATTATTTGAAGATTGGGCAGGAGATGGGCCAATCATGGTAGCAGATTTGGGAGCACTCATACCTCCAACATTCTTTCTCATAAGTTGAGAAGGAGAATGTCTGAAATTGCCCCCCTCAAGAATGTTGGGAGGGGTGTAGGGTCATAGGAAGTGGCCATGTACCCAGTTTATGATAATTCTGGTAGCCAAAGACTTTATAGAATACTCATTTCCTCTCTTATACATGATGGTAAATGGCCCCTCCCAGATTGATCCAAGTTTGCCACTATGAGGAGTTATGCAATTGTGGTAATATAAAACCATATCTGACACTTGGAAAGAAGGTAAAGGAGCTCGGAGCTCATTGGCAGCTTGGCCTTCTTTAGTAACCATTTTAGCTAGGTTGGTCATAGCCTCTGATTGAAGCTGAATGATGTGGTTAGCTAACCTTTGCATGGCTTTCTCAGGCTCCTCTCCTCTAGAGAAGACATCCTTAGCTAGAAGAGCAGGTATGCCCAGTTCCCTGCCATACAAAACTTGGAAAGGGGACATCTTTAAAATCTGATGATAGCTAATTCAGTAAGCCATAAGAGCGCTAGGGAGATAATGATCCCAATGAAGGGGATCAGATGAAGCCATTTTTTGTAAGATAGAAACCAAAGTACCATTTGCTCGCTCCACTGTACCATTGGTTGATGGGTTATATGGAGCTGAGAATAGTTGCTGGGCTCCCATGGAAGCAGCTAAGATTTTGACTACTCTGGATGTAAAATTTTTCCCTGTTATCACAGAGTAGTACTTGAGGGCACCCATGTCAAGTGAAAATATTTTGATGGAGAAAGGTGGCAGTGGCCTTAGCAGTTTGGGCTGGAAAGCGCCACAGCTTCAACCCACTTTGTGAAGTGGTCAATGCCTACCAAAATATATCTGTTTCCACCTGTGGTTTGAGGAAGTGGCCCTACTACGTCCAAGCTCATGGTATGGAACAGCTGTTGTGGGGTAGTTGGCTGATATTGGTATCTAGTCTTGAACTGAGACTGCTTCTTACATGTAAGGCAAGCATCCAAGACTTCAATGATGGCTTCCATGATTCCCTCCCAAAAATATTGATCCTTAATCCACTCATAGGTTTTCTTTACTCCTCCATGGCCTAAAGTTGAATGAGCTTCCAGGATAACAGGTACACGTTCTGAGGGTCTGTAGGTAAGGCAACCACTTTGCCCCCACTTGTTTATACAATTTCCCACTTTCTACTTTAGTGTTACAGGGAGTGCTGGGCCAACATCCTCTGTACAGGCTCATCCTCATCTTCCCAGTCATTTGGGGTCATTAAAAGATCATACAGCTGCTCCGCTTCACTGTTATCTAGGTGGAGGATGGGCAGCTGAGTTAACCCATCAACATTCATGTGGCAGGTTCCAGCGCGGTGTTCAATCTTCATATTGTAATGCTGGAGCTTTAGAGCCCAGCGAGCTAACCGCCCTGTAGGGTCCTTCATGTTTTGCAACCATTTTAAAGATGTGTGGTCCATAATCACAGTGAAAGAGGTCCCATACAAGAAAGGGCGGTAATGCTTCACTGCTAGTAGAATGGCAAGACACTCCTTCTTGGTAACACTATAGTTGCGTTCTGCCTTTGATAGCATCTTACTAAAATATGAGACAGGATGATCTACCCCTTTTTCATCTAATTGGGCTAGGATGGCCTTGACGGCGTAGTCTGAAGCGTCTGTAAACAAGATAAATGGTTTTCCATAATCAGGATGCCTTAGGATAGGCCGTTTTTGCAGCAGCAACTTCATTGTTTCATAGGCGGCCTTCTGTTCAGTGCCCCATTGAAAAGGGATATTCTTTTTTAGTAAGCGAACAAGGGGCTCGCTGAGTTGGGCAAACTTAGGGATGAACTGATGGTAATACCCCATCATCCCTAAAAATACCTGTATATCCCATAGGTTTTTGGGGGGTGGCATTCTGGCAATCGCTTCAACCTTATCTTGTATGGGTTGGATACCTTTTTGAGAAATGGTATGTCCAAGGAAGTTTAATTTCTTTTGGAAAAAAGTACACTTTGAAGGCTTTAATTTGATAGTTGAGCGTTGTAAGCGTTGGAATACCTCCTTCAAATGATCAAGGTGTTCATTAAAGGACTTTGAGAATATGGTAATGTCATCAAGGTAGACGATAATGCAGGTTAACTTGAGATCCTGCAAAATGTGATCCATTGCATGCTGGAAAGAGGCAGGTGCATTGCACAACCCTTGAGGTAATTGCGTGGGTTGGAAAAGACCTTCACTGCATATCAACGCGCATTTCTCTTGATCTTGAGGAGATAGATCCATTTGCCAATAACCACTGGCCAAGTCCATGGCAGAGAAAAAGTTTGAGCCTGAAAGCTGGGCCAGGGCATCATCAATGCATGGGATAGATAGCTATCCTTTTTTGTAAGATTGTTTAACCTGCGATAATCCATAACTATCCAATGACCTCCATTTTTCTTCTTAATTAGCAAAAGGGGGAGGACCAAGGGCTTTGCAAAGGAACTAATAACCCCGCGTCTAATAACTGCATGAGTTCCGTCCTCATTTGTTGTTCCTCCACCTTTGACTTGTAATAAGGTTTTGACCTAATGGGATGGGCATCACCCACATCAATGGAATGGCACCAGCCCTTCATGTGGCCATAATCATTGTCTGACTTTGAGAATATATCACTATACTCATCCAGAAGAGTATGCACTTTCTCCAACTCATCTGAGGTCAGCTCATCTGAGATATGGACATTTGGTAAGGTACATACCAGGTTATCTGCGGGCAGGCCTAAATCAGCCATCAAGCCAATGGAGTGGATTTTGTTCAACTTCCTCCACAGGGAGTAAAAACCCTCAGCCCACCTCCTGGTGCTTTCTTACAATTATGTCCTTTTTAGTGAGGTTTCCCAACAGTAGAGTAATAGGCCTCTGATAGGCTGAGTCTAAAAAGCCAGGCAATACCCAAGGCTCAAAAGGGCTAACTCTGTCAATGCTTAAGAGATGTAATAAGCAGTGGTGTGGGATTTGGAGCATGATTTTCGTGTCAACCACTCGTTGTTCACCCAACTTAATTATTACCACATCTGCCACATAAAATGGAATACCATCGCTATCCTCCACTAAATTGGGCAACTTCTTAGTGTTGCGCCCAGAAGTGACATAATGTAAAGACAAAGCGGAAAAGGGGTATATAACCAGGCAAGTGTAGTCATCCTTGATGAGTTCTTTGTTGGATAAGACTAATGGAACTTCATATTTCATTAAAGATAGGAACCCTTGCTTCATGTTGATGATGCCTTCATATTTGATCATAAACTGAGTACCTATAAGCATATCATAGGAGTTATTATCTAAGGCCACAGCGGGGGCTGATAGGATAAGCTTCCCAACGCATATGGGAAGAGAGGAATAAGCGCCAAGGGCGCGGGTGTTGTTTGGGCCTGCAGTTCCAAACTCCTTGATATAATCCAAGTCAGGCATCAATTTAATCTTTTTTATCAGCTGAGATGAGATTACATTCACTGGAGAACCTGTATCCAAGATAGCCATCACCCAGACTTTGTGAACAACTACTTCAACCTTGGTAAGTGTGCTTTCAAAGTTGGCTGATAATGCTAAGACCTCCTTGAGATGAAAAGTAGAGGTTAATTTGCATGCGGTCTCAGGGTGAGTCTCCAGAATAGACTGCATGGTATGCCCTCGCTGTAAAGGGTGAATTAAGCTCAATAGGAGCTGATCAGCATTGCTGGCTGTGTCAATCATTGCCATACAACCTATAACTTGGTGGAGGTAGGTATCCTCAGGTATGGTGGTTTCATCTACTACTTTGGCGTTTAGGCGATCAGGGACCTCCACTTCCGCGGGAGCTCCCAATAAATAGTACCCAACATCATTGTAACCCCCTCAGAGTTGGCCTCAGCGGTATTCTCAACCATGGGCAAGGCTGCAATTGAAGTAGGGGAGACAGCCATGAGAGGTTGGGTAATTAGCTTTGCTTTAACTGGCATTTTCACAACCCCAGTAGTTCTGGAGGATATACCCTTAGGGCGCGCACTTGTTGGCTGAGCTGAAGGGGAAACCACAGTAGGGATCTCCGCTTTACATAAATGAGAGATGTCCGTTTTAAGTTGCACCAAAGAGGCAGGTTTTGCAGGGAAAATAGGCACAGGTGGCCTCACTTCCAACGGTTCAATAGTCCGCAGCTCACCTAAAGGAATATGGGTGACGTCTAACAAAGCCTCTTTTATATCATGGAAGGTTGTAAAGTGGCATTTCACTGATATGATATGCCTGGCGAGAGAGGGTTGTGAAGCTAACCCTGTTAATATGGTGGCAATAGCATCATCCAGGGTAAGCAGGTTAGACGTAGCCAGCCTTTGAGCAGTGAGATAGAAATGCTCAGCAAAACTAATGAGGGTTTCACCCCCATACATGGCAAGGTGCATGAAAGCTTGTTTCTCCCTGTATAAGCTCTGCTTGGATTCAAATTCAGCCAAGAGGGCCTTCTTAACATCTGGCCAGGTGTGCTGAGGATCCAGGTGAGGAATGATCAACTCTTGGGCTTTGCAGCTTAAACAGAGAAGAATGTAATGAACTTTATGTTTATCAGTGGCACCATCCATTGCAGCTTCATAAACGTACAAAAAGGAAGCAATACTCCCTTCACCCGGGGTGTATCCATCCTTTATAGGTAATTTGAATGGCCGTTGCTCTAGCTTTTTGAGATGGGAGAAAGAGCTGGCTAGTTGCTTCTCTAGAGCAACTAATCGTGATTCAGAAAGCTGCTCACGTTTACAGCCTCCATTGCTTTAATACTTTATTGAAGTATTCAGGGTAACCCCCTGTAGTGAGCACCAGTTTGTGGGATCTGCCAACAGATGCCACAAATATTTTGTTTAAAGTGAGAAATTTACTTTCTAATAAAGTAATAAATAGCGCTTTGTTAGAGTTTTTTAAGTTTTTTATAGTTTAAGCAGGGCAAAATCAAAAAAGGTTCTTTTCTCTCGATACTAGTATTTCCTTTTTAAACTAGTTCAAATTTTGAGACCATGGGTATTCAAGGCTAAAGTATATAAAGCTGAGTCATCCAAATTAGAGAATATAGGCTTTCAGCCTATCAATCAAAGATAAATTTTTTTGAGGCAAAACTGACCCATGTGGTAATGATTTGATAAATTGTATCCAATCACCAGCAAGTAAAATCTTCTCACCTTGGAGGTGGTCAGATTTGAGTGGTAATGATTTGTTAATTTTTACCCTATCATTGTCGAGTAAAATCTTCTCACCTCAGAGGTGGTCAGATTTGTGTGGTAATGAACACCTCAAATTTGGCTGAGAAGTCAGAGAATTCCTATTATTAGTTTTTACCTTATTACACCAATTTTGGTTATAATCCATATTTTTCTGATAGTTAGGATTCCACCAAGAATCTGCCAAGGTCTTTTCGCCATTGGTACTCATATCATTGATAACCACAATATTATTTGAAGATTGGGCAGAAGATGGGCCAATCATGGTAGCAGATTTGGGAGCACTCATACCTCCAACATTCTTTCTCATAAGTTGAGAAGGAGAATGTCTGACACCAATAAAAACATCAGTGATGAACAGCTAGATGCTTTTCCTATTTAAGAACATTTGCATTGTTGGGTGGTATTTATAAAATATATTGGGGAGTAGCCCTGGCAAGTGTTTTGGTTATCCTCAACATTGAGTTGCTGGTAACCCTTGCATCAGCTCAAATCAGTAAAATTAGGAGCATGATTCAAAAATACAAGCTTTTCAAATTTTGGGTGGCAGTATCATCATCATTCAATCTAATCATGGAACCTTGGTATTCAGTTTGCAATGGGATTGTCTTTGGAGTAATTTTCCATTAGACTCATAAATAGGTAATAGTTGGATTAACCTTGCTATCCAGTTGCCATTAATCCCAAAAACCTCAGTGTTAGATTGTTGATCTGTCAGAAATCTGATTTCATTAATAATAAATACATTGGTGACTATATTAACACTTAGTTGTCCATGCAAAATTAGCAAATTAACTAAGGGGATGATTCCTGGCACTTCAAATTAGCTCTACTCAATCTAATGACCATGACTCAGAAATGACTGATACAGACCTTTTGGTTGGTCTATCTTTAGTGTTGGTTGCTGGCAGGAACCTAAGCATCTTCAGCTGCATTTTGATCTAGGGTTGTTAAATCAATACAGAAATTAAGTTGGTCTTAAATTGATAAATAACCCAGTGAGTTGTTCTAAGCAGAAATCTCAAAAAGGGGAAGTTGAAAAAGGGCACTTATCTGAGGTTCTTTTTTCATCCTTTTCAGAATTGGAAGGGGGAAAGCAGGCTCAGGTTGGCCTGGATAACTAAAATATAATTGTCAGAGGATGCAAGTATCAAAGGTAGGCCCTGAAAAGAGCATCAGCGTTGATAGCCAGCATTGGGGATAGGTTCTGGTAAGAGCATTGGCGTTGATAGTTGGCATCAGGGGTAGGTCCTAGAAAGATAAATTTAAGAAAAGTTCAGCTGGGATAATTTCTGGCTGATCTTATGATAGTAGTTTGGGGAGCGCTCAGTCATTTGGCATCTTACACTTTTTAGCTCTGGATAAAGGTCTTCCCCTTTTGGTATATTATAAGCTTAATCTCTTAACAGTTGGTTTAGAGGCTCATGGAAGGTCATCAGAATTGGTTGCCAACATTGGAAATTGTCCCCAGAAAGATAGAAACAACTAATGGAAGTAGCTTGATCTAATTGAATGGGGAGCACACTTTGGGAATTTTATAAAAACTGTTAATTGTTGGGGTAGCTTACTCAAATCAATAAGAACAGCTCAAAAACTATCAAAATGGCTCAACTCAGTTTAATAAAGAGCCTGAATTGAAATGTAGTTTACAAATCAGCTCAACTCAATTCAATAAGTAGCTATACTAAAATCTTTCTTAATTATGAACTAAAATGATATAGAAAAAATTAGGCAGGTTAATCAGCATCTAACCACAATTAGCTTAGTTATTGATTTTGAAACCTGCACATGTAAAACTTCATAATTTTGGGATTCAGGAGAGAGGTTGTTGATACCACCTTTCCCCTTTGAACAGCATCAGAACGATGAAATTGAAAATCTAAAATTTATTGATTTATGAGTTAACTGACAACAGCTTGGTGCAGATGAGCAGTCAGCATTTTTGGCTGAAAAAGAACCAGTGGATGTGAGCCACCTCAAAACTATATTCTTAATTAAGATAAGTCCTTTGCACCCCCTTCAGAATGGTTAGGAGGATAGACAGGATCAGGTTGGCCTACATTGGGGATGGTCTCACAGAAGATCATCATCATTGGTAGCTGACATCAGGGATTCACCTTGGTAAGGTCATTGGCGCTGATATCCAGCATCAAGGATTTTCTTAGAAAAGTCATTAATGCTGATAGTTATCATTGGGGATAGGCTCTGGAAATTTTAACAAAAGGCTGATAGGTTGAAATAGAAAATCTAATTGAATGGGGAGCACACCTCAAGATTTTTTTTATCATAAATGTAATTATTAGGATAGCTTAGTCAAGTTAATGAGAGACAGACATTGTATTCTCTTGAAATGTCTCAACTCAATTTAATGAGGAGTCTATAATAAAACACCTATTGATAATTAAAATTAGGTAGATTAACTGGCAGCCAACATTAATTAACTTAATTGCTGATTTTGTGATCCACTTTTCAGAGTTGGCAGGGAGGATAAGCAGGCTCAAGTTGGCCTTCATTGGCTAAGATGCACTTGGAGGGTCTCAACAAAGGAGATAATGTCTTTGCAGGAATTCTTGGTGTACTCATGAGGTGCTTGGTTGGGCCTCAAATTGAAACTTACCTCTTTTAGAGGTTCAGAGGCTCCTGTACAGCCTAAAGGTGTGAATTAACATCTTCTGCAGCTTCTTGGGAGCTCAGCTTGATGAAGTTAAGCATTTGGAACTTGTAGGCATAGAACTAGACTTACTCTTGGGATTGATCCTTGATAAGTTTTAGGAAGGGTAATTCACTCAAAATATTAATAATGGTTATTAGGGATGATCCCCATCAGTTCAGATTAGTATGTCTCAAGTTAAGGGTAGCATAATCTGGCATTTGCTAATAATTTAATATTGGTGAGTTTTGACCCTAGTAAGAGGCTTCACCTTAAAAAGGGTGATTTCTAATAGAGCATATTAGTGTAACATATTCCCAAATTACGTTTGTAACATCTTTTATTATGTGATGAATCATGATATGCAAATTTTCAATTAAAATAAATTGCATATACCTTGCTGCAAAATCTTGCTAGGATATTTGGATCATCCTGACTATTGAAAATATTAACAGCAGCAATGCTTAATGCAAATACAAGTTAGGATGAAGTGGAAGGCTTGTCTATTATCTCTATATATTATTTCTCAAAGGTGTTTTTTGTCGGTGTGAAATATCTCCCTTAATACTGTATCAAAATTAATGTTTGATACGCCATTTTGAAGATTATTTTTCCCTCTAATGATGAAAAATAAGTAAATTATTATTTTCATAGTAAAATAAAAAGTTATATATGTAACAAGTGAAACCCTTATATGTTTTTGATGGCATTCAGTATATTGTTACGGCTGAGCAGTTTGATATTCGGTTGATTCGATACTTAAAAGGTTTTGGCAAGCGGTTGGTGGTTTTGGGTTGATTAATAAGCTTAACGGTTTTAATAATGCAGTTAGTGATTGGTTGATATGATAAGTTAATTGGTTTTGGTAAATAGTATTATATTATTTCTCAAATGTGTATTTTTATTGGTATGAAATATCTCTCTTAATACTGTATCAAAATTAATGTTTGATACACCATTTTGAAGATTATTTTTACCTCTAATGACAAAAAATAAGTAAATATCTCAAAATTAATGTTTTCATTAAAAAATTATATTTTAAAACTTATATTTTAAAATTTTCATTTAAAAATTACATGTATAAAGTGTCATGGTGGTGCCGAAGTCTCTGAATAGAAAGAATAAACGTATAAATAACGTACAAACAACGTATAAATGTATAACAACGTGTCAATCAAATTAAAATAAGTAAGTAATACAACATTTGCAAAAGCAGTGGAGCACTATTCTAACCTCAATAATATTGAGGTAGCAAGCGTTTGTTGTCATAATTTCTGAAAAAAGTAAATTTTCTTATAAAAATAGTAAGTTTTTTTGTTAAAAAATTAGTAAATATACAAAAAATGTGAAAAATATTTTCATTTGAATTAGAAAAAAATTTATTTTGAAATATACATCACACTATTTGTATATTTACTAATTTTTTATTAATATTTTTTCACAACTTCAAAATTAGTTTTTTTATTTATAAATTATATTTTATTTTTGTTATGTTAATACCAGTTTGCATCATTCGTTATTTGCAATAATCTATTTTTATTGATTAAGTATATCCATAGGATAGTCGTATAAGGAATCCTATTACCAGAAGTGATGCGAAGTATTCGCATGGGTCACCTAGTAACATCTTAAAGCAATTTTTGGTGTTAGGTCCTATAAAACTTTATCTATAGACAGAAAATTAACTTGTGATGGGAAGCCAAAACTTTATCAAAAAGGTTAAGGAGATCCCACCCCTAGTGCAGGTTTTGAGTTCGAAACCTGTATTGGCTAGAAAAATTCTCGGTGTGGTATATTTGTCCCAAGGTCAACCCACCTCGAATAATTTAAAAAGGTTAAGGAGATCAATCTTATAGGTTAATGGTGGGTATCATTCCTATGAAAACTTGTTTTGTACTTTTTGTTAATCCAAGTAAACAATATTAGACATCATCCGGATATAAAAATTAAAATATAGTCATCTCATTAGATGTGCTAGTATTTTCTAAAAAAGGTCATACATTCATATATAGAAGTCTGCTTACAAAAAATGACTTGCCCATTGGATTATCTTTAAAACGCTAACATTTAAAAACTCCGATTGCCCGGGATCGAACCAGGGACCTAAGGATAACTATAATTATTACAGTCCTTCGCTCTTCCAACTGAGCTACAATCGGATGTCGAAAAATGATATAAGATAAAAATATAACAATTACAAAAGCAATAATAGTTTACAACTAAAATGTACAGTATCAACTATTATTGTACCTGTTAGTCATGTAAAACTGATCTCCGAAGCTATTTTGAAAAGTTATCACAGATCAGTTTCCATATATTTAGCTTCTTTATATACTTTTTTTAGTACTAGATGGGCTTCTTTATATACTTTTATAATATAAACATTAAGTTCACGTTAGTCTTTACCCATATTGGCACTAGTAATTATGAAAACTATATTTACCAGTATGATATATACTTACTTTTGTATAATTTCTGACGTATGCTACTTTTATGAGATCAGTAACTAAAAAACAGCATACAATATAGAAACTTAACTACCCAACGATGTATATAAGAAGTGCATGTCATTGCTGCTCAAGAAACAAGCAAGCTGAATTCAGACGGTGAGGCGAGATTAAGTGCTTGTTTACTGGGATCACAATTAGGCAAAGTCATAAAAAACTAAAGATGAACCTATTCTAATGAAAAATTCATTTATAAATTATATATAAGTATATATAAAAATATAAATGTTTTCTATACTAGTGAAATTTTACAATTTAAAATTAACCTGATGCCCTTATTATAGTTATGTGATGATTACTATACATAGCCCATGGTATCCCCAATTTGAGCATAATCAATTAGTACTAACAATGAGTTTATAGTATATGGAATTTATATATAAAGCTTTTATGCACACAAAAGTCTTAAAAAACTTAATTCTATTTTTGCACAGTATTTATATGTAAAAGATAAATGAGAAAAATATTGTTTTTAATGTGTTCATTCTTTTGGGTTGGGACCATCTAGTACTAAAAAAATGTGTTCATTCTTTAGTTTATGTCCTTATTAGATGTACAGCTCTTAAAGACAAGAGTTTAGTTAAGGGTATATAATATTGAATGCATGTTCTTTTTACCCTGACACAAACCACTTATTAGAATTCTTCACTTTCATTTCCATAAAATCTCCTAAAGAGCATCTAATCAATCTGTAACATTCCCGCAAACCTTCTGGAACTATACCACTTGTATCTCAACAATATGGCGCTCACCACAACGTGCAATGGTACAGCCTTTCAGCCAGTACTAACAAATTATATACCAGATTCACCAAATTTTATTAATAGTGTTCCTCAGGTATACTGAAACTGTTAATAAAATAATATAAAACTCTATGTGACTTTGGAAATAAATAACTTCTACAATACAAAGGAATATGCCTAACTTTAAAATTAATTTAGTTATAATCTGTTAAATTATTAAAGATCAGATCAATTTTTATTCTTTATTAGAAAATTTAGATGATCAAGTGTAAATATTGTTAAGTAACATATTTTTTGAGAACAATTCTCAGTGTGGTATTTGTCCCAAGGTTGACCCACCTCAAATAATTTTAACATATTTTTTGAGGTATGCCAACCAGGGGACAGACAGTACCAATAATCAAAGAGAAAACAAAAATGGAACAACCAGCACAACAAATAAAACCACCAACCAGGCAGAGAGTGGAGGACCACTATCCCACCATGGCAGAGGAAGAGGAAGGGATAGGCAGCTTATCCACAAGTTCAGCAATCACTGCAGGTGCACTGGTGTTGTAGGTTTGGATCAAGGCTGAGAGAAAGGCCGTTGGGGCATCAGCATGGTGTGGGAGAGGAATTTTACAAAACTATTGAGATGGTCAATATCTGCCTGAAGGATAGCTTCAATTAGTTCCACCACATGATGTTCAGCATGAAGGCAGGCTTCTGAAAGCAGGGCAAAACTAGTAATATGTTGCAGGGTGATTATAGTTTGGGTTTAAATACTGCTAGTTTAGCAACATTCCTGAAAGAGATGCTGGTAGCTCTGAAAATTTTTGATTTCATCCCACGCATCTCCAGGAAAATTATGGGGGAAGCAAACTGTAGACAGCCCTTCATTGAGTTTGGCAACAGATTTTGTGACTGTGCTGAAGAGGTGGTGACAGTGAGGGTAGGCTACAGCTGCTAAGGCAAGCTGGTAGCCACTTTGGAAGGATATGGCTTGTCAAATAACATACGTTTTATAATATATATTATATCTTTAAAATTATGTCAAATCAATAAACTAATTTGTCTAAATAGAAATCTACATATTACAAATTTTATAATTGTGTTCTAATATTTAAAAAAGCAAAAAGTATTAATACTTGTTTATAAGATTTAATATTATTTGACATTTTAACCATTTGTTAAATATAGGCTAACCAATTATTTCCTATATCATAATATAATAGTTGTTGGATAATTGTTACTTGATTCCTATTTTTCAAATCAAATTCATGACAAAATCCCTAGTCCTGATAAAAGATTTACTTTAGATTGTATTACATTGTATTTGACACAATGATGCCCTATTTAAATCCTCAATTAATTAAATTAGATTCCCTTCATAATTTTTAATTTACTCATGGTTGATTACCTTTACCATGAGAGATCTGATGAATCTTAAATGAAGTAGTTTTACTATAAAATTACTTTGTTTACTCTAAATAAAAATCAATCTTATTGTCAAATTACTGTTTACATGTTAGAATCTTTGAAAATATACTTTCTATACCAAAGATTAGTTTATCTTACTGTATAATTTTTTTATACAGTAAGTCAAGAATTTTTATAATGCCATCTATTGACCTGTGCATATTGCATGTAAAGGGACCTCACACTACACAAGTGGTGGCCACTAAAAGTAGGCTATAGTAGCAGAAAAGAAGAAATTATAAACCTTATAACAGACCTGATTTAGTAAAGAGGAGATAGCAAGAATGACAAATCAGTCATCTTCTATACTAATTCTCCTACTCTCAATTATATAGCACTAGAGAAAGTTGTATTGAATATTCCTTTTGTTTCAAAAGCTTTAGGATTGTAGGGAGGTGTCTCTAACTCTATACAAAATAGGATATTATCCAAATCATAGTAAAAACACCTATTATGGTGCCAATACCAACATATTATATTGTCAGAAATTTAACCGTATGGTATCCTCTAATAATTTAATGATATTTGGGATAATATGGCCAATCCTGGCGGAATGGCTCATTGAATGAATTTTGAATGATTTAATTTGATTGCTGGTTAGTTGCTCCCCAATTTGGGTTGAGCCAAAATTAGTATTCCACCAAGTTTGGAAGTAGGTTTGAGTAGGGCCAATCAGTGGCCCCAAATTAGCATAAGGATCACCAGTAACTAATAGCTGAGGATGATCCGATTGGTATCAGTCAGCAGAATCAGTGTTCAATGCCAACTGCCATCTATGGTCCATTGTGGGATTTCTGGTGTAAAAATGATGTATTTGCTTCAATCGTTCATTTATGAATTTGCTGCCTGTACTATTTAATCAATGTCAGCATATTTGACAATTATGAGTTTGAGGTGGCCAAAGTTGTTTCCAGTGCCTCATTTATTATAATCAAATAATTGAGATAAGACAAGAAGAGATGTCAGCAAGATGGTGAGATATTATGAGTCAAAGTGAGTGACCAAAGTTGTTTCTGGCATATTTATATCAACTTGAAGGTCAAACCCAAATTTGACATTTATTTAGATTAATATTTTATATGGATCACCAGCAACTTAAGGCTGGATGAGCCAAAACTAATTTGGACATTGGGAAGGATGGAGCAAGAGGGTTAACACCAGGGAAGAAAATAATGTAGTAGTAGAAGAAGAAGAGTGGTTGGCTGGAAGAACCAGTGGAAGAGCCAATAGGTCAGCAATGGGTGCAGTAGCCCTTTTGTAAGTATAAATACCTGGCGCTTCCATCTCAATAAATATCTCCCTTTTCTCATTCTCTTTTATAATTTAAGTTTATATTTACTTTGTTGTTTAGGGAATGAGGCTAGTGGACCCCAAATGGCGCAGGTGACATGCCAAGGGGTTAGCTAGCGCTGCTGGCCCCAACGCCTAAGGTGAAATAGCAAGAGCTGATGTGTCTTCATACTGGTTGGCCTTCCAACTAGCAGAGCCCATAGTCAATTTTCTGACATATATAACAAACTACAAAAAACCCATGAGGAGATAACCCGCAAGTGCACAAAAGGTAACATGATATAAGTAACCATATAAACAGCTTTTATTTAAAAAAGAGAGATGATCAACAGAGAGTTTGGTTAGAGACTTTTTATAAAGGAAATTGGACAATATTTTAGGATTACATTATAATGACTTAGTCAAATTTTAGTCAATAAAAAATTCTACCATCAATGGTAGTTCTATACCTCAGGCATGTATATGTGACAGATTGGGGCCAGCCTGATCTGCACAATAACCTTATGAATATTGGTTCAAATTTTTGCACAAATTCAGAGGTCAGATTTGGGAAGTCAGACCAATCAGAAAAACCACTAGATGTGGATATCTTAGGTAAGGATTTGAGAAATTTGAGAAAAAGGACTGATCTGGCATATTGAACGTCTGATGTCTCAAATCCTCCAAATTTTTGTTATGTGGGATACAAGACTTGCATGAGCAACAGTTTGGATGTCACTTGAGAGCCTAATATAGAAGTTTTAATAATTTATACAATCAAGAATGCTTTAAAGATGAGGAAATGGCAACTGTAAATGCAGTTTCATTTTCTCAATAGGAAAACTACAAAAAAAATTTGGATTGCTTGCTTTAACTTTAGTTTTATTTTCAAAGAGGAATATTGGTTGGAATAACTAGAATGATGAGCTCAGAAAGTGAGCTAGTCCAGGCAATGGTCTTGTTTTTGACACTATCTTGAAGTCAGGCCTTACTGCTTTCTTGCAGCATCACCAAAACCTTAGTCCACAAATATGACACAAATTCTGAAAATGGCATGTGGGTTAAAGGGTGGTTCTCTGCAGGATTATCAGTCATGTGGTCAGTGACATGGCTAGTGCTGCCCAACTCATTTGTCACATATTGGCAAGAACCTGTGAATTACTAAAACACAACTCAAATACCTTTCTCTCCATCTTGTGGGGGCCCTGGGAAGAAGCAGTGGTTACCAACAGAGAGGAATGGAACCAAAATCTCTTGACTATGGTTATAAAGGGGATTTTTGTTGGCATTTTTGCTATGTGAAGTGGGACAATTATGGGGGGCAACAATTCAGCAAACCATAGTGGTTGTCACAATTCTGATATGACTGGATGATAATCATGGGACAGCTAGGGCAAATTGGGAAGAATCTGTCAAACATGATACCAGTTACAAATATTTGAGTGCCTTGAGATGAGGCGATATTGGGATATAACAGGTTATTATTGGATTGCCTCTATAGAAGGTGATAAGGCAATAAGGTGATGTCAACATTCAACGGATACAAAGTAAATTGCCTACAATTAGGGTGATAGAGGATTAGAGAATAACAAGCCAAAATTTGAGTAAAATTGGTGGAATAGAATAGCCCAAGCTATGAGAGCAGTATCACCTGAAGCCGCTGTATATAAGTGAGATGAGCAATTGAGAGAAGTTAAGTTGTGAATAGTAGAGAAAGAATGGGACAGCAAAAGATTGCTGTATTTAATAAAAATAAATAAAGAATCAATTGGGGCAATTGCTTCTATTTTTAAGTATACTTTCAAATGTGTCTGAAGGACTGACGATCCCTGTGATGGTACAGGATATTCCTGACCATCACATTGTTATTATTAATTCTAATAATAACAAACAAAACAATAATTTTAATGATAATAATAAGAGAAAAACCACCAAATTGGGGCAAAATTCAATATTAAATGAAGGCCCTTGTACCACCTTGAGGGATACAATGAATCTGAGCTCGAGAAATCTGAAAAACATTAATAACTGATCTGACAATAATGTCAGATTTCCTCCAAACGGGCCTCAAAAAACCCCTATTTATAGGGGTTTCTGAATGGAGTAATTTTCAAGTGAACGGAGTAATTTATCCATTTCACATACAAAATTAATATATAAAAAGGGGTCCAAAATTTTTATCAAAATTAATTCAATCAAAAGAAGATTGTCAGGTCTAAAAATAGACCTTCCAAACTTTGATTATTGACAGTGATTATCAATTGTCAATAATCACTGATAATTATCATATTTTTATAACCATTATCTAACAATTTAATCCTATGTTTAAAATCATAATTATCAACTATTTCAGACTAATAATTTCATAAGACTTAAAAAGTCTAAGAAATTAATATTTGCATACTATAAAAAAGAATTATGTAGAATTTTATTCCTCAATTCTGTGTTCTTACTCAGTTGGCTCAATAAACATCTTAATAAAAGTTATTTTAATTCTTAATTTTATTGAATAATATACTATGATGAATGCCTTTCTCCAGGACACTGAACTCAGTCTCTTAAGGGATTCTCTATTGGCCCTCACCTGGAGTCAAGGATCATTGTTAGGATTTAGTATTATCCTAACCCTTATCCAAGGATGGCTTCAACCTTATTATAGTGGAATGCGGACTTGCAGAGCACTTTCTGGGGTTTTATCTAGTTTGTGGACTATTACCTGGTTGGTATTGCCAAATTCTTTTGTCCATTACTGGATAGAACCTGTCCATTACATTACACAGAATTCATCTAGTTTTTGGTCTGTGGTGAGAGTTTCAAGGGAGGTGCCTGTTCAACCTCTCTTACCTGCCTGGTATCAACATTCTCCTACCATGATGATGATCATCTTTACATTGTTATTTATAATTCATGAGATCTATTGGATGATGAAGGGATGTATTTCAAGTCCTGTCAACCATGAAGCAGCTACAATTTAAGTTAGTCATATTCAGCCTATCCTGGGAACCTTGGCTTTGGAGAAAATTCATGAAGTTTTTGACAAAGTGCATTTCCAAGGTCGCTTATCTAAGACATGGGGAGAAAATTCTACTTTAGCTGATCAGATTTCTCAAGTTTTGAATGAGTTACCTGATAAGTCTGCCACTTGGATCAGAAATCTACTGGATAAACAGAAGAAGCTGCCTGAAACACTAGATGATTGTCTTCAGTTAATTGATCAAGTGGCATGTCCTGATGAAGGTAAGGATGCGGCATGGTCAGCTTTGTTGTTAACAACTCAGGGAAAGGGGTCCATAGAAGAATATGCACGTTCATTCTGTCTACTTGCTTGGGCAGCAAAGGTGGTTTCCTCAAATCTTCTATGGATGTTTAGACAAAACTTACACCCAGACCTTCTTTCAGCCTTGGCGGCAACGTCTATTGCTGAGGATTTGGTGGAGGAGATCCGTTGTGCTAGGAATGTAGAGCACCATCTTAAAATTGCAAAAACTAAGCGGACCTTTTATATGTCCAAGGGTACAAGAGTGTAAAAGGAAAGGATTTTCGTCATGGAGAGTCTGAACCCCTACGTCTCACCAAGCATCCTCAAGCAGAACAACCTGCGCACTCTAAAGAAAACCATGAAATATTTGCTGTAACCAACACCCTTGGGTCTGTTCAGGCTAGTTCAGAGAAAATTGCATCATCTGCTCCAGTCTATTAGACTCATACCAGTAAAGGAGACTCTGCACATTACTCCTATTTACTCCTCTCACTTAAAATAGTCAATGGTCAAAACCATGAAGAAGTGACAGCTTTAGTAGACACCGGGGCAAATGAGAACTACATCCAAATTGAGCTTGCGCAAAAATGGAACCTGCCCTTAAAAAAGGCGGGTAAAGTGTCTCTAGCGGATTCTACTAAGACTGCTGTGTTTTGGAGGGTTGGAGGACGGCTCCAAATCGGTCAAGGGGAATGACTATTTGATGAGAGCTTCTGCACTCTAAATCACCTTCCTTATCCTGTGGTGTTGGGAATGAAATGGTGGCACTGGTTCACACCTCAGCTCAATATGCTGACCAAAGAGGTTACTATTAATCCACGGGTTCCTTATCCCTTCAATGGAAGTTCACAACTTGTGAGCCCACATAATCCAGGCTTGGAATTTCGTCTGAAGAGGTCACTGACAATGCCTTGCCCAAGGAATATGTTGAGTTTGACAATGTATTTGGCCCTCAAGAACTACCCAAGTTTGATGCTTGTGACCCATTTTCTCTCAATTTCCAGTTCAAGAAGGACTCAGAATTGCCAAGAGGATGTCCTATTTATACGTTAAACCAAAGATCAAGGGAAGCATTAGAGAAATACATTGATACCATGCTGATATCCAGATCAATTGTTTCCTCCAAATCTTCCATGGTCTCTCCAATCCTGTTATTATCTAAGGCTAGTGGAGATCTTAAGCCTTGCATGGATTTCTGCAAACTGAATGAGGTGACCGAACCAGACTCTTATCCAATACCGCTCTTGGAGAACATTTTGCCTATGATCTCTGAAAGCACTTGGTTTATCAAGTTGGACTTAGTAGAGGCCTTTCATCAAGTACCGGTGCACCCAGATCATCAGAAATTCATGGCATTCAAATGCCACCGGGTAATTTTTTAATATTGGGTGATGCCCTTTGGACTAAGAAATGGCCCAGCTGTGTTCCAACGGCTAATTGATCATGTGATCTGTGACTTATTGGGACGTTGCTGCATTGCCTATATGGATTATATATTAGTGTTCTCTAAATTGGAAGAACAACACATTGAGGATGTCAAGTCTGTTCTGAAAGCCATTCAAGATGCAGGACTCAAACTAAAACCCTCAAAATGTGAGTTCCACAAGTCATCAGTAACATTTTTGGGGAATGTGGTTTTCAAAGAAGGGCTGGCAATATGCCCTGACAAGCTCAAGGCCATCAAGGAATGGAAAGCTCCAACGGATCAAACTGGGGTGAGAAGTTTTTAGGAACAGTCAACTTCCTGAGAAGGTTTTCTAAAGATCTTTCCACAGTGACAATACCCCTAACTAGATTAACGGGGAAGGTGCTCTTCCAGTGGGGTTCAGAAGAAGAGGAAGCTTTTCAAGAAATAAAAAGAAATCTTATTGAAGCCCCTGTCTTGGCTCATGCAGATCCAGAGAAGCTGATTAAACTCAAAACTGATGCATCCAACTGTGCGATTAATGCTGTTCTTCTGCAACAAGGGGAGGATGGAATAGAACATCCCATCTGCTACTACAGCCATAAAATGCAGCCCGCGGAAACCAACTACCCTATTTATGATAAAGAGTTATTAGCAATAGTGGCGGCACTCCAGGAGTGGCAACACCACTTGATGTATGCCCATTGGCCTATCATTATTTGGACTGATCATAAA
Source organism: Massospora cicadina (assembly GCA_022478985.1). Lineage (NCBI taxonomy): Eukaryota > Fungi > Entomophthoromycota > Entomophthoromycetes > Entomophthorales > Entomophthoraceae > Massospora > Massospora cicadina. The sequence continues at coordinate 42,884 of JAKSZP010006581.1, forward strand.
GCTCTGGAGTTCTATAAAAAACCACAATGGATGAATAAGAGACAGTCTCGCTGGCATCTGGAGTTATCCAATTCTGTGTTCAAGATTGAATACCGCCCAGGAAAAGAGAATTTACTTTCATATCTTTTAAGCCAGGATCTGGGGTTATCTTATACTCCACATGAATTAGATAAAATTAATACGGCCACCATGTAACCTCCTGACGTCTTTGCGTTAATTAAAGATGGAGCCTGGGGACTTAATGGAAGAATTCAAGTTGCCCAAGGGAAAACCAAATTTGGGAAGAGGCTATTACAGGAGTTGGTTAATGGACCTTCAACCAAATTAAAGATTTCATTAAAGAGGAGAATGGGATTCACTACCTGGGGAAGATATGGGTTCCCACTAAGAACTTACAGAAGAAGGTTTTGGAGGCCTGCCATAACCATCCATTGGCTGGACATCTGGGAATTACCAAAACCCTAAAACTAATCACTAGACACTACTCCTGGCCTGGGATAGTAAGATGAGTTAAGGAGTATGTGAGTCAATGTCTGACTTGTGCCTGGGTCAAGCCTCAGCGCAAACTTCCTGTGGGGAAGCTAATGCCCTTGCAGAGACCCCACAAGCCTTGGTCATCCATTAGTGTGGATTTTATCTCTTCTTTACCTAAGTCCAGAGGATTTGATGACATAATGGTTGTTGTTGACCGTTTAACCAAGTATGCAGAGTTTATTCCATGTTCCACCCAGATCACGTCAAAGGAGCAGCAGCTTTGTTTCTGGAGGAAGTTTTTTCTAGCCATGGAGTACCCAAGGAAATAATTTCTGATTGAGGACCCCAGTTTGTATTTAAATTTTAGAACTATCTATTGGACAACCTACAAATCAAGCCTTGTTGATCCTCTGCTTATCATCCTCAATCGGATGGTCATACAGAGAGAGTAAATCAGGTGCTTGAACAATACCTTTGTTGTTATGTGTCAGTCCATCAGACAGACTTGAAGGATTGGTTAGGATTAGCCCAATATTCATATAACAACTCGGTTCATGAATCAACTGGAATGTCCCCCTTTTTTCAAATTATGGATTTCATCTAGATCCTTGGAACCCTTCAGTGGGAGGTCAGAACCCCACAGCAGATGAGATTGCCAAGAAGGCTATGGAAACTTTGAAGCTCTTAAAGCAGCGTTTGGATCAGGCCGTAAAATCCCAAAAACAGAAGGCGGACAAGAAAAGATGGGACAATCCAGGAATTAGAGTGGGAAGTTATGTGTTGATTCACTCTCTGAACTATAATACCAAATTTCCACATAACAAGTTTGGTCCTGTATGGATTAGTCCATACCAAGTGATTAAACAAGTAAATCCAGTGGCTTTTGAGTTATCATTACCAGAAGGATCAAGAGCACATCCCACTATCCATATTTCTCAACTCAAGTTGTTTAAAGGGGCACTTCCAGAGAAAACTTTCCCCTTCAACCTGCACTGTGTAAAAATCCTGAATATGAGGTTGAGTAAATATTAGACAGCAAAGTGGTATGGGGGCAACACAAATTTCTGGTCAAATGGAAGGATTACCCCATTGAAGAATTTAAATGGCAAACAGCTGAAGATTGTCACCATTGTCCTGAGAAAATTAGGGAATTTCTTGCCTCAATGGGGTGATGTGACGGTACAGGATATTCCTGACCATCACATTGTTATTATTAGAATTAATAATAACAAACAAAACAATAATTTTAATGATAATAATAAGAAAAACCACCAAATTGGGACAAAATTCAATTTTAAGTGAAGGCCCTTGTACCACCTTGAGGGATCCAATGAGTCCAAGCTCAAGAAATCCGAAAAACATTAATAACCAATCTGATGATAATGTCAGATTTCCTCCAAACGCAGGCCTCAAAAAAACCCTATTTATAGGGGTTCCAAATGGAGTAATTTTCAAGTGAACGGAGTAATTTATCCATTTCACATAAAAAATTAATCTATAAAAAGGGGTCCCAAATTTTTATAAAAAATCAATTCAATCAAAACAAGATTATCAGGTCTAAAATAGACCTTCCAAATTTTGATTATTGACAGTGATTATCAATTGTCAATAATCACTGATAATAATCATATTTTTATAACCATTATCTAACAATTTAATCCTATTTTTAAAATCATAATTATCAACTATTTCAGACTAATAATTTCATAAGATTTAAAAAAGTCTAAAAAATTATTTTTTGCATACTATAAAAAAGAATTGAGTAGAATTTTATTCCTCAATTTTTGTTCTTACTCAGTTGGCTCAATAAATATCTTAATAAAAATTATTTTTAATTATTAATTTTATTGAATAATATACTATGATGAATGCCTTTCTCCAGGACACTGAACTCAGTCTCTTAAGGGATTCTCTATTGGCCCTCACCTGGAGTCAAGGATCATTGTTAGGATTTAATATTATCCTAACCCTTATCCAAGGATGGCTTCAACCTTATTATAGTGGAATGCGGACTTGCAGAGCACTATCTGGGGTTTTATCTAGTTTGTGGACTATTACCTGGTTGGTATTGCCCAATTCTTTTGTCCATTACTGGAAAGAACTGGTCCGTTACAATCCCCACACCATCTATCTGTTTCTCAGTGGGTTTGACCTGTATGAACAATATGGCAGATCCTAACAATACCATCTAATTTTATAACAGTGGTGCTCACTACAGGGAGCCCATTGATCAACCACCAAACTCTTCAAAACTTCAGTCACCAGCCATGCCTTACACATCCTGTGTTGCTGGGGAATCTTCATGGAACACTGCATCAGCCGGATATGAAGAACTTAAACTTACCTTAGACATGGTGCTCAAAAACCAAGATGAACTTCTTCAAGAATGAGATGCTGTCATGCACCAGCTTGATAACATGTTTAGCCAAATGAAAATCTTGGGACAACAAAACAAAGAACTCGCCAACTGATTGAATGATACCATTGAACGGCTGCAGTTCACAGAGTGAAGATTGACCAACACCTCTTGGTCTTCTCGCGGGACAAGGATGACCATCAAGAGGGGGCATCATACAAGGAAGAATATGATGCTGGTCAGAGCTACTACATCCAGGATGGTAGTACTGGATATGAATACTAGTTGGAACGCCACTTCCCTCAAGTAATGGTGGTACCACCCATGGCAGAAGGGCATGTTATCCCTGAAGCAGCAGACATCCTAACTTCCGCTGATCCAGCTTCTCATCAGGAAACTACTTTCAGATCTCAACCCATTCCTCAGTATGGGCCAAAACCCCGTGAACAGGATGAGGAGGTTAATATTAAAAATTACCTCCATTTGATTGCAACAGGAACATTCATAGTTCTTCAAATGGTTTGAGTTTGCAGCAGAAGGAGCCTCTGGTAGATGGAAGGCTAAGTTATTGATATCTGCCTTGGATGTCAGAAGCACCAATCAGGTCACCTGTTACCTTTCAAGTAGTTCTGTTACCTATAAGGACGTAAAGGATACTGTATCCACCTGTTTGGGGGTACCTCAAAGATGTCACAGCGGAAAGCAGAATTCTTAACAATTGGATTCCATCAAAATGATACTCTCCTGGAGTTCGCTTATTGATTCACAACAGAAGCCCATGTGCTGATTGGAGCAGGGTGATTAGCAGAAGCCAATGTGTGCATTGCCATGACCTCCATGGTGAAGTCATATTGAGAGCTTCACAATGTCATTTCGCCACTTCTGGATGATGACGTACCTCTGCTCAATATTGCACAGTTTTTGCATCAAATATCCCCTAACTTTCTGCCACCAAATATGGAACAGAAGACTATTGCCGCTACTGCACCCTCTTATTCAGGAGAATACTCTAATCTGACCTCAGCTCCAATTAGCAATCCTCATCCTTACTATAACTCTGCGCCTCATCCTTGGCCAAATTATACTCAACAGTTCGATCAGCATCAATGGGCTGGTCATGAAAACTGTCAGCAACCCAGCTATTGCCCAGGACCTAGCTATGCCAAACATCAACAATCATCTTACTGACCTGGGGCTGGTTGCGCTGAATGACACCAAACTTTCTGATCTGGACCCTCTTATGGTAATTAAGGATGTGGCTATTATGGGGTTAACTGCTATAAATGCAGCCGCCCTGGTCAATTGACAAAATTCTTACATAACTGCCAGTGAACTACATACACCAAAATTAATAATACCAGGGAAAAGATGGAGCGGAGTAGAGATGGGACCCTCTACCTCTGCGATACCAACTCAAAACATCCCCTGAATTGATAGTAGTATACCCTGTGGAAGTCCCTCAGTATGATGAAGGACTTTTATATCAGCAGCCAGTTGGAGGAGTAAATGTAGTGACATGAGCTCAAGCCAAGGCAGCGGCAGAAGAAGAGTCCCCAGAACAACTGAAGCCATATGCCTGTCAAATGCTTGATCAAGCTTCCTCAGAAAAACTCAATTCTGCCGCGGATGCGCCAACTCTGAAAGGAGTAATCGTCGCCCTTCAGGTAGATGCCATTGTCAAAGAGTACCCCCAAGTCGGTGAGTGGATAATGAGTTTTCTTGAAAAAAGAGAGCCCGTAAATGCTCATGTATTAAACAGTAAATATTATCCTTATTCTGAGTGTATATACTGTGATATTTTTTAGCAAAAAATAGGGTTTGCGTTATGGTTGATGCTGGTGCTCCAGTCAACATAGTTTCTACTAAATTGGTGGCAAAGTTGACATTAAAACCTGATGTGGACCATCAAATGGTGTACAGAACTGCTGGAGCAGTAAGCACTGTCTCTGAGGGGGCTTACAGTGCGCTACCTCTGCATTTTGTGTCCATTGTCATTGTAGCTCCTGCTATTGTGCTGCAAAGTGAAAACTATGAGCTGTTAGGCGGAACCTCTTTCCTGCGCCGTTTCAGGGCTGTTGTTAATATGATGGAGGAGACCCTCAACATTCTGGGTCAGCGGATCCCAATTTACTTTACCACTAGTGGAGTACCAAAGGATCTGGTGCATATGAGCCATATCAACCTTGCCTATAGTGATGGGGTGATGCCAGTTTGCTATCACTGACTAAAGCGCAAGACTCAGCCCCTTCCCCAGCAGATCTACGAATATCAAGGGCTACCTCTTTGAGCGGCAAGGACCATATCTATTCCTTATGGCCATCAAGTCTTAGTGAACACTGAGCTAGAGGTGGAAGTGCCTTGTGGGTTATATGGGGAAGTCATTGGGCTCTATCATCAAATGTGGTTTGAGTCGCATGTGGCTCCAGGGATTATACTTCCAGGACATGGAGAGATTAAGGTTTTGTTAGCAAAACTCCAAAGCAAACCAATGCAATTCTGCTGACACCAAATTGTAGGTATTTACATTTGATTCCAATAGATGAGGTCCTTCAATTCATGATTTCAGTTCTTTGGATGAATTCAGTTTACCAGTTGAGACACCAGCCAATGTATTAACGGTGGCCACATAGTAATTTAATAGGACTATCAGAAGTACAAAAAGACCAAGCAATAGCTTTATTTCAGAAGTATAAGAAGATTTTTGTGGTCGATGATCATGACTTAAGATGTGCTTGGGGGGTGGCCCATTGAGTAGATACTGGAGATCATCCACCTATAAGGTCTTGGCCAATCCGCCAATCAAGGACAGTGGAAGATGTTGTCACTAATGAAATCAATAAGTTGCTGGAGCAAGGGATGCTTGTAACATCCATGAGTCCATGAGCTTCGCCTGTTCTGATTGTAAAAAAGATGGACAGCACCAACTGTATAGTAATAGACTACTGGAAGCTCAACAGTATTACAAAAAAGGATTCATACCCCTTTCCAAGGATCACCAATTCTTTGGATCAGTTAGAGGGAGCCCGTTACTTTTCTGCGATGGACTTGATATCAGGTTACTGGCAAATTGAGTTACCCGCGGTGGAACAAGAAAAATGCGCTGTTATCACCTCCAAAGGCCTTTTCAACCAACGCGGATGCCTCAAGGTCTGTGAAACGCCCCAGCTACGTTTCAGAAGCCATGGATACTATTCTTGGTGACCTGAAACTGTCATGCATCCTCATATACCTTGATTTAATTAACGTTTTCTCTCAAACCTTTTCAGAGCATCTCAACCACCTAGAAGCAGTATTCCGCCAGCTGGCTGAGGTGAACATTAAAATTAAACCTCTAAAATGTAATCTCTTCAAAGATCAACTGGAATACCTGGGGTTCGTGGTAGACTCTAAAGGGCTGAAACCACAGCCTGCTAAGGTGGAGGCCATCAGCACAATGACCACTTCCAATAGTAAAAGTGACATACAGGTATTTTTGGGAATGGTCAGTTACTATCTACGCTTTATCCCTAATTTTAGCTGTATTGGGGGGCCACTATTCGAGTTGTTAAAAAAAGCTCTGTGTTTGAATGATTGAAACGTCATCAATCTACTTTCATTATACTTCATAAGGCATTGATCAGCGCACTGGTGTTAAACTATCTGAACTTTGATTGGGAGTTTATCATTCATATGGTTGCGTCTCTTTCTGCTGTTGGGGCAGTACTTTCTCAGAAAGATGATGAGAGAGAGAAACATCCTGTAGCATACTGTAGTCAAAGTCTGATCTGTCATGAGCGTAATTATACTGTGACTGAGCAGAAGTGCTTAGCAGTGATCTACGCATATAAGCAATTAAGATTCTATCTGCATGAGGTAAAGTTTAAAGTTGTAACAGATCATGCGTCATTACGCTGGTTGCAGAACCTCAAGGAACCTGAAGGCCATTTGGCCTGATGGGCTCTTAAATTGTAGGCTTATGACTTCAAGATTCTCCATCAGCCAGGAGTAAAGCATCAGAACGCTGACTGTTTATCTTGATTGTCGACTGTTGCAGTGACAGAAGACCTCAGCGACATAATTTATGATAAGATGTCAGCGGAAAATATGACAATGAACCACCCCAAGTGATCAAAGTGTTGAACAAGATGCAAACAAATACCTTACAATGGAATAAGGAATTGTACAAGCGGATTGGAGATTTTATGGTAAATTTTCCGTGACCTTCAGCATGACCAGGAATTATTGTGAGCGCCCACAAGGCAGTTGGGCATAGTGGGGTGCGCAAGACAATGGAGTTGTTGCGCCCTTGGTGCTATTGGGAAAGCATGAACTTTGATGTGCTTGAAACCATTTCCTGTTGCCATTAGTGCCAAGCGGAGAAGCCATTCTGATGTAAGACTTTGTATTGGGTAGTGAAACCATATTTTGCTTGGCATACAGTTTCCCTTAATGTCCTTGGTCCTTTGCCAACAGGAGCTAACTGGTGTAAGTACATTCTTGTGGCTATTGACCACTTGACCCAGTGGGTCAAAGTAAGGTGATATGAGATTTGGGGGCAGTTACTGTGGCTAAGTTCGTGATGGAATGCAATATAAAGCGACATGAATGCCCTCAGTTCATTCTCACTGATAACAGAACCAACTTCACCTTACAAATCCTCCCCAAACTGAATGAGCTTATGGGAATCTGTGGGGTTCTGATGACCCCATATCACCCTAAATCTAATGGAATGGTCAAACGAGTGAATGGGGCTCTAGTGAACATACAATGAAATTTAGTAACAGATTGACCTTCCAATTGGACCTCTCTCCTTTCCACTGCCATGTTCACCTATAGCATTAGTTACCACTCCGCCACAGGAAAGGGTCCCTTCCAGATACTATATGGCCAACACCCAGCTCTTCCGGCATTACTTTATTCATGTGTAGAAAACACTAGCAGAATGGAACCCCACTGCTATTTGGCTAACCTCGCGAACATTCTGATCAAACTGCAAACCAAAACATATTCCTTTAGCTTAGCCAAGAAGATCAAGAATCAGGCCGCCAATCAGGTACGTCATAGTGGGCTGGCACCATTCAAGGAAGGTGATATAGTTTTCTTCTATGACCAACATGGTCTAGGCGGAAACACAAGCTTGCCATTTTTGGATTGGTTCGTTCAAAGTTATAGAGAAAACTGGGGTCGATGTGTATAACATCAAGGATCCCACAAGTGGTCAGATCATTAATCAAGTACATGCAAAGTTCCTCTGACCATACAAACAATAGGAGCCTTATCATCCAGTCAAGGAAGGGGTAATGTCACGATTCTGATATGACTGGATGATAATCGTGAGACAGCTAGGGCGGATTAAGAATCAGCTGAACATGATATCAGTTACAATTATTTGAGTGCCTTGAGATGAGGCGATATTGGGATATAACAGGTTATTATTGGATCGCTTTTATAGAAGGCAATATGGTGATAAGGCAATGGTGACATTCAATGAATACAAATTAAATAGCCTACAATCAGGGCGATAGAGGATTAAAGAATAACAAGCCAAATTTGAGGAAATTTGGTGGAATAGAATAGCCCAAGCTGTGAGAGCAGTATTGCCTGAAGCTGCTGTATATATGTGAGATGGACGATTAAAAGAAGTTAAGTTGTTAATAGTAGAGAGAGTCTGGGACAGCGAAAATCACTGTATTTAATAAAAATAAATAAAGAATCAATTGGGGCAATTGCTCCTATTTTTAAGTATATTTACAAGTGTGTCCAAAGGACTGAATATTTATACATCGTCTATTTTTTGCTCAGTGGGTTTGACCTTTTATGAACAATATGGCAGATCCTAACAATACTGTCCAATTCTACAGCAGTGGTCCAAGAAAAACCTAAATCACCCACCAGTCAAGTAGCGTTATCAATGGAGGCGTTGGATAAACTTCACCAAGTAATGGCGTGGACCCACTTACAGGCAAAGTTGGCACAGGCAACAAGGGGTATCCCCTCTCACACTTCAACTAGCCCAGGTGGTGGATGCATTACCCCCAGTTTTGGTGGGATGGTTCCAGGAATTCATTGAGGAACAGGTGATTTTGATAAATTCTATGGAGGAGTGTGTGGAGTTTATAGACCAGGCAGCATGTCTGGATGAAGCAAAAGATGAGGCCTGGTTGGCACTATTAACGGTCAGCCAGGGTCATAGCTCTGTAGAGAATTATGTGCAGATCTTCTGTCCGCTGGCAAAGGCAGAACAGGTTATAAGTTTTCAGTCCTTATGAATGTTCCGCCAGGGATTTCAGGCAGATTTTCTGGCAGCCTTTGCAGCAGCAAAGGTCCAAGCTACGCTGGGGGAGGAAGTGGATTTAGTGGTTTATATCAAAAAACAATTAGCACTGGCATGGGACAGATGGGAGGAATCAATGTCACCAGGGAAAGGACAGTCCCCAGTAAGTGGCCATTCCAGTCAAGGGGATGGCACCCAGACCTAAGAAACGTGGGAAATGTTCAAGGGGGAGGGCGGCAAGGGAATATGTCAAAATTTTCATTAGCCAATTTGCAAGTAAAAGACTCAAAAATAAATCGCCCTCTTCACTTTGTTCTTGACTGTTTATTCCCATAGAGTTGCATACAGACGGGTGAGTGGAAAGGTCAATGGCCCTGATAGATACTGGGGTGGAAGAGAATTATGTTGAACTGGAATTTGCAGAGAGTTTGAAGCTGCAGGTGCAGGAAGGACTGGTGGTGGTTTTTACCAATGCCTCATGGAGTGCGCCATTGTGGTGTGTATGACCTCCAGTGAAGGTACAGCAGGCCCCATTTGGGTTCTGGATGCAGTTTTGTGCTATTGAGAATTTGAATTACCCAGTAGTGTTTGGGATGTGGTGGTGACATCAGTTCAGACCCCAGACCAATGTGCCTTCCAGTACCATAACCTTGTACCCAAGGAGGGGTCCACAAAATGAGGTGGAGGCTTTTAGTGAGAAACCAGAAGTTAGATGAGCCCTAAACCCTGGGGGCCATGCAGAAGAGTGATTACATGTAGAATACTAAGATTTTGCAGGTCTTTGGTCCAAAAAGGGATGACCTTTTCCATCACAGGGCCATTTGCATTCTCTTTCTGGTTTAAGGAAGGGTCAGAACTTCCCGTGGATGCCCAATTTATCCGTTGAATGAACAAGCCAAGGCTACATTGGAGGACCATGTGAGTTTTTGTTGAGCGAAGGTTTGATCAAACCATCAAAATCAGCTTTGGCATCTCTGGTGTTGCTAGTGCTAAGGCAAGTGGAAAGTTATGGCCATTCGTGGACTACCAGAGGTTAATTGTGGTCATGGAGCCAGATCCTTACCCAATGCCACTAATGGAAGATATCTTGCCGATGGTCACAGGATGCAACATTTTCACCAAGCTTAATTTGGCAGATACATTCAACCAGGTACCTGTGAGGCCAGAGCGCCAAAGATACATGACATTCAAGTGCCATCTTGGAATGTTCCAATACCATGTTATGCCATTTGGGCTGTGAAATGTCCCAGCATTATTTCAATGAATGATTAACCAAATACTCTGTCAGTTAATTAACCGGTGTTGTATCACTTATATGGATGACATACTGGTGTTTTCACGTTCCAAGGAGGCTCATGTATGGGATGTCATGAAGGCATTGTCTGGGGCAGGATTATGGATGAAGCTTTTAAAATGTGAGTTTAACCGGGAGTCAGTCAAGTTTCTAGTAAATGTGATATTCAGAAAGGCCTGGGGGTATGCCCCAGATAAGATACAGGCAATGCACGCTTGGAAGGCTCCAACCAATCAGACATGTGTAAGGAGTTTTCTGGGGACGTTAAATTTTCTCAGGCAGTTCATCAAGATTCTATTGAAGTTAGCCTTGCCACTTATGCGACTAATGCAGAATGTACCATTAATATGTGGGGAAGAAGAGGAGAAGGCATTTAACCTGCTGAAGGAGAAGCTCATTAAGCACCGGTCCTTGCTCATATGGATTTAGGAAAACCTTTTGTGGTTGAGACGGACGCCTCAAACTTTACTGTAAGCAGTGCTCATACAGAAGGGGAAGGACGGGTTGTAGCACCCAGTGTGTTATTTCAGCTAATAAATGATTCCAGCAGAAACAAATTACCTAATATATGACAAGGAGCTACTGGTGTGGTTGTGGTGCTGCAGGAGTGGCAGCACCACTTGTTGTATGCCTGACATCCTTTTGTAGTACATATAGACCATTAGGCACTGAAATATTACTGAGAGCCCAGGAAAATGATTTAGCGTCAAGCCCATTGGCACGTGGAGCTGGCTCAGTATGATTTTCGAGTGGAATACCATCCAGGAGCTGTTAACACCATAGCAGATTGGTTGAGCTGGGATGCGGGGCTAGCATATGAGAAGGCTGAGTTGGAGAAGTATAACACAGCAACCATGTTCCAGGAAGCCCAATTTGGTATGATGGTGATTGAGAAGGATGAACTGGAGGGGGAGATCCAAAGAAAGCAAAGGAGGTCATCATTTGGGCAGCGGTTATGGGCAGAAACAGAAGAGGGCCAACAGAACAGCCTTCATTGCACATATGAAAAAGAAAAATGGAATTATAGGTCATGACTCACAGATATGGGTTCTGAACTCATCACTGCAGTGGGAAGTGCTGCAGGCATCGCATGACCACCCACTGGTGGGACATCCAGGGGCTTTGAAGATGATCAACTTGGTGCAACGGAAGTATTCATGGGCCAGACTGCAAAAAGATATCAAAAAATATGTGGCGGAATGCTAGGTTTGCGCACGTTCAAAGCCCTCACAAAAGCAGCCTGTGGGTAAGTTAGTCCCACTCCAAATTCTGAGTTGGCTGTGGGGGTCAGTTAGTATGGATTTCATTACAGGGTTAACTAAGATCCAGGGGAAGGATGTGATAGTGGTTGTTGTAAATTGGTTAACAAAAATGCCAAGTTTTTCCCATGTACCTCAAAATTCTCAGTCAAGGACACTGAAAGGATTATCTATGAGATATTTGCCCATACTGGCCTACCAGAAGAGATCATTTTGGATTGCAGTCCCCAATTATATCAAAATTCTGATCAAGTCTGCTCAATATTTAATGATAAACCCATGTAGATCTTTAGCATACCATCCCCAGTCCGATGGGCAGACAGAGAGGGTAAACCAGATATTTGAGCAATACCTCAGATGCTATATCTCAGATCTGAAGAATAATTGGGTCACCTGGATTAGACTTGCTCATTCACTTACAATAACCACCACAAATTATTTACAGGAATGTCACCATTTTTTTTGCTAATCATGGGTCCAATCCAGCGTCAGATGGGAGATCAAACAGTGGATTATGCCAGGGGGCGGATGAATTATCTCAAAGAATGACCAAAATTGGAAGGAAATTTTGAAACAACCTGGAGTGCACCACAGCATGGCAAAAATGGTATGCAGATTGACAAATAGAACTAGACCCATCGTTTTCTCAAGAGGATTGGGTATTGGTGGCAGTAAAGAATTATGAAGTACCAGTGAAGAGCCAGAAACTTGGACCAAAGTTCTTAGGCCCATATAGGGTGATCCAGGTTTTTAACAAGGTGGCATTTGAATTGGACCTTCTGGAAGGGTCAAAGGCCCATACATCTATCCATGGTTCAAAACTTTGAGGATTCTGAGGGTGGGGACCAGAGCGGCCTGGGCCACTGAACCCATGGGAGGAGAACAACCAGGAATATGTAATTGAGAAAATCCTGAAGGAGCGTTGGGTCAGGGGTCGCCAGCAATTTCTGGCAAAGTGGAAAGGATATCCAGTGGAGAAAGCAACCTGGAAAACACCAGAGGAGTGTGCACGATGTCCCAAGAGGATCTGGGAGTTTTTGGATTTACAAGGGGGTGATGTGATGGATCAGGGCCAGCCTGATCCGCACATTGGCCTCATGTATATCAGTTCAAATTTACGCATGAATTTAGGTCAGATTTGGGAAGTCAGACCAATCAGAAAAATAACTAGAAACAAAAATCATAGGTAAGGATTTGGGGATTTGAGAACAAGGACTTATCTGGTATATATAACAACTGGTGTCTCAAATCCTCCAAATTTTTGTTATGTGAGATATGAGACTTGCATGAGCAACAATTTAGATGTCGCTTGAGAGCCTAATCTAGGGTTTTAATAATTTAAACTATCAAGAATGCTTTAAAAATGAGGGAACAGCAAGTGTAAATACAGTTTCTTTTTCTCAATAGGAAAATTACAATAAAATTTGAGATTGCTTGCTTTAACTTTAGTTTTTATTTTAAAGAGGAATTTCAGTTGGAATAACCAGAACAATAAGCTCAGCAAGTGATCTAGGCCAGGCATTGGCTTCGTTCTTGGCACTATCTTGAAGTCAGGCCTTACTGCTTTCTTGCAGCATCACCAAAACCTTAGTCCACAAATATGACACAAATCCTGGAAATGGCATGTGGGTTAAAGGGTGGTTCTCTGCAGGATTATCAGTCATGTGGTCAGTGACATGGCTAGTGCTTAACTCATTTGTCACATATTGGCAAGAAACTGTGCGTTAAAGTATATACTAAAGTTTTTAACACCAGCTGCAGTTTATTACCTTTAGTAACACTAAATTAAAGAACAAGTCCAATCTCCATTTATAACGCAAACATAATAACCCATCCTCATTTAAAAATGCAACTGGTGATCATTAATACCATTGATATAATATCTTGAGCTGCATCAAGCAATTCCTAGGGCTTTACTTGGGCCTGTTTGGCCTTAACCCAGCGTTTTTCCACATTGTACCTGAGGTCAGGGATGACTGCAACTTGACCATTTTGGCCTTGCTCATCCCATACTTTTCCTTTTCAGTCCACTCCATAAATTATGTCATGGGACATGATATTACCCTCCAGTTTCTGTAGCTTCAACCTACCCCAAGGGCCTCAGACAGAGAGAAATTCTTATGTGCTGGGGTAACTTCATAGCTGCACTTATGGAGGTGGATTTAGGACTAGCAGCATCAGAAAAGTGGTTATGTAACCTATCAATCCGGTCCTATGCATGGGAACAATCATGGGCTTGAACCCAGCTATTTTCTGCTTCATCAAAAACTTTTCATGATACAAGGTACTCAAATATTCTTCTAGACCAATAGGAGGCCACAATTGCCTCAACTTCCTAAATGAGTGCCCATCTAAAAGATATGACTCTGGGGTCTCAGGAGGGAGACCCTTAAAGGGAGTCAGTTTATTCTTATGAAATGTGGAAAATATGCAGAACTTTGGTAGTAGATCCTACTGGTAGGAGGCATGAACCACCTTTGTTATTGTGGTAAGGTACTATCCTCTTAGCTTCTTACATGGCTGCTTAATAGTTATATCCTTAGGGTCAAGCATCAAAGGCCCCTCATTATATTCAAGCTTAACCCTTCTCTTGCCATCTGCATTATCCTTGTAGACCTTCTTGGCAGCTTCCAAGTTTGTATTTACCCCCTGGCGTAATTTCCTAAGAACTTAAAAAGTCTACCACTGCTTCCACTTTTAGCCCACACCTGGGTTCCATGTTAGTGTAGGGTTAAAGCCATATTTGGCAAAGAATGAAGAACAGCCAATGGAAGAATGTTGGGCGTTGTTGTAGCTGATTTGTGACAAAGGGAAGTGTGAGGCTAATGTTAATGATAAGAAGCCATGTACCACTTCAGAGATTGCTCCCAACACTGGTTTGATCGCTCTTTCTGCCCATCAAATTGTGGGTGGAAGGCAGTAGTGCAGCACTTACAAATTTGAAAAGTTCTGAGTAACTCCTCCCCAAATATAATTTTAAATGAGGTCCACAATCACCAATAATCTTTTTAGGAACGCCATGGGCAGAGAAAATGTAGGAGACAGATTAGTCATTTTGAGCAGCCATCACTTTGGAGTGGCATGGGTTAAAAATGGCAAATTGGCAATAATGGTTCACTAATAACATGATAGCATAATACCTCTCACATAGTAGCTCCACAATAAAATTAACTGAGAGGAAAGACAAGGTCCTTCTTCTTTATGGACAGTTTAACAAGCCAGCAAGGGGCTGACATCTTTTTTAGTTTCATCCTGTTGCAAACATGGCACTCCTTGGTATAACTTGAAGCCTGTGATGAAATTCCCTTCCAGTTATACATGCAGTGAATAAGCTCCAGCGTTTTTGCTTTATAGTATGGACAGAGTTATCCCATCATGATGCTCCTTGAATATTTCATGGCGAAATGGTCCAACGAAAACTTGTAAGAGTTCCTGGAACCATACCATATAAAACTTTGCATGTACCCTTCATTAAGTCTTGCTAGTTCAAGTTGAACTTGGAAAAAAATTATACTATATTCTGGAATCATAGATTGCAACAAGACACCCACTTAAAAATACTATACTCATCCAGGTTCTCCAAGGAAGTAAGACCTTGAGCACCAATGAATACTGATGGCTTGCTAGACATAATGCTACTTGAGGGAATCGTCAAAATGAGTGTTGGATTTTTAACCAAGTGATATTCCTCACATATTATTGAAATTTGTATAATAATTAATTGAGGATGATTACCAATTAGTTTGATAACTTCAATTCATTAGTTAACTATATTACTCCAATTTGTGCTCCCCATTTTGGTTGGGTTGAGCGGTCTTGATCCACAGGATCAAGAAAGTAATGGGGATCATCTCTGATAAGAAATTGGTGGGTCTTGACACCAGTGATTGAGGCCAAGGATGTTGAGATAATTAATATTATCAATTAAGCTAATGAATTGCTTAAATTCAATGTCAAAAATATTGGGAAATGATCACAATAGAGTTTTCAGTCAATTTTGAAACCAGCGACTTATGCTGAGGATGTCAAACTAAATAATAATCATTTAAGTTCAGCAGAAAGTTTACCCCGATGCCAACTCCATGTAAAGATGAGTGTAAAATTTTCTGGCATAAAAGCTGAAGTATTCATTTTCAAACATCTGATTATGAATTTGCTGTATAATTTGGAGTACTGGTGACTTATGCTGAGGGTGTTGAACCATTTTAGATTAATTAAACAAATTAAAATCTCATTTTGACTTTGTGAAAGTATTGGGAATAATCCATGACAGCATTTTGGCTTAAATTAACACTGATGACTTAAGCTAAGGATCTAGAATCAACTAAGAATAATTAAATATTTTGATATACTATTTTGACTTCACAAGAGTATCAGGAATAATTCCCAACATCATTTTGGTTTAAGTTGAAACTGGTAGCTTATGCCAAGAATGTCAAAATATATAATTAATTCAGATTATGATGAACCAAGGATCAACATAATCATGGACATTTGAGGATGATGAGTATAACCAATGAGAGTGCTAATGAATTATAATCAGGGAGAATCACAAGTGAGTGCTGACAATTCTGGTAATAAATGCCAATGATGTGGACATGCAAGAAATGGCTATAAATAGTTTGATCTACCACTTAAAGAATATCTTCAAATCTTCAAATATTATATTCATTTGCCCATCTTTATTAAGTTTTAAGTTAAAAGTGGTTAACTTAGCTTGTAGAGGCGGGGCTCAAGATCCCCAGTTGTTAGGTGCTAGGTTAAAACATCTGAAGTGGTCAGTGCAACCAAATCCCAACCTTGAACTAGATGGAAACCCCACGAGAAGTTGGGCAACTAGCAGCAACAATGAAGGACCAGAAGGATTGAAGGGGAGAAACCCTGAGGGTTTCAATGGAGGCTGCTAAACCACAATTTTTGGACAAGTCCCAAAGAGGACATCTGAGCCATAATGAGTGGTCAAGCCTCAGAAGGAGGATTTGTTGGTCTGTTGGGTTGGTGGGTTGCCCTGAAAATTTATAGGAAAAGGTCTCTGATGATTGTGAAAAAGCAAGGGCCAGCAGTCTTCATACTGTTTGGCCTGGTACACTAATGGAATCACCTATCATTGAAAATGAAAAATTCTCAACAATGAGTTTTATGAAATCCGCCTCCCTGAGGTCTGGTGCTAATGCAGGATTGGACTTAAAGCATTAGCTAGACCATTCTCTTTGCCTTTTGTGAACTCATATGAGAACACAAACTATGCCATGGTCTCATGCCAACAATATTGTTGTGGGGCTAAGACATAAGGAACGCAGTAGTACAACAGCACTTGATAATCATTATGCACCCAGAAGGTCTGAGAAAAGCCATGTAGATAATGGCGCCAGTAAGCTAATTCTTCCACCGTCGCCAAAATTCCTTTGTCACAAATAGAGTAATTTTACTCAGGCATGGTTATATTTTGGAAAAGTATCCTGTATGATGCTCAACTCCATCTTTACCCTACTTATAACAGAGCAGCATCAATAACAGTTTAAAAAGCGTTAATATTCACTATAAAATCTTTACTAGGATCCATGTAATGAAGTACCAACGTGAAGACTAAAGTGCACTTCACATTTTGGAAGGCATCCTCCAATGCATGTGACTACTGAAGAGTTTTTGACCCTATGGATTTATACCAGGGTGCCGCTACTTCTGAAATATTTGATGTAAACTTCTTAAGGACGGTATAAGTCCCTAAGAAACTCCACCATATTTTATCTGAAGTGGGCGTGGGCTAATCCTGAATCGCCTTCTCCTTGTCTAAAGTGATCATGCGTCCTTTGTCAAAAACAATGTTGCATAAAAAGGTGACTTGGGGCTTAAAAACTCTATAATTACTAAATATCAGAATAATGTTTTCTTCTATCACATACTCAACTAGTTGCCGCAGGTAAATCTTATGCAATGCTTGATATGAAGAGAAGACCAAAATGCTGTTGATATAGGCTACAATGCATACTATCAACAACTCTCACAATGCTACATCAATACAACATTGGGAAATTGCAGGTGCATTTTTTTAAGGCTAAAAGGCATAACCCAGAGATGGAAGATACACTTCCTGGTACAGAATTTAGTGAGCCATACTTGTCCTCTTTTTATATAGATCTCTTTAAGGGCATTCAATCAATCCTTTTCAAAAAAACTATACCTTATCCACATAGCACAAAATTTGTGCATCCATAGAAACAGGATGCAGATTGGGGATGGTGACATTGTTTAATTTAGCATGTCCTATGTAAGGGCATAGAGTACTTTACGCTTTTTCACAAAGAGTAGAGGTGAGCATAATGAGGAGGTACAAATAAAGATGGCTCCTTTTGCAAGTTGCTCTGTAACTCAAACGTCAAATGATGCATTTTATCGCAGATTTAAAGGGTAGACGCAGAAAAAAAGTATGAAACATGTCAACTGTGAGTTCAAAAACACAGTCAAACTCTGAATGATCAGGTAAGGTACTGGATGAAGCCGCATCAAATTAAGACTACTGTCAGGAAATTACCCCAGATGAAATTCCTCCCCATAGTATCAGAACTAGGGGTGCCAATTAGTTGGTTGTGATTGCCAACTAATCGCCTAGTTTTATATTTTATTAATGTCATAATCTCCAATTGGTTCTCCCCATTTGGGTGGGTTGAGCTATTTTGAAGTATTGGGGATAAATCCTCAATAGAGTTAATGTTATCTGAAGATTCATGCTGGCAACTAAAAGCCAAGAATGGAAATTAGTTACTAATCAGTTGGGTTATGGCGAAATATCAGTTTGACGCCAGAATTAATCATATAGCCATAAAAAATTTCTGGTGGAAAAAAAGGATTCCAATATGAGAGTGAGCAATGATGATTTTGCCAACTACAATTCTGAGTAATGGTGACTAATTCTTAAAGGTATTTGATTACTGATATTGATTTATAAATGACTGACTGGAAACATGTGCTGAGGATGAGTTGAGTGAATATTTGATGTATGAGAAGGACGGATTAGGCGGGAATAAGTTCTATGGAAGGATAATGATTGAGTAAAGAACCATCTTTATAGATGATTGGCTTTAAATAGGCGCAGTAGCCTAATATAAATAATTATAATTCCCTCCTATTTAGAAAAGACCTCTTTTTCGCCCACCTTATTATTTATTCAAATTAGTGATTGCAGCTGTTGGTAGTTAGAAGATGGGACAGGAAATCCCCTAAAGTAGGCGCAAGGTGGTGCTCCTGGAGTGGCTGACACTGCCAGCTCCTAAATCTCAGCCCTACAAGGAACCCAATGGGAACCTGGCCAACTGGACATCAACAATAATAGCTGATGGCCGTCAGCCATGAGGGCGGTGTAGCATGGATCTATGACCCCAAGATGGGGATGGACTTGCCAGTGCACACCCAAGAAAAGCTGGGGTCAAGGCAAAGTTGTTGGTCTGCTGAGTTGGTGGGTTGGACATGGACTTTTAGGGGGTTGGTACGCCTATGAAGGCGAAACAGCAAGGGTCAAGCAGTCCACATACTGTTTGGCCTGTAATTACTGGAAGAGCTCTGATGTAGCAAATTAAAATATATTTTTCAACAACTCCAACTATCCAAACAGGGGGTAGGGGTGCATCAGACATCAGAATAATAATGGAGATGAGACTGACCCTACACCTGAGAAGATTTCCTTTTGATAAAATAATCGCTGAAAGGGTCATTTCTACACCAAAAGTCAGTTTGTCAGAACCTTAAGCTAACAATGAAGTGATAGCTTCTTATTTAAATGAACAACCTCTAACCTCCTCTAGGAAATGATCTCAATTAGCATCACAAAAGTGTTAGATGAAATACTCTGTCTGAAGAGAGCCTAGAAGTTTACCTCATCAAAGACAATCCCAAACTTTATATTTATATAAAGTTTTATCCAGAAAAATCACATAGTTTGTCAAAAGATTTTTTTGTTTAACTTCATTAAATGATTCTTTGATAACTGATTATTGAAAAGTATCTGTCTCCTGGAACTACAGCTATGAGCCCTATTATCTTTGATTCCTTGAACAATTGACTATTTTCCGGTTGCCTTGAGAGATATTAAACTTGGCTGGTTACTATTTTTACATGTTCTGAGAAAAAAGTAGTGCTCACTACAGGGGGCCAAGCTGTTTCAAGTGAAAGCGTCTATCACGCAATGGCAAATAATGATATTCAAAACAATCCCACTAATATACCAGAAGTTTGACTAACTGGGTCACTACATCTAGATATAAATCAACTCCTTTGCAGCCTGAAGCCTTAGAGTTTTAGGATACTTTGAAATTATTTTTAGTGTATATCTGCGTCAGTATCAATTTTATGCTGAAAATATTGGAAATACAATTCAGCAATTACTTGATAAGATTTATTTTAATGCAAATTGATATCTCCGCTCTAGGGCTTCCACTGTCATGGTTAAATGACTTGATAGTGGGGACCAAATCCAAGGATAAGGCTAGGCGACAGGAGGCCCAGAAGGTGAAGCTTCAGGCCCTCCCTGACCTCTGGCACACAGTAGACCAACGCTGGGTACAAGCCAAATATGCCAAGTTTGGTACTAGTGAGTGCCTAATGCCCAGCCCCTTGCGTCAGCCCAGAGGTTAAAAAGGATGGTTTACTTAATTAATGCTGATGGTTTGATTTGGTTAATTGAGAGATGAAGTTTCAAAACCCAATCCATTTACAAAATTAGACGTTTGGTCAGATCCAACTTCAATTGATTACCTGAGTGAAGTCAGTTTTGGTGTATTATACCAAATTGGATGGTAGTGTTTGCCTATTGGTAAATCATTGCTTGGGACCACTTCAGCAGACTAAGAATTTCCCCAACAAAGTTTAATTATGTTTTCCGCAACCAACATTCTTTGTTGGTCAACTTCTCACAATAAACTTTTCCCATTTCCCCATTTTTTATTTTATGCTACCTCAAACGATCCTGTGCATGGACCTCTTCAGGGAAATCTCACGCTATGTAACCCAGTTCCTTTTTAAAATGATTAGGTTATACAAACGTGCACCGTTGGGTCACCCAGTTTCCCTCCAACCTAGTGCGCCTACCCCTTCTTACCCTGTGCACTGAGTCACTTTTGGTTGGGTTTTAATTATTAAGATTGTACTTCTATACTTAAGTTATTATTGCTCCAGAACCCTCTGCTGGGCTCTAGTAACTTTTGTACTAATGGCTAGTTCCCTGTCGTGGGCCCTGTGCACTGAGCACTTACACGCTGGGAACATGAGTGCTATAGACACTCTCCTTACATTAGTTGACCAACCTTTTTGTTTTATGTGCGCAAACTTTTTCTGTGTGGAACTTTTCCAGAGTGAAAACGGTGGGTGCCAGCTGTGGGCTCCAGCTGTAGTTAGCCACACTGCTGTTTCCTCTTTTTCCCAAAGGTCAGAGCAGCTTGGCGTTATTATGGTTTCCTCCAACTGGAAAGTACCCACCTTTTGTGCTTGTACCTGGTGGATACAGATGCTTTGATGTCTGAAAGTTGTGATTTCCCGACTATCCACCGAGATTACCAATTGCAATTTTTATAAATGGGTTTTATTTCAACAGCGCGTTCAGACGATGCCAGTGGAATTGGTGCAGATGGCCCTAGGGTGTTGGCCTTGGATTATGTTGGGCATTCCATGGCTGTTATAGAGATAAAGTCATTTGCATCTAAAAATGCGTTTTATTTTGAAAACACTATGTATACCTCTGAACCATATTTGCTCTCTTATGGCTCAGATAAGGAACCTATACCTGTGTACCAAATCACCCCAGAAAATCCCCATTCGACCTTTTCCATGATTCGCAGCACTCATGAAGTTGAAAAGAAGCTGCGTTTAAAATATAATAATGTTTATGCCCCTGCCGAAGATATGGTGGGATATGTGGGCTCATTAGTAAGAGAGGCCAGGTATCCCTCTCCATTTTTTATTCAAAATCATACCATGGTGACATGGTATTGCCAGATGAAGAGTTTGGTGGTGATTTACTGGCATTTTCGGCTTTAAATAAAGACCATTCTGGGTATTTTCTACTGACTGCTACCCTTTAGGTAAACTCAGCACCACTATTTTGGTGGATACTGGCGCCTCTGATAACTTTATGGACCAGAGCCTAGCCGACTACCTTGGTCTGAGTTACTTGCCAGGTGGTATGGTTAAGGGAGGGGCGTCTCAAGGTATTCCCACTCTAAAGATCATTGGGACAGTGGACTATCAGGTTGGCAAGTACCACTTGTCTGATCAATTCAAAGCTTTCAAAAACCTCCTGTACCCTATCATTTTGGGTGTGGAGTGATGGCGGAAGCTTGACGTCAGAACCAACCTTAATGAGAATACCCTATCCCTTACATTGAAGGATGGTCACACATTAGTTGTTCCTTTGTCAGAAGAGAACCCCCAGGGCGAATTGCCCCACTAACCCACCTTCACATTCATAGCCTTGCCCCTTTGCTAAAGCCCTCAGTGGAAGTTCCTATACCTTCTTGTTTGGAGGGTTTGGAATCTTCCTTTGATGAAGCATCCGCTAATGCACTATCTGAGCACTCTGTGCTCGATTGTGACTACAAGCTCACTGTGGATCTGATGCATATACCTTCCCCCCATTTACGAATTGACTGTCCAGGAGGAAGAGGCGTTGGATGTTTGGGTGAAGGAATAGTTGGCCAAATGTGCGTAATCTCAGCGTACCTCCCCTGTATGCTCCCCACTTCTCTTTGTTGAGAAGACTGATGGTACTCTACACCCATGTGTAGACTATGGAAACCTCAACAACGTCACTGTACCAGATCTACATCTCATCCCTTTGGATTCTAAGATTGCGCGCTATGAGGAGAAGGCTAAGGTCTTTTAAAAGTTGAATTTCCTCAATGCATTCAATCAGATTTGAATTAAAAAGGGGCAAGAGTGGTTAACCGCCTTCTGTACCAGAAAAGGGATTTTCCAGTTTCAGGTCATGTCCTTCAGACTTAAGAATGCCTCTGCTATCTTTCAACGCCGCATTGATGCAGCGTTGGGGACTTGTTAGGGGTATGCGCGGTTGCTTACATGGATGAAATCCTGGTGTTTTTCCCTTATCATGAATCCCATGCAGTACACCTTTGGCAAGTGGTGGAGAGGTTAAAGGCAGCCAGCCTCACGCTGAAGATAAGCAAGTGTGAATTTTTCAAGTCCCAGGTCACTTTTCTGGGCAACGTCATGTTTGACCAAGGACACATGATAACTCCAGACAAGGAGAAAGCTATTCATGAGTGGCCCACTCCCACCTCAGTCAAGGAATTGAGAAGCTTTTTGGGAAATGTACATTCCTCAAGAAGTTCACGCCAAATCTTTCCAAAGTGTCAGCACCCTTATATAAAGCTAGAAGTGCAAAGGTGCTTCAGTGGTCCTCCATTTTGGATAATTTTACTACAAGCAGTGAAGTGCACCCTGTTGTCCACATATGTCCTTCGCTATGTTGACCCTTCCAAAGAGTTCATTGCATCTATGGGTGCCTCCAACTTTGCCATATAGGCTGCCCTGTTACAAGTAGGCGAAGATGGGATAGAGCATCCGGTGGGATATTTTTCTATGAAAATGTCTTTGCCTGAGTTGAATTACGTTGTTTATGACAAATAATTACTAGCAGTGGTGGAGGCGCTGACTTATTGGCGTTACCACTTGCATGGCTCCTCTCAACCTTTACAGGTACGTACAGATCACCGTGCCTTGCTGTACTACCGCGCCCCTCATGTCCTACCCCACGGAAGACCCATTAGCATGAGACCCTTGCCCAATTTGCATTCTCTTATGAGTTCACCAATGGCAAAGATAATGGTTTGGTGGATGCATTGAGCCACAACCCTGCTTTAGCTCCTGATCCCAAGGAGGTAGAAGTTCATAACACACAGTTGATGATTCCACCAAATAAATTGTGTTTCAACTTCCCTCTCCCCCAGCCAACGGGCCAGCGCTTGAACCTCTAAAGAATTCAGAGGAATATGGTATGTTCAGAAAGGTGGTTCTTTCTCAGCCGCTATTAGCTGAATATACTATATACTTTCTAAGAGCGCTTTGAATCAAGAGGACCTATCTAGGGGTTATCACGTGAAGGATGAGATGGTGTGGTTTCAGGGGCGCCTATGGGTTTATTCTGGACCACTGCGCCTGGAAATCATCCAGGACCATCATGATGGACTCATCGTTGGTCATCCTGGTAAAGCAAAGACCTTGAAGTTATTATGCTCACCTACAACTGGAAGGACTGGCTGCTCAGATGGGGCGGTATTGTAAAGAGTGCCTGATCTGCAATCAGATGAAACCCAATTGTCAGCCTTTAGCGGGGTTGTTGGTACCAGTCCAAAAGGCTGATGGGCCCTGGACTTCCCTCTCAGTTGATTTCATCGTGGAGTTATCTGCCTCTGATGGTTATGATGCCATCATGTTGGTGGTGGACCGTTTTACAAATTTCGCCCACTTTATTTCTTGCAGAACAACAATAACCGCGGCTGAGATGGCTAGGCTCTTCGTCACTAAGGTGTTTGCGCTCCATGGGGTTCCCCAAGAAATTATCAATGACCGGGGGCCCCAGTTTACCTCCATCTTTTGGGAAAAGTTGTGCAAGACTCTTCAAATTAGCCCCTGCCATTCAACTGCCTATCACCCCCAATCCGATGGGCAGACTGAATGAGTGAACCAGTGCTTTGGAATAGTTTCTGCAGTGTTACACCGCCGCAGATCATTCAGATTGGGTTTCTCACCTCTATATGGCCCAATTTAGCTACAGCAACTCTTTGCATTATTTGATTGGTTGTTCCCCCTTTTTCGCCAACCATGGCATTAAACCCGCCATTAACATGGAGCCCATCTGTGGGTCTAAGTTTGAAGCAGTGGTGGACTTTGCCAAGACTATCAAGAAGGTCCACCAACGGGTTTCCACAAGTTAGGAGGCGGCAATGCAAGTGTATAAGGAGAATGCTGATGGTAAGCGCTGAGTGGGTCCCACATACAAGGAAGGGGATCTTATGATGCTGGATGCTTGTAACATCCCTATCAAGCAGCCATGCAAGAAATTGGGACCAAATAAGATTAGCCCTTACCGTGTTGTTAGAAAGGTGGGCCATGCCTCATACCAGTTAGATCTTCCTTCTTCATTTTGGATCTTCTTAGTCTTTCTTGAGAGCAAATTGACATTGTTTGAGGGCCCCCACCAGAGACTCCTGAGGCCTGTCTCGTGGATGGAGCGCCTGAGCGGGAAGTTGAAGAAATAGTAGCCTCCCGCCGTGTTAAGAGAAGAATTGAGTATCTGGTATCTTGGAAGGGTTTTGATGCTGCCACTAACAGTTGGGTCCCAGCGCATAACTGTGTGCATGCCCAAGGTCTGATTGAAGCCTTCCACAAGAGTTTCCCCCAGGCCGCTGGTTCTCACCCAAAACGACCATTGCCACTATGAAGTTGGCCCTAGCCCATAATAACTTTTTCCTTGCATAAGCCCCTGGAGGGGGGATTGAGCCCCATTGGGAGGAGAGGGTAATGTCATGGTTAAATGACATGATAGTGAGGACCAACCCCAAGGATAAGGCTGAGCGACAAGAGGCCCAGAATTTGTAGCTTCAGGCCCTCCCAGACCTCAGGCACACAGTAGACCAACGCTGGGTACAAGCCAAATATGCCCAGGTTTGTCTAGTGAGGTGCCTAATGCCCAGCCCCTTGCATCAGCCCAGGCGTTAGAATGGATGATTTATTCAATTAATGCGGAATTTCAATTCAGTTAGTTGAGAAATGGGGTTTTGAAACCCGTTCCATTTATTAAATTACACGTTAAGGTCAGATCCAACTTCAATTAATTACCCAAGTATAGTCAGTTTTGGTGTATTATACCAAATTGTATGGTAGTGTTTGCCTATTGGTGAATCAGTGCTTGGGACCGCTTTGGCAGACTCTGAATTTCCCTGACAAAGTTTAATTATATTTTCTGCAACCAACATTCCTTGTTGGTCAACTTCTAACAATAAACTTTTCCCATTTCCCCATTTTTATTTTATTTTACCTTGAATGATCCTGTGCATGGACCTCTTCGAGGAGGTTTTGCGCTATGTAACCCATTCCATTTAAAAATGATTAGGTTGTCCCCTCGTGTACCATTGGGTCACCCAAGTTCCCTCCAACCTGGTGCGCCTAACCATTCTTACCCTGTGCATAAAGTCACTTTTGGTTGGGTTTTGGTTATTAAGATCGCACTTCTATACTTAAATTATTATTGCTCCAGCACCCTCTGCTGGGCTCTAATAACATTTGTACTAATGACTAGTTCCCTGTCATGGGCCTTGTGCACTAAACACTTTCACTCTGGGAACAAAGGAGTTATAGACACTCTCCTTACATCCACAATAATCTCTACAATGCGCATATTGTATGATAGAAACCAATTATTGAAATTAGTTAGAAAATGATACTATTAGTTATCTTTGTCATTTTGTACATCCCACGTTGCATCATCTTCTTCAGATCCTTGGATTACATCATTGCAAATTAAACAGACAACATGGAATGACTCACAAATTACACATAACAATGGTAAACTTTTAAATAATGCTTCAGCTATTATTGTGATAACAGAGATGTTATTTTTTAGCAATTGACATTTGAAAAACGAGCTCAAATGCAACGTGCAATAATTGATAATGGGATCTCTGGGTATCTTAATGATCAATTTAATCAATGATTCCAAAAATATGATGTTGATAGGGATCAAAGAAATAATTAAATTGAAGTTGCATTATGATCTTTGCAGCAACATTGTCAGGAATGGCCCAGAAAGATGTTGCAGAAGGGCCCCCTGGGGCCAGGGGGGCTGAAGGTCCCTCTGGCTCAGATAGAAGACAAGGGCACACAGTGTAACGGTTGAGACACTCCCCAACTGACATATTGACCTTAATTTTTGGACTTAAGGTTGATCCAGGTGATTTTGATATGTAGAAACGTCGTCCTAAACAGAATTTAGTTTCTGGATTATAAGATTTTAGATGGATAAAATTCCATCTGAAACCAATTATTCTGCCCATGTAAATTTAACTCATCGCCCAGGACCTCGTATGCTAAAAGTATTATTTCCAGATATAGGTTGGCAAAGCTAAATTTATGGCAAGTTGAAGCGCATAAATAAGTGAAGTCAAACTGGGGTTTCCCTCAGATTTGTCTTCTAAGAATTTACAACTAAGAATAAAGGCATTCCTTATTATATATCTGATATTTTAAAGCATATTTTTTTTAAAATGCAGCTACTTATGGAGTTAGAGAGTTCTTTTAGTCAGAGAATTTCCTTAGTGCCACACTCTCACACTGGGCCAAGGTTTGTTACTTAGCAACAGTATCTTTGAAACTATTTTCCATGAGTTTGTTGATAGGTTTATACAAAAAGAACAAATATAAAGGTGGATGTCTGGTTTGATATCCTTACTTTGGTCAAAGACTTGGGTGTTACTACCCAATTCATTTGTGTCATACTGGCGTGAGCCCATGCGTTATACTTGGACCTCTAGGACCCCCAGGACCAGCTATCCCTGTATCTGGAGATGATGGTTCGTGGCAAGAAGATATATACAAAGTTACAGCTATCATGCCATCTCAATTGAAAAAGGTGGCTACTGGATGCAAGGTCTGCCACGATGATAGTCCCTTTGACCCTCAACTTACATTAAGTGCCTTGTCCGTTTGAATGGATACCTTTGCTGCATTTACCCAAGTTGTTGATGAACGTTTAATCTGATTGGATGACAACTGTAAATGCCTTGGTGACCGAGTAAGCCAACGTGAAACTCAACTATGAGCCCATCAAATTTTGATCCAGACCTTGAAAGAACAGCTCACACAAAAGGCTCCAACATAATTCTTATACCGAATTTGGAGAGATACTCAATAAGAATTATAGACTATCTGAAGATAAATTATTGTACCAGCTCAACTGATTAAAACTAAAATTGAATCCCCTGCCCCTACATGATTGTTGTTATTATTACTTTATTGACACCAGGGACTTATTCTTTTTTTTAGTACTAGATGGTCCCAAACTGAGGGGGGATTCATCGATGTCCAGGGACTTAAAGTTCATAAACTATTTTCAAAGAAAAAATGTCCCCAGACAGGAAAATATTACTTCATTTTTGCTCGCCTATCAGAGTGTAATGGAAGGAGCAACTGACCATCAAAAAGTCAAACATATTCATTCATATTTTTGGTAATGCTGCCAGAGTGATAATGACACTTATCTCTGGGAATGAAAGACTTGGAATAACGTTTGAACAGCTCTAATTTAAGAATTTTAAAAGTGACAAAACCCTTTAGAATAAGCAGCAAGCTTTCATGAACATCCAGTTGAACAAAGGAGAAAGTCCCTCTGATTTTGCTATTCTTTTTATGTCTTTGCTCAACATTTAGTGACCACTAAGAAAGTTAATTTGGATGATGCCATCATAGCAATAAAGTCTTAGAACCATGTACCAAAGTTTAACTCCACGTTATTGGCCTGAAACATACTTTTTAATTGTATCCAGGATATTAAAGAAGCTCTTATCAAAATTACGCTTCTGGCATGGGTTAACAAAAAATTCTACCATCCAAATGACCCAGAGTACATGCACTAGAATAAAAAAAGGAATTCTGGTGTACCTATTGTAATGGAATCAATAATTAGGCACAAGATCGTTAGAAATGACGTTTCAATATGATGGGAAATGAGCGGTTGACATGAAGGGTGAGGATCTTCATGTTGAAGATACCACTAAGGCTCAACCTAAGACTATTTTACCTATTGATATTCAACAAGTTAAACAATCAGAATCAGAGGAGCTGATTGGGTCTCCAAATGATAAAAAAAGTTCAACTTTATATTATTCCTTAGTTAATGAGACGCCTATGTTTCTCACTTTGCCCCCCATAATTTAATAGCTTAGTGACTCGAGTAGCAGTTAAGGTTCAGAAGATTCCAGTACTAACAATTGTGGATAGTGGCTCACCATTTAATAAAGTATCTTCCAAACTTACAAAGCGGATTAATATTGCTTTAGGTGTACGTCACTATATGGAGCATGGGCTGCTGGTCCTCTCTGCACATGAGAAATTAGGCGTACTAATCATTACCTATACAACCTGGAAATTTATTGATAACAACCTCAGCTGATGCCTTGGATAATTCAAGTTATGATCTCTTGCTTGGTACACGATGTTTAAGGGATCAAGTAGCTATTATCAACTATTATAAAGTATTTCTTTCTCTTCTTGGACATCAAGTACTAATGATTTTTTCAAATTCTCATGATAAAACTGAAATTTGAGCTCAGTTTTTTCTACTTGAAAAATAAATAAAATCAATCAATTAGAGTATCATGTACATGGATCTAGAGTCCAACTGCTTCCTAAATCAGTATATGGGTATGAAGGTATGCCTCTTTACTAACCCAATGCAATGGTAATTCCACCTAAATCTCACATTTTTGTAGAAAAGCAAATTTATGTTACTATATCCCCTGGGCAGCTATTAGAAATTAAGGGACATTAGAGTCCTTTGGTAAGAGAATTTTTGAATTGTCTGGGGAAAATGGATTATGCATATGCTGGTTCTATTTCAGTTTTATTAGAGGATTAATTGATAGGCCAATGAATGTTAAACAAAATAAACTAATTGTTTTTTTTCGCCCATTAGCTGTTGAAAAAGTAGAAGATGTTTGAAGTTTTGGGGGTTTATGAGATATGGGTCTTGAGCAGCCCCTTCCACTGAGCATACCAGTTCTTCCATTGGCCCTGGACTCACTAGTGATCAGCGTAAAATAGTGGATATATTATTGGATGAATATTCTGATCTGTTTATCAAATTCTACATATGACTTTGGTAAAATGAATGGTGTATTACATCAAGTAGAGACAGGAGATAAGCCCCCGTTTAGTGTCTGACCATATTGAAAGAGTAAGGTTGAAGAAGCTCAGGTGATGGCTGAAGTTAAACAACAATTGGATTCTGGGTTATTGGTTCCATCTCATAATACCTAGGATTCTCCCATGTTATCAGTCCAAAAAAAGATGATGACTTTAGAGTGGTGATGGACCATCGCTGCTTCATGTAGTTACTAATAAGGATAGTTATCCTCTTCCTCAGATTGAAATTTCTCTTTGGTTACTTGCTGATGCCCAAAACTTTTCAGCCATGGATCTGGTAAGTGGTTATTGAAAAATAAAACTGGCACCAGGAGACCGACCTTAGTGTGCCTTAATCACCAATAAAAGATTGTTTAAGCCCACCATAATGCCGCAGGGATTGAGTAATGCCCTGGATACTTTCCAACAAGAAATGTATAAGATTTTAGGTAATCTCAGACTTTCCTTCATTTTAATTTATCTTGAAGATATTAGTGTATTCTCAAGGACATTAACATACCATATGAATCACCTTTGAAAATATTTAATCAACTCTGGAAGGCTTCACAAAAGGTGAAACTATCAAAGTTGTAAAATCTTAAAAAAGAAATGGAGCTTCTTGGACATCAGGTATCAAAGAAAGAAATTTAGCCTCTTCCTGACAAGATTAATAAAATCAAGAAGATGTACCAGCCTTCTAGTATAAAACATATTCAAGTATTTTTAGGGATGGTAGGATACTATTGCAAATTTATTCCTAAATTTTCTGAGTTATCAGAACCCTTAACTTATTTATTACAAATAAGAGTACCTTTTGAGTGGAAAACCTGAACAAGAACAAGCTTTCAAATCGCTTAGGACTGCCCTGTGTACTCAGCCAATTCTAGTACATCCTCAGTTTTATCAGCCTTTTATATTGTTTACTGACATCAATGATGTCTCAGATGGAGAAATCCTCTCTAAGCATGATGAAGAGAGGTATTTCATCCAGTCACCCACTATATTAAAACTCTAAGTAAGGCGAAGAGAGATTATAGCATAACTGAGCAAGAGTGCCTGGCTGTCCTGTTAGCTATAAACTGGTTCCGTCCCCACCTGTATGGAACTCATTTCAAAGTGGTCACTGTTCACGCCTTGTTACAGTGGCTACAATATATAAATGACCCCGACAGACAGTTAAAACGCTGATCCCTTTGATTACAAGATTATGATTTCTTTATTGAGCACTGTGCCAGAACAATCCATCAAAATTCAGATGGTATATCCATGGTGCCAATCTTGGCTGTGCTTACTCCTAAAGAAGGTAGA
This sequence comes from Massospora cicadina, assembly GCA_022478985.1. Taxonomy (NCBI): domain Eukaryota; kingdom Fungi; phylum Entomophthoromycota; class Entomophthoromycetes; order Entomophthorales; family Entomophthoraceae; genus Massospora; species Massospora cicadina. The sequence continues at coordinate 73,732 of JAKSZP010006581.1, forward strand.
ATTTGTGATCTTATTGGAAGACCAGATAGATGGATTCTTGAGACTAAAGAAATGCAGGATGAACTACATAAAAAAACCAAAAACACTCAGATTTGATAAGGATTGTTCTATAAACTTATCAATGGCAATGGATACCCTATACTATACCCTTTTATCAAATGGAAGTAATTATGGAAGGACATAGTGAAATTTTCCACGGAGCCATTAAGAAAACTTATGAATGGCTGAAGACTCAATACTAATGGGATAGGATTTTAGAAACTATCCATGAAGTCCTCAAGGCATGCCTTATTTTCCAGAACTGGGATTGACCTGGACCTCGATATCAACATCTTTTTGTGGCCTCTTCTGGCCTTTCCTTGTAATTAGTATAGATGTAGTGAGGCATTTACCAATAGGGCTACATGGTCATTGTACATATGTTGGCCATAGACCATTTAACTAAATGGGTAGAAGCCATTTCAGTGCCAGCTTCTAATGCTAAAGATACAGCAAAGTTTTTATTCCAGCACGTTTTTACCAATTATGGGTGCCCTCAAGTATTATTATCAGATAGTGGTCTCAATATAACGTCAAAGGTAATACAGGAGCTGACTGATGTTTAATAATAGTCAACATTTTGTTGCTCCTTATAGTCCTTCATCCAACGGAGAAGTTGAGCGTGCTAATAGGAACTTGGTTTTTATCTTGCAAAAGATGGAAACTTCAGATCCTCATCGTTGGAACCATTACCTTCCTAGCGCATCAATGGCTTGCAGTATAAGCTATCATCAAATTATTGAGATGTCCTCATCCCAGGCTTTATATGGGAGAGAACCCAGATTGCCAAGTAGTGTACAATCGTTACTAGACAACTCTATGCCAGATACCATTGATTTAACCATAAGAGCTCCAGTGGATAAGATAATTCAGTTACAGGCTTTTTCTTTGGAAGGAATAATATCCACGACCTCTAAAGAAACAAACAATCAAATGCCAGATAACCTGAATTACCCATATCTCAATTGGGAGATCTTGTTATGTTTTACCATCATTGACCAGGAGGTCGACATAACAAGCTTGACATTACTTAGTATGGTCCATATTGAATTATTCACAAAGTGAACATGATTATTCCATTGCCAATTTGGCCCATGGATCTGTAGTCAATAGGAATATACTCAATTTCTTAGGCCCTATGTCCTTATTCAACAGGATCTTGAGGGGGGCATTGTCAGACATCAGAATTATAATAGAGATGCGATCAACTCTACTTACTGATAAGATTATCTTTGTGAAAAGTAACCAAAAAAGAGTCATTTCTACACTAAAACTTCAATTGATGGAATCTTCAGCTACCACTGAAGTGAAATCTTCTGATTTATATGAAAAACCTCCAGTATCCTCTAGAAAACATCAAAATTACCATCCTAACAGTGGTTGATAAAAAATCCTATAAAAAAGAACCTAGAAGTCCACCTCATTGAAGACAATCTTGAATTCCTATAAGTATAAAATTTTTTAAACAAAATGAAATTCACTTATTTTGTGTTAAGATCCTTTTTGTTTTACTTCATTAAGTGATCCTACAATAACTGAGTAGTTAAAGAAATCATGTCTATTAGAACTACATCTGTGAGCCATATTATTATAATTCCTTTGATGCTGACTATTTTCCGTTGCATTGAGAGATATCAAACTCATCCAGTTGATTATTTTCCCTTGTTCTGAGAGGGTGCTTCAGAAGTGGCTTCACCAGAGGCGCAAGACTAAGCTTATGGACTTTGGGTCACTGTGGCAAGTCGCTCAGAATGCAACTGTCTGACATGGGAAACATTAGTTTATGACTACTCCACAAGGACAAAGATATTATATTGACCTTCAAATTGGTTTTGATATCAATTTTCGCTACCAACTTACTCCAAGATAATTAGGTACAGCAAGTTTTTGACTGCCAATAATGATCAGCCAAGTGGAACATACCAATTTTTTAATCAACCAAGCCTGAAACTTCAAAGTGGGAATACCCTGGAAGCCCCTTCCCTAACCATACCACCAGGTAGGTAGCAGAACCCAAGGTAATCAGTTAGGTTTAAGCCAATATTAATTTTCTAAGGCCCCATAATCTACTAAATTTGTTGTACTAAACTTCTCTGCGGGGAAGAAACAGAAGCAAAGAGCAGGGAATAAACAGAAAAATCTTTATTGATAGCTGATAGAGCTGGTAGTTCATTATTAAAGTCTTATTTTGGAATAATTATGCCATCAGGATAAATTATACCATCAAAAAATGCTGATGAATATTTTGACACCATTACCACTGAAGGTACATAACCCAAAGTCCTTTAAGCAGCAGCATAATAACCGGTATATTGTAAGCTTAAGTCTTACTTAGCCTCCTAAGTTTGGTTAGTCATGGTGGGAGTCAGCTGAGAATTATCAGAGGTGATAGTAAATGGGAATAATTTTGCATCTGGACCTGCAAGAGCCTTAAAAAAGAACATTTGTATTTATAGGGTTTTCATTAACATTGATGTTTTTAGGTTGTATAGACATCAAACCCAATTTAACATCCATTTGTGCACTGCTATCCAATAATAAGATGGCTAGACCCCCTTCTGCTAAGGGTTCACTGCGTTTCATGAAACAGAGGTACAGACTAAAAATATGAACAGATAAATTCTTTTATACAACTTTGATGCTAGACCCTTGTCAACTCTCAGTTGGGACCAAGAGCAAAGGAGTGGCATAAGGAAATTACACCATTTTTAAAAGGGCATCAGGCCTTCTGAAGGCGGTACATATAGGGACAGTTGTGAATGAAAAACCCGGCAAAACTTCTATAATAGTAATTACTAAAACGGAGGTGAACCCCTGGTAAACCCCAAGTTGCCACAAAACTTGCAGACCAAACTTTATGATATACCATAGATTTCAAATGAGAATGTGTATTTCCCAGGGTGGTATTTATAGGGGTTCTTACCTTATGAACCATTTATGGATAAATTAATGAGCCCCCATCTAAAAGGGGCAAGAATTTACATAGAAGGGAACCAATCATAAGATTAGAGAAGTCAAGTGGAGACCGCCATACCTGAGTGAACACTGACTAGCTATAGAGCTTCTTTTAGAAAATGACATTCATAAGATGTCAAGACAATATAGGGCCTGGACAAACCAACAGATTTATATAGATAGCCACCCAAAAGCACTAAACTGACTGGGTGAACAGAACCCTTGAAAGGTTTAAAAGGAAGGGAACAAATGTTTTCCCGCTTCCAGAAGGAGTTCCAAACCTTCTATCACCCAGTCAAAGGAACTAGATGAAACCTGAAGCAAACCCTTAACAATTCAAGAGGCTGAACAAGGGCGTGTTTTATTTTATCTTATATAAGATTTTGAAAAAATTGAAGCCTAAGTATCAGGACCATAAATGGTCCAAAACAACCAAGTACTTGCAGGCAAGCAGGAGCCCTCCCATTGTAAGCAAAAATGAAACTCCAAGCTGACCATAGCCAAAACAAACAATAATTTAATAATGAGAAGATTTTTGACTGCGGCAACCAGCTAAAGCATTAATCATCACTTAAGGAATCACACAAGATAAAATCCCCACAATTAGAAAAAAAAAGTGGTCGTCTAATGTAAGAAGAGTGTCTTTAACTCTAAACATAGGCTATTAATGCAGCAAACCACCCCATAAGGTGGCAAATCTTTCATGAACTTTAAGTACAACCCAGGAAACCCCTGGAAAGAGGTAACCCTCAGGCGATCAAAAAGTAGCATATTAAATTAAATAAAGAAATGTATGGCTTTTATTCAAGGTATATGAGACAAACAACAGAGAGATTAGTAAAAAACTCAATTTAAGGGAAAATTATCCCAAGCCTGAATCAATTTAGTGGGGCTTAGAGCTGATTCTAGACAATAATAAAATAACAACTTTTTTGGTAATTATACCAAAATATGTATGAGCTCAAGTATTCATCAACAGCTTCATTTCAAAATTCTTTGTAATATAAAATCTCACAAACAAATCTAGTCCCCACTCAGAAACAAATGTAATGCCTACTCAAGTAAGTCATAACTGGCGATTATTGCTACCATATATGTAACTTTCAAATCCCATCACACAATTTCTGGGGGATTAACTGCGCCTGCTTGGCCTTGACCCAGCGTTTATCAATGGTATACATGAGGTCAGGTGGGCGGCCAACTTAACCCCTTTGGCCTTACTAATCTCCTTCTTGTCCTTTTGGTTCACTCCAAAAATCATGTCATGGGACATGACAATATTCATTAGGTAATGCAGATAATGCTGCCAAATCCAAAGTGGGATCCACTTCAGGCATTATAAAGCCCCTAGAATGTGTCTTTATATTATAGAAGGGAGTGGGGTACATTGCCACTATTATGACTGATGAGACATATCCAACAGCATCTTCTGAAAAGGCACACTATTTCCATAATCTATTAATAAAATTGTTCCTGACACCTGAGTCAGAAAATCATGTCAAAAATTAGCTGAGGATTCTCAGAGGTGATATGTTATACTAAAATTGTCCCATGACGTGCCTCACCAGAGCTTATAAAGGCTCGTCTTTATAGATGGACTTCCCATTAAAATGGCATTTTTAGGTTGCACAGGCATCAAACCCGATTCAATAGCCATTTTTGCCTCCTTATCCATTACTAAGATGGCGAAACTCCCGGCCACTGAGGGGTTGAATCGTTATTGGCTTAGGATTTCAAAATGGCTAGTAATCAGAAAACTTATGTGAAATGTACGGGATGGACCTTTACCAACCATTAATTACCCCAAGAGTGAAGGCGAGGCACTAGAAGTTACCAGCGTTTTTTGAGAGTTCTGGGGCTTTTAGGAGCAGTATTTATAGGGGTGGCTTTTGGTAAGATAAATCCAGCCAAATTACTAAAAACATCAGATTTAAGATTTTTAGGCTAGACTCCCATGAAAACTCTCAAGTATGCCCAAGAGTGAAAGCCTAACAATGGAGGGATCTTCCAATCTCAAAAGAGAATATTGTTTTTGGGAGCAGTATCTATAGGGGTGGCTGCAGGTGAGAAAAGCATGACCCAATCTCTGAAACATTTAATCAAGTTATGAGCTAGATCACTTCCAACTTTCAAGTGACGCTGAGAGAAAAAGCCCAACAATGGAAGGAGCTTCTTATATTAAAAAAGAGTTTAGGGTTTTGGAGCGGTATCTATAGGGGTCATTACCTATGACATCAATAAAGACAAATTGACTGAAACATTAATTAGCAATCTGGTCATTTAACCCTTCTGACCTTCAAGAGCTTCTAAAAAGGAAGGGTTGGAATTAAAAGAAGTTTCCATTTGCAAAAGGGGATTCATGTTTCCAAGAAGCGGTATTTATATGGGTCTGCGCCAGTAAAACATTTGTAGCTAAATTAATGAACCCTCCTTTGATTAGGGTAAAATACATAACAAAGGGAACCAATAATAGGATTGGAGGAGGCAAGTGGAGCCCGCCATACCCAAGTGTCCACTGACTGACTTATTATAATTCTTATAAAAAGAAAGTTTTAAGACCTTAAGACAAAGTAGGGCCTTGACCTGACAAAACCATTAACATAAAAACCCTAAAAAGTGTTCAAACTGATTTGACACACAGATCACTTGGAAGGTTAAAAGAAAGAGAAAATTGGATTTCCTGCTTCCAGAAGGAGTTCCAAACCTTCTATAGCTCAATCAAGGGCACTGAGTGAAACCCAATCCAGCACCTCAATGAAATAAGAGCCTGAAAAAGGGCGGGTTTTATTAGAAATTTTTAAAAGATATCAAAGAAAAACAAAGCTCAGATAGCAGGACCTTGCATATTACAAAACCCCTGTTATTTAAAGGGAGGTCAGGAGCCTTTTTATGGACAACAAAGTAAACGCCAAGCTGGACAATACAAAATGAATGATAACGCTGAGGTGAGAAGACGAGGGACTACAGCACTCAACCAACTCACTTGATCACCACATATGAAGGAATCCCACACAAAAATTAGACAAGTAAAAAATAAGATTGGTCAATTGAGATCAGGAGATTTTCTCTAACCCTCAACAAATAGTCTATTATCAAAATCATATTAAAAAAACCCTATGGTGCCAACCCCTATATAATATATAACTAAACCCAGTAAACCCCACGAGGAGGTAACCTGTGAGGGAAGCAAAAGGTAGCATGATATAAGGAAATATATAAAAGAACAGCTTCTATAAAAAGGAGAGATGACAACCGATATTGGTTGGAGAACGCTCCTTTTAAGAAAAATTAGAAAATGACCAGAAAACTGTTTACCAGGCTTAGAATCAATTTTAGGTGATATAACAATCCTTATATCCATGTTAGTTCTATACTTCAGGTATGTATGAACTTAAGTTTTTGACACAAGTGCATTTTACCATATTTGGGAATAATAAAACCAGAGAACGTATCTAATCCCCATTTGGTGTGCAAATTAATGATTAATCCTCTTTTTAAAATGTAAATATTGATCTTTAGTACCATTGATGTTGTCAGGATTTTCCCTAGACTAGGTAAAAGCCTTGTCCAGGTGAAGGACTGATATCCCCATTCAAGGGGTATGATTATCAAACAGCTCATTAGATTCAAAAATAAGAGACAAATCTACAATTATATTGAATTCAGGGCTTCATATAAGTTACTCTGAATATGAGGAAATGGTACATTCCATTCCCTTAAGACATGTGACCTGGAATATTTGACCTGGTCACATGTGTGCCTTGATCCAAGTAAAGATAAGAATAGTGGGCAATCCAGAAGGCCAGGAGAAACCCTACTTTGATGGGGTCACAATGATCCTTGAGGCACGTGTCCCCAAATACCCTATAAAAATCCCTAAATATTAATCTAATAAAACACTTTTGTTCATATGATTTATTTCAGCTTATTTTTTTTAAGCTAATTTATTCAGATGAGCGGAGTCTCATCCATTGTCACATCAGGAGCTGCCCCAGTCCTCTTGACTGACATTAGCCCCTTACGGTCAGCCTACTTGTTGGGTTCCCCAGCATTAGCACCAGCGAGCGCAGCTTGGGGAAACCTGAAAACTGGTGCTCACTACAGGGGCGCTTCCAAGGCGCGCCCTGAGGTGTTACCCTCAACCTTAGATGATATTGTCCACCATGAGCACACTGGATGCAGATCTTCTCACTTACCTCTTATGGAATGGCCAAGACCCAATAACAGATGGGTCCAAATTTCCAAAGAAATCCTTCAGATGTGCCCTTGAAGACTTTGTGCATTTCTGAGCTCCCAGTCAGCTAAAACCTTTGCTGGACCTGCTAAATATGCCTGAAGAATTTAAAAAGATGTACTTGAGCCAAAATGCCAGCATCATATAGAAAAAAAGATTATTGTAGGCAATGATTTATTACAGGGACTAAGCATCATGTTTAAAGAGGATGTGGGATGCTTGGAGAGAAGAAGCCTTTGAGGACATCTCCCAGCGGGATGACTATTGGGCGCTAGGACCTGTTTACTGTGATGAAAAAATTATGTTCAAAAACCTTTCAGATTTGAACAAAATTGAGAAAATATTGGCCAAGCTACAACACATCCTTCAGTCAAAAAAGAAAATCCAAACGATCCAAGTGCTTGAGTTTCAACAAAAATAATTATCTTTAATACTAACCATAATATTTATTTAGATAATAAAAACCCTCCGTTTTTTGTCAATTTTTACTCTGCTGCTTCTAAGCAGAAAGTGTAAACAAAATTTCATAACAAATTTGGGCCCATAAGTGTTGACTGGCAAATCAAATGCAGCCAGCGAGCATCAATGACACCAAATTGACAAAATTGGGACAAGCTGAGACCAATTTTTATTCTCAATGAAGGCAGCAAGCCACAGGAATTTTCAGGGAGCCCCAAAAACAATTGGTGCGGCGATTCAATACAAATGCCAGACAAAATACCTAGGACTTACCTTTTCAACATTGGGAATAAGCTCAATGACTCCTTTCCAGAAATGCTACCACTTTCCAATTTTAATGGTGCCTCTCCCGAGATCAGGCCAAATATTACTAAAATGAATGATCTATATTACCCAGTTAAAATCTACAATTGGGACAGCGCTGATCCCAATGAATATGAGAGTCTTAAAAAAGAGAAGCTCAAGAAACTGGCTGATGCTACCTCCAATATTAATGTCAACCTTCTGGCCAATTCGCTTTTACCTCTCAAATCTTGTCACATGTTCAATTTCAGTCATGAGTGAGATTTGCTCGCCCCAATCCTGAGACAGCAACTCAGTATTGCTCAAAGAGGCCCCCCTATTGGAACCTTCAGGGGCCACCCCCTACCATCACCTGGTCATCTTCCAAGCTCATGGGGTCACTCACCTATACTACCCACTGTCAATGACCTTTTACCTAAGCCTTAACTGAATCTGCTAGCGGATGAGGTGATTGCAAGATCTTAGGTTTGAATGGCAACCGAAATGAACTGAAAGGTCAAAGAGGCTGAAACCTGCATGGCCAAGATGGTGCAGGAGACATGCAAACAGATAGCACAAATGGAGGTGGAGTGACGGCCTCCAAGTTGTAAATTATGCAGGAACAAAGGCTGCTGGTCGGCCTACAATCAGAAATCTGGGACAAGACTGACTGGATCAAAACGCTCATTACTAAAAACTAACAGCTTAGGCTGGAGTTATCAGACCTCAAGAAAAATTACCTTGAAACCAAATTGCAGCTCAAAGCCAGCCACCTCAAAATATTAAATTGCTCAGACAGCAATGGATTGTGGAAAGAGGAACTTAAACCACCTTTCCCAAAGAACAATATGAATTAATTATGAGGGCCTTAGCTGATGTTTTTGTCTGGCTTCAAACCCTAACCACACCAGGCACTATCACCAACCTGGTCTGCATTTTGCCTGAGGCTCCGTACACCCTGAACTTGAGTCCTCTGACCCTCAGGCTACAACTTGCTCCCCTAGGCCAAGGCTTGGAGGGTGCTCTTTCAGGATTTTCCCTGGGCTAGGTGAGAGCCTTGTCCAGGTGAAGGACTGATATTCCCATTCAAGGGGTATAATTATCAAAATGGCCATTAGATTTAAGAATAAGAGTTGAATCTACAAGTATATCAAATTTGGGGCTTCATATAAATTACTTCAAATTTGAGAAAACGGTACATTCCATTCCCTTGAGACATGTGACCTAGAATATTTGACCTGGTCACATGTGTGCCTTGATCCAAGTAAGGATCAGAATAGTGGGCAATCCATAAGGCCAGGAGAAACCCTACTTTGATGGGGTCACAATGATCCTTGAGGCACGTGTCCCCAAATAACCTATAAAATCCCCAAATATTAATCTAATAAAACACTTTTGTTCATATGATTTATTTCAGCTTATTTTTTTTAAGCTAATTTATTCAGATGAGCGGAGTCTCATCCATTGTCACATCAGGAGCTGCCCCAGTCCTCTTGACTGACACTAGCCCCTTACAGTCAGCCTACTTGTTGGGTTCCCCAGCATTAGCACCAGCAAGCGCATCTTGGGAAACCCAATAGATGTAACATCTTAAGTTGCACCACGCAATTACTGGGGATTTACTTGTGTCAGCTTGGCCTTTGCCCCAGCAATTGTACACAATGTACTTAAGGTTAGGGAGGGCGGCCAACTTGAACCCTTTAACCTTACTCATTCCCTCCTTGTCCTATCAATCCACCCAGGAATCATGTTATGAGACCTGACAGAGATTTAAACATTCACCACTAAGAAGCTGAGACAAACTGGAAAATTGTTACTTTGGGAATTTGTCTCTTCTGTTACAAACAATTTACAAGTATCCGCCTTTATTTATGCTAACAGAATCAGGACCCGCTATTCAGAAATATGAGCATTTTTGGACTTTTATCCATATCCAAGTACTACAACAAGCTTGTAATCTAGCTCAGATGGGACAATAGATTGCTAAGTACCTCCAAATCCACAGTTTAAAACTTTCAATGGACATATTTTTCATCCAATAATTGATTACAAAAGTGTTCAAAAGAAATAAGCAAAAAATGTAGAAGTGCTAAGGGGGATTTAAGTCGCAATTTGAAACATGTTTTCAGGGTTTTCATCAAGCATTTTATAAAACAAAAAACTTATCATTCAGATTTTTTTAATGACTAGATAAAATTATTAATCAATAAAATCAGGACATGTTGGCCATAGGATACTAAGTCATGGACAATATGGGTCACAATGAATGGAATTAAGGTATGACTTATTATGGAGAAATTTTTGGGAACACTATGTTGCTAAGGGGGATGTCATTTAACAAGATGAGGTAATCAAGGGTCTCAGAGAATATACACAGTATTAAGTAGAGGCGGCCACATAGCATTTGAGTGGAAACCTTTAGACCACCTGTGCCTCATGTACAAATTATGAAAATCAGAAACCAACAAGAAGCAATGCAGTAGGATATCAAAAGATTTTAATGATTAGTTGGTCAGTCTAACATGATAGCAAAGATCTCATACAGCCAAAAGATATAATATATCACCAAGTTTAAAACTTTTAATAAAATACTGCTCACAAAGATTAATGGATGATTTTTAAACTATGGTGTGCAACATGTGGAGATAAATCACAGAATTATTGAATATAAAGCAACAATGTATTAGAATTAAGAGAATTAAACCGCCAACAATGGGTCAAAAGTGTCTATATGACAGTAGATGCTACTTCCCATATCAAACAATGCTTCCTGTGCAACCAATAGCTGTTTGGAGAAGAATTTTTGCAAGAAGAGCCATTCAATAGTTAATGCATTAACTACTCGTTTATGCTGACATAAAGTTTTCTTTGCCCTTTTGGGATATGCCAGCTCATGAATTAAATCAACCCCATTCTAGAAAACCCTAGGGCGATGTAATAGTACTGTACCAGTGACTTCCAAACTGGGAGGTTTCTACCCAGAATACACTTTAATCCGGTCGATAATAATAAATTGACAAGCATGGGAATGTGCAATCATTCACAAATATTTTCAAGATAACCATATATAGTGCGCAGAAATGCACACTACTGCACAGAAAAAATATCTCATAAAACTTGCTTGATATTATTGATCCTTTAAGCTCCATCCACTTAACAATGTCTTCTTCCTATGATCCATGGTATAGGATGAGCTACTTTTAAGGAGTGAATAAAAAGTACAGCTTTAAATTAGGTAAAAAGTATACTTTATAAAAGTAAAGGAACTATTTTACTTAGATTTGTTGGCCCTGGAACAGGGACGTCCTGATGGAAGATTAATTGACAAAAATTACAATGGCTTTATCAGGTATGATGTTACTCAGTTTTAGTAAAATATTTATCAAATCATGGGAAGGTGCGTGACAATTCTGGAAGGGTTAATGGTTTGATGAGAAGGGTGGACTTTTGCATGAGGCAGAAACTGTTTTTTGGGAGTCCATTTTTAAAACCTAATGAAAAGATTAAATTATTTGATTGCCTGAGATCAAGTCAATAATTTGATTGCACATCTCATATTTTAACTTTACTCATAAATTTAGTAACTTGATCATGGAAAGATTGATGTTGGTGATGGGGTTTAAGATACTGTCAAGGCCATCAGGCTGTAAAGGACATTGCACCATTTTGAACAAAAAAAGACTGTCCCTTAAGCACTACCATTAGAGAGGTTAGCAGACTTGTGTCACACCCTTGATGAGCGGTGAGTGGCTGCTTCCCCCTAGAATATGCTTTCCCTGACCCTGAGACAGTGGGCTCCCTGACCCCCTTATCTTTAAAGAGTTTGCTGAAGTGTACATATAAAAGTTGGGGGCATTTCCTTAAAAGATTCGCAATTGCACTGTCAGATTACAGCTATTTTCCCTGAAAGAGGCGAAATAACCACGCTTAATTGAGGGAAAATCCCCAAACAAAAAAATCAATCTACCCCTCAGATGCAACAATCAAAAAACTAAAGCAGATGAAACAACCTCAGAAGAGATTGGAGCCAAAAGTTTGTTGCTTGCATAAAGCTGTATAAATCCTCAAGTTGAAGTGTCACATAAGCTATCTGCCATATCCAGTCTGGGAGGTCCAAGAGAACAATGAAAGTCTTGAGAAAACAAAAATGGACAAGTTCTTGTCTTCCCTGGGAATATTAAATCTCTATACTGTTTTTGTACAAGTATGAAAGTCACCCCTAATGAAATTATAAAAACCCAGAACTATGCCTAATGTAGAGTGCTAGGGCATGTTGTACTTTCCTCAATAAGTCAAAAATTAAAAAAACTAGACTTTATTAAGTTTGAGAATTCCTCCCCCTACAGCAAAAACGCCATTACCAATGGAGGGCCCCAATCATTAGAATTAACAAGCCAGTGGCCATTTCATTGTATTTTTATATCAGTGTCCCTTATTAGTAAATCAAGGAAACCATCTCACAGAGCTTCCCAAACAACCTCACTCCCAAAGGCATGCGTTTAATGACCCCGCCCCTATACAGATAAGAAATGACAAAACAATCTACTACGCCAAAGATCAGATCAAGGAAAACATCATAACAGAGAAGAACAGCAATGAGAGTAATAGTGGACTCAAAATCAGAAAAACAGCAACCACATACAACTAAAAGTGCACATTTGAGACAAACCAAACTTTGAGCCAAATCAAGAATGGCAGGCCCAAGCGCCCCACCTAGAAAAAATGCTCGCTTCTAATTGCAAAAGGTGATAGCAAAACTGTTGCTGATCTTCAGTCTAGTGGTTAGAACAAATCGATGTTCATAAATTAATACTTTTCTACACCTTTTTCTGAGCAGATCTTGCACTCGAATCCTCAAAATAGCAAAGCCATGCAGATTATAGATGCTATTGTGGGTATTGGAATAGCCCAGTGGAAGCCAAGCCTTTCCTTAACACGCCAAATGTCTGAAATAACACAGCCAAAACACTGCAGTTGTGTTGATGGCCTGAGATATGTCAAAACTGGGTCAGTTGACAGCCAAAAGAAGCCTATATGTTTCAATGAGCGCCTTTCTGAAATATTGGCCCTAATTTCTCTAACCAGAGCCATTAAACAATTGCTCCTCGTCCAGGCAGCAAAACCAATCTCCCCCTTAAGCTCAAGCCTGCAAAGTGAAGGTGTTAAGCCCACATCCTGACCATCAGATGAGGTATTCTGACAGGTGTTTGGATTTCTGGACAAACTAAGACTGCGAGCCACCCTAATAGGCAACATGGAGGTCACCAAAGAACAAAAATTGTTGGCCTTACATGACGCCCTTCAGGGAGAGGCAAGACAATCTCATACTGACTCTGGAAGTTTTGAATTACACTTCCTATGGGGCAGGTTTTCTCTCAAAGTTACTTTAAGTGTATTCTCCAAAAAGCAATAACTTAAAGCAAAAATAGGTTAAAAATTGACCTAATTCTTTATTATTGAAAGGATGGGATATTTATAGGTTTTTATTTAGTTTGTTTTTTTTAAGTGCTAATTAATATATGTGTGATTAAAACTCCAATCAATCAATCAGGATGAAGCTGATTGTTCTTATTAATGTTAATAGATTGAGATAAATTAAGCTCTCCTTCTGATGAAGCCAGGGGAATTGATTGAGTAGAAGCTCTGAGGACAAGAGAATTTGTGAAATCCTGAAACTACCCCCTCAAGATTTAATTGTGGAGAAGTGTGAATTCTTAAAAACTAGGATGAATACAATTGATAACTATGCTGGTATCAAACATGAACAATCAAATGCTCTAGCCCTTTTTGAAATATAACTCGATAAGGACCAAACCAGTTGGTTCCTAATTTTTCAGTTTGTCCACCAGGCTGAGAGTGGTAATACATGACATAATCTCCAATTTGGTATCCAGAGAAGGCGGGTTTATGTTGATAAGCTCTTTGAGTCTCTCTTTGAGTGGTCACTTCAATTGATTTCATAACTTGAGCTTAAAGACAAATAATCTCATCCACCAGATTGATCATAATTAGTTTAGAGTTTTCTGGTATGCTTTCTTCAAGTATGGCTTGTAGTCAAGAAGGGACTGAGGGGTCTCGCCCATATAGGCACTTGAAAGGCGACATCTTGAAAATTTGATGATAGCCTATCTGATATGTAAATAAGGCACTAGGTAAAGAAAATTCCACCAAGATGGATCAGTAGAAGCCATCTTTCTTAATATTGAAACTAGAGTTCCATTGAATCATTTGATGGCCCATTTGTGGAGGAATTGTAAGGAACAACAAATTGTTGAGCAGTGGTGAATAACTTAAATATTCCTTGTACAAGTTGAAATGTAAAGTTAGTCCCATTATCAAACTTAAGGACCTTGGGCATCCATGTTGAGAGATTATGTGTTGGTATAAGAATAGCGCTGTAGTTTTAGCAGAGAAGGTGGCAATGGATATGGCCTAAACCCATTTAGTTAAAAGATCAACAGCCATAATGATATACTGGTGGCCATGTAATCCCTGAGGAAAAAGATCTACCACATCAATGCTTACCACTTCAAACGCTTTAGTCGGGGGGATAACCTGATGTTGTTAAGATGGATTGGTAATTCCATGATTATTACAAATATGACATGGGTCAAGGGTCTCTCAGATAAATCTGGTCATGTTATCCCAATAATATTGGGGTTTCAACCATCCTTGAGTTTTCTTCAACCCAATGTGGCCTACTTGCTCATGTACTTCCATGACAGCCTGAAATTTTGAGTTTGGGTGTAAAAAGGTAACCACTTGAGTTTTGACCTTCTTATATAAAGCTCACTTGCAAATCATAGTATCTTTAGCTATAGATTTTAAATAGGCTTAATCTTCTTTAGACTCTCAATCCCACAACTCAGGCCACCTGATAAAGTTATACAAGCGTTCTTCCTTCTCCACTTTTTAAGTCAGAATAGGCAGTCAAGACAAACCATCAGCATTCTAATGTTGAGCACCTGAACTATGAACAATGGGAAAATCGTAATTTTGCAATCTTAATGACCAACGAGCCAATCTCCCATCAGGATCATAATATTCTGCAACCATATTATAGAAGAATGTTCGGTAATAACATTGAATGGTTACCATATAAGAAGAAATGGAAGTTTTTGGTAGCTAGAATTATGGCCAAACTAGCGCTTAGTGACACTGTAATTTCGTTTGGCTTTGGACAAAGTTTTGCTATAAAGCGCAACAGGATGGTCCTTTTATTTTTCATCACACTGGGATAAGATAGCCCCAATAGTGACATTGCTTGCATCAGTATGTAAGAAGAAAGGCATATCGAATTGAGGAGGAATTAAAACAGGTGCCTTAGTCAAGGCAGTTTGGAAAGAATTGAATGACTGTTCCTGAGCTGCACTCCACTCAAAGGGCACTCCTTTTTGTAACAGATGAAATAATGGTTCAGACATATCAGCAAAGTTGGGTACAAATTGCTGATAATACCCAATCATACTGAGAAAGACTTGAATATCCCACAGAGAGGTAGGATGAGGCATTTGGTGGATAGCTTGAACTTTATCTGCAAGGGTTGAATTCCTCTGGCCAAAACTTGATGTCCTAAAAACTCCATTTCATTTTAGAAGAATTAACATTTATAGGGTTTGAGTTTTAAGGAGGAGCTTCAAATTCGTCTGAAAACTTCTTTTAGATGGCCCAAATGTTCGGCAAAGGTTTTAGAAAATATGATAATATCATTAAGATATACCAGAACACAAATAAGCTTTAGGTCCTGTAAC
Organism: Massospora cicadina; assembly: GCA_022478985.1. NCBI lineage: Eukaryota > Fungi > Entomophthoromycota > Entomophthoromycetes > Entomophthorales > Entomophthoraceae > Massospora > Massospora cicadina. Next base: position 89,452 of record JAKSZP010006581.1, read on the forward strand.
ATACCATCCACAGACCTTTGGAAAGTGGCTGGGCATTTCTCAATCCTTGAGGCATCTGAGTTGGTTCAAATAAACCTTCACTGGATATTAAGGCACACTTAGCTTGGTCATCCAGGGATAACTTGATTTGCCAGTAACCACTGGCTAAGTCCATGGCTGAAAATAGGTGGATCAAGACAACCACCAAAGGGAATCATCAATCCTAGGTAAAGGATAGCTGTCTTATCAAGTAATAGCATTCAGTATATGGTAATCCATAACCACTTGGTGAGAACCATCCTTCTTCTTAATCAACAGCAGCAGAGATTCCCAGGGACTATTGGAGTGTTTCAATAATCCAGCCTCCAATAATCAATGCAATTCTTTGTAACTTGGGCTTCTTCCACTATAGACTTACGATAGGGCTTGGCATAAATAGAATGGTGATCGCCAGTTTGAACAGAATGCATTACTCCTTTCATCTTACCAAAGTCATAAGTGTGCTTAGCAAAAATGTTGGAGCATTCTTCTAACAACTGATGAACTTGTTTCTCTTGGTCACTAGCGAGGTGTTTTCCAATAGCAGGCCCAAAAGTAAAGATTTCCTGATCACCTTCCAACCCAAAGTCTTGTAGGCTTCCAAAAGGTTTAACATTATATATTTGATATATGGGTAATAACTTGACATAAGCAATGGGATGTTGTTGATCCAACATCTTGGGTTCATTGGTAAGGTTTACCAATAAAACAGATAATGATCCTGAATAAGTGTAATCCAAAAAACAGAACATGGCAAGATCTCTTTAACAGAAGGGTTAAGAATGCCCTGGACTTGTAATAAATGTCCTTTGGGAATCAAAATTTGTAAAGAAGTAATAACAATTACCTGCAATTTTGGTGGAATAATTAGATTGTTATGGGCGAAAATAGGCATCCCCTCTTCAATATCTGCTGAAGTAGGGGGTAAATTTTACCTGAGGGTCTCCAACATGGTATTTAATAAAATAAGACCTTTTAGACCCCTTTAACATACATAACTGACGTCGTTCATGAGCATTTTTGGACAAAAGTAAGGGAGCTCTATACCCCAAGAGAGATAGCGATGAGTCAGGGTTATTAATAATTTTATCAAATTCCTGCAAAAATTGAGTTCCCAATAGTAGGTCGTAACTTAAGTTATCAAGGACAATAGCAGGCATGGTAAAAGTTAGCTTCCCAATTTTTAGTGGGAGAGACGAAAAAGCTCCAATTGACTGAGTACTCTGAGGTCCTTCAGTGCCATATTCTTCAAAATGGGAAATATCAGGCGTTAACTTGATCTGCTTGATAGATTTTGATGAGACAACATTTACCGGAGATCCAGTATCAATGATAGCTTTGGCCTTGACTTGATTTACTCAAAAGTCATTATAGGTGATGATGCTTCCAAACTGAGAGGATAACGCCAACAATGAGGTCAAGGAATAAGAAGAATGTTTATCTTTATTATACTTGACAGAGCTTTGAAGTACTTTTTGCACACTTATATAATTATCAAGATGAAGAATCTTATTGGTTTTATCCCTTTTCTTCTTCTCATCCGCTTCTTTCTTGAAACAATGGTCCTCAGTATGAAAATATTGGTGGCAGTAGTTACACTGAATCGCTCTAGTATTCTCAGGCATAGCATAAACTCTAGGGCGACTAGGTCTTAGAGAATCATAAACTCAGGGTTTCTCTGAAAATTGAGGGGAAAATTCTTTAAAGGCCTCCTTGATGTCTAATATACTTCTGAAATTCTTATTTACGCTAAGAAGGTATACTTGCAACTGAGTCCTGATAGTAAAAGCAGATATAATGGCAGTAATCGCATCATCCAAATTTAACCAACCACAGGCCACCAAAGTGTTAGCTTCCTGATAGAACTGATGAGCAAAATCTTTGATTGATTTATTCCAGAGGGGTTGTATCCTCATAAAAGCCTGTTTTTGGGAAGATAAGGTTTTCTCACTTCCAAATTCTTTGATTAACGCCTCTTTGAGCTAAGACAAAGTATTGTAAGTTATTAAGTGGGGCATCATGATATTGGGTTAATTAATTGAGACAATTAGGAAAGTAAAGCATTTTCTGTTGATCAGTGGCCTCACTCAGAGGCTTCTCATATAGATAGAGGAACGAGATAATGCTGCCTTCCACAGGAGAGTACTTGTATTTAAATACCGGCTTGAAACTCATTAGAGAATTGGCCATTAAAACATGTACTCCAGGATATTTAGATTAAGTAGAAACATAAGAGTTGGAATCAGAAGTTTGCAAAAAAAATGGAGGATAGGGGCCAACAGTCTCAGTACAAATTTTGCCAATACGTCAATTCAATTTAACATGCCCCACTTTTTTATCCAACCAATGGGAAAGTTCATAAATTTGCTCCTGTTGAGCATTGTACTTAAGTTACAAGGTTTCAATTTTGGCTTGGAGCATCTCTCCTTTTGATTTATAGGTCTGAAATAAGATGTCAGTGTCCTTTACCCATTTACCCAGATTACTCAGTTCATCAGAGAGACTGAACTGACAGGAGGAGATCAATTGGTACCCCTTCAGGGGTTAAGTTACATTCCTTGGCCACTTTTTAAAATTGGTCATGTAAGCGGTTCATCATGCTCAATAGAGAGTCAACTTCTTGAAGGGATCCTTAATACCCATCAGCGCCTGGGGACCCTGAGGTCCATCAGCACCTGGCAGTCCGCGGGGCCCTTCAACACTGGGGGGTTCTCAGGGGCCATCAACACCAGGAGGTCCACGTGGACCTACATCCCCCAGAGGACTCATAGCGCCAGAAGATTTCTATACTTCAATGACCCAGGATTGAAGTCCCAAGTACAATTGCTCAAATTGAGAAAGAAAATTCCTTATTTCTTCTTACATTTCTTGAATGTGCTAAAAAAAGTTGAGAAATTCCCATTTTCCATTCTTGCTGGATTTCCTGGACTCATTGTGGAAACTGCAATTCAACAAAGCTGGGCATCCCATAATCAAGCTGAATAAGCTGTTGATGTACTTCATTTAAAAAGGTCCTAGTATTTATGATAGCATCTCAATTATATCTGCTAAATTCAGAGGCAAATTGAAAAACTCAGTAACATAATTATTCAAGGACTGAAGTCCTTCTAGTAAATTGAGCATCCCTTGATGATGCATTCACACAACTGGTAATAGATGTATATGGGTGGACTAGCAGTTGTAAGTATTGCTTGGTGCTAATTTCTGGCATTTGGGAGGTTTATAACACTTCTCTCAAGATAGAGGGTACAGCATTAGAATGAGATCAGATAGAACGAATTCTAGGAATTAAGGCTCCTTTAAGCATTTGATTAATAATATTTTGTAAAACCTCATGAGGGATTTTATAATTAGGTATAAAACTGATATTAGGATTATAAAATTCCAAATTGCATGGAATTCCAAAGTGGACGGTACTCTTGGGATTTTGGTTCTAGATGAACGGACCCATCATAAAATACTGCCTTGCTCATGGTCTTGAGCTTCTTCAGGCAAAAATTGAGAATCCATAATAGTGACAGATGTGTTCACGTTGCATAACTCAGAGTGCCTCTGTAGTGAGCACCACTCTGGAAGTTTTGAATTGCACTTCCTATGGGGCAGGTTTTCTCTCAAAGTTACTTTAAGTGGATTCTCCAAAAGCAATAACTTAAAGCAGAAATAGGTTAAAAATCGACCTAATTCTTTATTATTGAAAGGATGGGATATTTATAGGTTTTAATTTGGTTTGTAATCTATAAGTGCCAAATAATTTCTGTGCAATTGAATCTTCAATCAATCAATCAATCAATCAGGATGAGGCTGATCATTCTTATTAACATCGATAGATTGAGATAAATTGAGCTCTCCTTCTGAAGCTGGGTATTGATGGAGTAGAATCTCTGGGGACAAGAGAATTTGGCAAAATCCCGACACTGACCTTACCAGAATTCCCACTTAGGGAGGCTTAATCCTCTTTATTCACAATTGTCTCATCAATGGTAGCCATCCTGGCGTCAAGGCCACTACTTATATAATCTTTATTTTAATGTCAGGCCTTTGACCTGAACTTAAAAACCACATTTAAGCATTCCAGCAACTACTCAACTCCATCCAACTCCCAAAATATTATCATCTGTTATTCTTTGGCGGAATCCTTAAGATATACATAAGGGATTTGCACAGGGTTTAGTCCACTGAGCAATAGGACCAACAATATGACAATCGTGGCCCTTGGTAACAGTAAAAAAACTTAGTTTAATAATTATGGGGCACTTGCTCCCATTACAGTATTTCATCTAATATAAACACAGCTGATCCTCACTGTTTTCTTCCCTCTATCCTATTAACAACCTCCCCCTTCTTAATCGCCCATCTCACTTATATATATCAGCTTCAGATGATACCACTCTCATAGCTTGAACTATACAGTTCTACTAATTCTCCTCGTTTTGGATTGTTATTCTTTAGTCCTCTATCACTAAAATTGTAGGCAATTTAATTTGTATTCATCAAATGTCAACATCACCCTATCACCTTATTTAAAGGCAATCCAATAATAAACCCATTATATCCCAATATCGCCTCATCTTGAGGCACTCAAAAATTGTAACTGATATCATTTTGGCGGATTCTTCCCAAATTGCCTTAACTGTCCCAATATTATTGTACAGTAATATCAGAATCACAACATTACCCCCTCCTTGACTGGACAATAAGGCTCCTATTACTTGAATGGTTGGAGAAACTTTGCATGTACTCAATTAATAATTTTGACCCCCGCAGGTTCCTTAATGGTGTAGGTGTCAGCCCCAGTCTTCTTGATGATCTCAAATGGTCTTCTCCATATACTGGAGATCTTGTTCCTTCTTCAAAAACCCATGTTGGTTGTGAAACAAAACCAATTCTCCTACCCCAAACTGTTGAAGACTGCATCTACCTTGGTCAGCTGCATGATCCCAAATCTTCTTGGCAAGACTAGTGGAATATGCCTCAGTTTGGAGTTTAACCAGCGTGTCTGTTAAAAGTAGACACATAGCAGTAGGGCTCAACTCCTCCGGTATCCTCCACACATGATTAAAACAATGCAGGCAGTGCTGGATGTCATCCATAGAGCAGTTGGAATGGACTCTTACCAGTTTCTGAGTGGCAGCTGATATTGTACAAAAAGACAGCGGTGGATAAAAGGGTGCTCCAGTAAGATGGCCGCTCATTTACCAGCTTGCGTAGAATATTTACAAAGGTACCATTGACCCGCTCCACCATACCGTCAGATTCATGGTGGTAGGGGGTAGTTTAGACCCCACAGATTACCATGAGCTCGTTCAACTTGGCCAATATATGTGATGTGAAATTGGTCCCGTTGTCTGTTGGAATAAATTTTGGACAACCATGGCTCTGTATGACACACTTCAGGATGAACTTTGTGGTAGTGACAGCCCCTCAAATCCTTGATAGCCCTTGCTTCCACCCATCTTGTTAAATGGTCGATGGCTACTATTATATACTTTCATTGGTTTGAGCCAGTTGGAAGAGGGCCCACCAAGTTAAAAGAAACAGTATGCCATGCGAAATGAGGCTTGACTAGCTGGTAGGTGGTCTTCCAGTGGAATGGTTTCTCCACTTGGCACTGATGGAAAAAACTAATTATCTCAAGCACATCATAGTGCATACTATCCCAATAGTAGTGGGGTCGCAAGAACTCCAGCATCTTTCTCAACCCTCCGTGACCTACCGCTCTTTGAGCATCCATAATTATCGCAGGCCTGGCAGAGGGTTTTAGAAAACTCAGCTTCAATTCCCCTATCCACTTATATAATTCTCCATTGCGCAAGAAGGTATCATTCCTAAGCCCATCTAACACTTTGAACACAGGCAGCGGCTCATCATGATATTTGCCCACAATCATCTTTTCATACATTATGTCTGCCACATACACTATAATGGCGACCGTGGGTAACCAGGAGAGACAGTCCGCATTCTGATGCTTCACCCCAGGCCAATGCACGATCTCAAAATCATATGCTTGGAGCTTCAAAGCCCATCGCATGAGCCACCCTTCAGGTTCTCGCAGATTCTGTAATCAGCGCAAGGAAGCATGATCTGTTACCACTTTGAATTTCATCCCATGGAGATAGACCCAGAATTGTTTATATGCATAGATTACCACTAAACACTCCCGCTAAGTCATGGTGTAGTTCTTTTAAGGGCTGGTTAAACTGCGGCTACAATATGCAATAGGGTGCTCCACACCGTCATCAACTTTTCTGGGATAACACAGCCTTACAGCGGAAAGTGAAGCATCTGGTTGCACAATAAACTTTTTTTCGAAATTGGGGTAATGCAAAATAGGCGTGCTGGCCAGCGCGGTTCATAAAACATCAGAAGCGGTTTGACATCAATCCGTCCAGTTGAAGGCAGCGTTTTTCTTAAGTAGCTCAAAGAGTGGAGCCCCAATACAGCTGATGTTGGGAATGAACCGCTGGTAGTAACCAACAGTCCCCAAGAACAACTGGATATCCCGCTTATTGCTTGGATGAGTCATTTTACAGATGGCTTCCAACTTGGCCAGCTGAGGACTAAGCCCTTTGGAGTCTACCAAAAAGCTGATGTATTCCAACTGTTCCTTGAAAAGTGGCACTTGCGGGCTTAATCTTGATATTAGCATCAGCAATGCGGCGGAACACTTGCTCCAAGTGTCCAAGATGCTCCATGAACATCTGCAAAAACACATCGATAATATCAAGATAGACAAGAGCGCAAGACAGCTCTAAGTAACCCAAAATAGTGTCCATAGCCTGTTGGAATGTAGCGGGGGCATTGCACAAACCTTGTGGCATGCGTGTCAGCTGGAACAATCCTTTTGAGGTGATTATAGCGCACTTTTCTTGTTCCACTGCTAGCAACTCAATCTGCCAGTACCCCAATATCAAGTCCATAGCAGAGAAATAATTGGCCCTGCCTAACCAATCTAAAGCATCATTGATTTGCAGAAGTGGGTAAAAACCTTTTTTTGTAATGTGGTTAAGCTTCTGGTAATCAATTACTACTCAATTGAAGCCATCTTTCTTTTTGACAATTAGCATTGGGGATGCCAGGGACTCTTTGATGGCTCCAACAAACCCTGTTCCACCAATGCATCTATTTCTACAGATAAAACTTCTTCTGCTGCCTTTGAGTGATGTATAGGTCATGACCTGATAGGGGGTGGTCTCCCATATCCACCCAATGCACAACCCTTTGAGTGCAACCCAAGTCATGATCATCGGTTGCAAAAATGCTGCGATACTTCTCATACAGATCCTTCACCCTAACCTTTTGATCCTCCATTAGACCAGTTATCGCCTCTCATGGAACGACAGGCATTATGCCAAAGGTGGTTTTAAAGGCAAGCTGAGATCTTACCAAGAACCAAAGAAGTGTATCTGGTGGACCTCATCGACAGGGATCAGGTGCAGGTAAGCCATCACTTGATGCCACAGAACCGTCATCACCTCCTTCTACAGATTTGCTACCAGCACCTTCACTTTCCCCTGCCCTGGTAACAGTAACCCAGGAGCCACATGAGGTTTGAGCCGCAATTGTTGATAGGGCCCCAAAACCTCTCCATAAAGACCTCCCAGTATATCAATTTCAAGCTCTGTCCCAATTATGACCTGATGCCCAGAAGGGATAGTCACAGCGTTCACGACCCATAGCAGAATCCTTTTTTACTCATAAATCTGGTTTAGGAGTGTTCAGGTCTTCCACTTCATCTGCCAATTTCTTACAGGAATCACACCATCACTATAGGCGAGATTAATTTGACTAGAGCATATTAGGTCATCCAGAACTACGCTGGAAGTAAAATAGATGGTGATTCGTTGTCCCAGGATGTCTAGGGTCTCTTCCATCATGTCAACGACAGCCCCATAGTGTCACATAAAAGCAGTCCCAATCAGCAGATAATAGTTGGTATTTTGTAATACTACTGCCAGTGCCATAATAACAATGGATCCAAACTGCAAAGGAAGCGCGCTATACGCTCCCTCAGAGACTGGTTTCCGTTCCCACAGTCCTATACACCATCCGGTGTCCTATGTTGGGTTTTAAAGCCAACTTTGCCACCAACTTAGTGGAGACAATGTTAACAGGAGCGCCCATATCATATATAGCTTATACTTGGGTTTTAGCTACCACAACGTCACAGTAAGTGCACTCTGAGTAAGATAAATGCTGATTATTTATTACATGTACATTCAGCAGTTCACGTTTTCTCAGGAAACCTATAATACCTGCACCGGATTTAGGGTATCCTGTTATAATAGCATCCACTGGGAAGGCGACCTCTACATCTCTTAAAAACAACGCATCTGCGAACAGTTCAAGATGGTCTGACGGATTTTGATCAAACATTTGGTAAGCTTATGGATTTGGTTGCTCCTGAAACCCTGTGTCAGCCGTTTCTTTGACTTGTGCTTGAATCAACATATTTACTCCCACAAAGGCTGTTGATAGAGAAATGTATCGTTATACTGGGAGGCTTCTGCTGCAATTAATACAGTAGATTCAGGTGGGACGTTTGAATTTTAGAAAGCATTTTAAAGAGTACTGTCTACTTTGCTTTGATTTTTCCCTGATAACTTTGATCCTGTTGTTCATAAGGGTTCTGCTGATTGGGGCACCATCATCCCATGTGCTCAGTGCAAATGCAGTTAAAACCTACTCCATAGGGCCTACGTCTGTGCTTAATATAAGTTAGCCTATTCATAAGTTTATTCCAAAGATGATTGGTGCAAATAGACCCATATTGGTAGAATGCCTTCTGTCAATCAGCATAGTTATAGCTGAAGCAGTATCTAGAAGTTTTGAATTACACTTCCGTTGGGGCAGGTTTTCTCTCAAAGTTACACTGAGCGGATTCTTCAAAAATTGATAAATTTAAACAAATTACAGTTTATAATTTGACCTAATTTTTATTTTCAAAAAGAGAAATAATAATAGGTTTTTTAACAGTTTTTAATCTATCATAGAGAATTAATCTCTGCGTGATCAAATCTTTAATCAGTTGATCAGGATGAGATTGATTGTCAACCTTGATAGATTGATATATATTGCTCACTCCTTCTGATGATGCCAGGGGAATCGATGGGATGAATATTTTGGAAATAAGAGAACTTGGCGAAATCCTGACACTTCCCCCTCAAGGTTCGATCACAGTGGAGGGTGACTACTTAAAAACCTAGGATGAATACAATTTACCACTATACCAGTATCAACATGAACAATCAAATACTCCAGTCCTTTTCTAAATATAACTTGATAGGGACCAGACCAATTAGTTCCTAACTTTTCAATTTGACCACCATGCCAAGAATGATAGTACATAAAGTAATCCCCAATCTGGTATTCAGGTAAGGCATGTTTGTGTTGATTACTCCTTTGAGTCTCTCTTTGAGTGATTGTTTCAATTGATTTCATGGCTTAAGCTTGAAGACAGATAATCTCATCAGCCAGATTCCTCATAACCAAGTCAGAATTCTCTGGAAATCTTTCCTTAAGGATTGTCTGAACACTATAAGGGACTGAAGGATCCCGCTCACATATGCATTTAAAAGGGGACATCTTGATAATGTGATGATAGCTTATCCAATAAAGCAAAAAAAGCACTAGGCAAATAAAAATTCCACCAAGTTGGGTCAGTGGATGCCATCTTCCTTAGAATTGAGACTTGGGTTCCATTAACTCGTTCAATTGCCCCATTTGTAGAGGGATTATAGTTTTCAACAAATCGCTGAGCAGTGTTAAATAATTTGGATAACTCCTGTATAAGTTGCAAGGTGAAGTTAGTCCCATTATCTGACATAAGGACCTTGGGACACCCATGTTGAGAAATGATATGTTGGTATAGGAATAGCACTGTAGTTTTAGCCGAGGGGGTAGCAATGGAAATGGCCTCAACCCATTTAGTTAAATGGTCAACATCATAATGATATACTGATGTCCATGCAAACCTCAAGGAAAAGGACCTACAACATCAATGCTAACTACCTCAAATACCTTAGTTGGTGGTATAACTTGATGTTGAAAAGTAGGGTTAGTTGCTCAATGGCGTTTGCAAATAAGACATGAGGCAAGGGTTTCTCAGATGAATCAGTCATAAAACTTCAATAGTATCGAGCTTCAACATGTTTGAGTCTTCTTTAAGACATTATGACCAACTTGTTCATGACCTTCCATTACAGCGTGAAATCTAGAGTTGGGTTGCAGAAAGGGCAACCACTTGGATCTGACTTTCTTATACAAAGCTCTGTCCTGAATCATAGTATCTTTGGTAATTGATTTTAAAAAGGCTCAATCCTATTTAGTTTCTCAATCCCACAACTCAGGTCGTCCAATAAGTTTATATAAGCGTTCTTCCTTATCTAGTTCTAAAGTCAGAACACAATTAGGACAGACCATCAGCATTTTGATGTTGAGCCTCTGAACGATGAACAATGGAGATATTGTAATTTTTCAATCAGTCATCTTTCATGATGTTGCAACCATCTTAAGGATGATTGTTTGGTAATCATAGTAAAATGGTTATCATATAAGAACGATGCTTAATTACTAATATTACAGGAGTGATATTCTGTTGCCTTTGACAAAGTTTTTTAGAAAGCGATGTGATGATCATTCTTCTCTTCATCACACTGGGATAAGATACCCAGCGACATTGCTGGCATCAATAAAAAGAAAGGCTTGTCATGGGGATGAATTAGAACAGGAGCCTTGGTTCATAAAGAATTAGATGACTGCTCTTGAGCTGATCTACATCTTAAAGGTTCAGCCATATGATTGTATAAATTGCCAGTAATAAACAACCATGCCTAGAAAGACTTGAATATCCCACAGAGATGTTGCATTCGTTGTATGGCTTGAACTTTATCTGAGAGAATCCTTTTAGCTGAGACCTGATGTCCTAAAAAGTCCATTTGTTTTGAAAGAATGAACATTTGGAAGATTTGAGTTTTTCCAAATTCATCCAAAAACTTCTTTTAGATTATCCACCTGTTCAGTAAATGTTTTGGAAAACATGGTAGCATCATCAAGATATACCAGAACACAAGTAAGTTTTAGATCTCTTAACATACTGTCCATAGCCCTTTGGAAAGTTGCTGGGGCATTGCTTAGTCCTTGAGGCATATGAGTTGGTTCAAACAACCCTTCACTCGATATCAGAGCACACTTGGCACGATCTTCTGGTAATAACTTGATTTTCCAGTAACCACTGGCTAAGTCCATGGCTGAAAAATAGGTGGATCAAGCCAACCACTAAAGGGAATCATCAATCCTAGGTAAAGGATAGCTGTCTCATCAAGTAATAGCATTCAGTATATGGTAATCCATAACCACTTGGTGAGAACAAACCTTCTTCTTAATCAACAGCAACAGAGATTCCCATGGACTATCGGAGGGTTTCAATAATCCAGCCTCCAATAATTGATGCAATTTTTGTAACTTGGGCTTATTCCACTTTAAACTTAAGATAGGGCTTGGCATAAATAGAATGGTGATCGCCAGTTTGAACAGAATGCATTACTCCTTTCATCTTACCAAAGTCATAAGTGTGCTTAGCAAAAATGTTGGAGCATTCTTCTAACAACTGATGCACTTGTTTCTCTTGGTAACTAGCGAGGTGTTTTCCAATAGCAGGCCCCACAGTAAAGATTTCCTGATCACTTTCTTTTTTTTTAGTACTAGATGGTCCCAACCCAAGGGGGGGATTCATCGATGTATTTCCTGATCACTTTCCAACCCAAAGTCTTGTAGGCTTCCAAAAGGTATAACATTATATATTTGATATATGGGTAATAACTTGACATAAGCAATCAGATGCTCTCAATCTACCATTTTTGGCTCATTGGTAAAATTTGCCAGTAAAACAGATAAGGATCCTGAATAAGCATAATCCAATACTCCAGGACAAGGCAAGAGTTCTTTAGATTTGGGTTGAAAATGCCTTGAATTTGTAACAAATGTCCTTTGGGAATCAAAAAATGCAAAGAAGTGTTAACAATTATTTGTGATTTTGGCGGAATAACTAATTTCTCAGGGGAGAAAATAGGCATTCCTCTTCAATATCAGCCGATGTAGGAGGTAATTTTACATGAGAATCTTCAACGTGATATTGAAGTAAATAAGACCTTTTTGTTCTCTCTAGCAGACATAACCGACGTTGGGTAGAAGCATGATTTGATAACAGTAAGGGAACTCTATACCCCAAGAGAGACAACGACGAGTCATGGTAATTAATATTCCATCAAATTCTCAGAAAAATTGAGTCACTAAAAGTAGGTAGTAACTCAAGTTATCTAGTACAATGGCAGGGATTGTAAAAGTTTATTTCACGTTTTTCAAGGGAAGGGACGAAGAAAGCTCCAATTGACCAAATACTCTGAGGTCCAGCCGTGCCATATTCTTCAAAGTGAGAAATATCAGGAGTTAATTTGATTTTCTTAATGAATTTTGATAAAACAACATTCACTGAAGATCCTGTATCTATGATGGCTTTGGCATTGATTAGATTCACTCAGCAGTCAATATGGGTAATAGTGCTTCCAAACTGAGAGGATAAAGCCAACAAGGAGAGCAAGGAATAAGAAGAATGTTTGTCTTTATTATACTCAATTGGGCTTTGATGCTCTTGCTGTGCACTCATCTCATTATTGAGGTGGAGAATTTTATTGAGCATATCTCTCTTCTTCTTCTCGTTGGCTTCCTTCATGAAACAACGATCCTCAGTATGAAAATATTGATGACAGTAGTTACACTGGGTTGCTCTAGTATTCTCAGGCATAGCATAGACTTTGGGGCGACTATGTCAGGGCGATTCATAAACTTGGGTTTTTTGGAGAATTGAGGAGGCAATTCCAATAAGGCCTCTATAATGTCCAAAATACTTTGGAAATTCTTTTTCACACCGATTAGATAAACTTACATTTGCGTTCTTGAAGAAAAAGCTGACATAACTGCTGTAATTGCATCATCCAAATTTACCCAACCATAAACTACTAGAGTCTGAGCTTCCTGATAGAACCAATGTGCAAAATCTTTGATAGATTCGTTTTGGTGGGGAAGTATACCCATAAAAGCTTTTTTTGAGAGGACAGAGTTTTCTCATTCTCAAATTCTTTGATAAGCGCTTCTCGCACCTGAGACCAGATAGAACAAGTCATCAAGTGGGGAAATATGATATCCTTAGCCAAATGAGTAAAGCAATTTGGCAAATAATTCATCTTCTGGTGATCCGTAGCTTCACTTAGCGCCTTTTCATAAAGATAAAGGAAGGAAATAATGCCGCCTTCCCCCGGTGAGTACTTATCCTTGAATACCAGTTTGAAACTCATGGGGGTATTAGAGGTAAAAACATGTACTACAGGTTGTTCAGATTGATTGGAAACATATGAATTGGAGTCTGACGCTTATGAAAAATATTGAGGATAAGAACCAACAGCTTTGGTACAAATTTCACCCATCTGACGGTTCAGCTCAATAAGCCCCACTTTCTCATCTAATTGATGAGATAGCTCAAAAATATGTTCCTGTTGGGCATTATACTTGAGTTCCAGCGTCTTAATCTTAGCTTGGAGCATTTCTCCTTTAGATTCACAAGCATGAAGAAGGATATTGGTGTCATTTGCCCATTTACTTAGATTGACCAACTCATCAGATAAAGACTGTAGTGACAAGAGGGGATTGATTGGTACCCCATTGGGGGTTATATTACATTCTTTAGCCAATTTATAAACTTGTTCACGCAGGCAATCCATCATACTCAAGAGGGAGTCCATTTGTTGAAGGGATCCATAATGCCATCAGCACCAGGTGGTCCACGTGGTCCTACACCCCCAGGTGGCCCATGATGTCCTTCACCCCCCGGGGGACCCATAGATACTGAGGTTTTCTCTACCTCATTGACCTGGAATTGAATTCTTGAGTACAGCTGCTCCAATTGTACAAGATGGGTTCTAACTTCTGTCTCCATTGATTGATTACGCTCAGAGAGTTAGGAAAAACCCTCTCTCCATTCTCTCTGAATTTCCTGAACTCGCTTTTTGAACTGATTATCAACAAAACCAGACATCCCAATATCAAGCTGAATAAGCTGTTAATGAATTTCATTGAGAAGGGTCCAATTACTAATAATAACCTCATGATTATCTTGGCTAAAGTTAGAGCAGACTTGAAAAATTTGGAAACATGATTATTCAAGGATTAAAGTCCTTCTAGTAAATTTAGTATCCCTTGATGGTGCATTCCCACTATGGATAAAAAATGGTATAAGGTGGGGTGAACGAGCTGATGCAAGTATTGCTTGGGACCAATTCCAGGCATTTGGGGAGGATAGTAACACACCCTCAAGATTTAGGATACAGCATCAGATTGAGATTGGGTAACACAGATTCCAGGGACTAAGAAACTTCAAGAAATTGAATATTAATATTTCATAAAACTTAGGTGGTATTTGAAAATCTGAGGTAAAGCTTAAATTGGGAACATAAAATTCCAAGTTGGCACTAAGTTCCAATGTGGAGGGTAATCTTGGGATTTGGGTTTCAGATAAATTAACCCATTGTATTATATGGCCTTGCTCATGGTCTTGAGCTTCTTCAAGCAAAAATTGAGAATCCATAATGTGACAGAGGTGTTCACTGGTGCATAATTCAGAGTGTCCCTGTAGTGAGCACCAGTCTGGAAGTTTTGAATTACACTTCCAATGGGGCATATTCTCTCAAAGTTACACTGAGCAGATTCTCCAAAAATTGATAAACGTAAATGAAAAATACAGATTATAATTCGACCTAATTTTATTTTTTGAAAAGAGGGAATATTTATAGTATTTTTAACGGTTCATAATCTATCAGAGTGAATTAATCTCTGCGCGATCAAATCTTCAATCAGTTGATCAGGATAATATTGATCATCAATCTTGATAGATTGAGATATATTGCTCACTCCTTCTGATGATGCCAGGGGAATCAATGGGGTGGAATTTTTGGAAATAAGAGAATTTGGTGAAATCTTGACATGGTAGTTGGTCAGTTGTCGCTCAGCAGTTATGGGACAGATGTTGGACTGTAATGAGTAACCTGGTAGAATCTGCATCAACTGGTTGCTTCCCCCCACATGGTTAGGGTTGGCCATGGCAACATTGTGAATCTGCTCAATATTGGGTGGAGGGAAAGTTAAAGCTAAGTGATGCACAAACTGAATGAGTTTAAGAAGAGGTACATCATCCTCCAACAATGGGGCCATGACATTGTAAAGCTTGGGGTATGGCTTCACCGCGGAGGACATTGCAATGCATACATCAGCTTTAAATAGAATCCCTGGCCCAATTAATACATGCGCTTCCACTGTGGATCGCTCAGCAAATGCGGTAAGAGTCTTATGTTACTGAACCCTGATGGTCAAGAACTTGGATTTCTGCTGTGACATCTTTGCAGTTCCGCCAAACAACCACAGCACCATCTCCTTGGCTTCTTGGTATGGTATGGAACTATCTGGAAGGTAACAAACAACTTGATCAGAATTTCTAACATCCAAGGTGGAGATCAACAATTTTGCCCTTTGCCAGTCTGAGGCTCCTTCAGTTGCAAACTCAAATCATTGAAAAACCCAGGAAAATTTCCATAACGATCAAATGGCAGCAGCTTATCACTGCAAACTTCCTGGAGCAGCTCATCTTGTCTTTTGAGCACAGTGTCCAATGCAAGTTTCTTATCCTCATATGCAACAGCCCCATCGTGTCATGCTGATTCCTTATCAAAGCAACATGGACGCAACATAGCAGGCAACTGAGTTTTCTTATTTTATAACTGATTAATGGGCCCCCTGTAGTGAACACCACTGTTAGAATTTGGCGGAATCCTTGAGTTGAGCCGTAAGGTTAGCACAGGGTTTAGCCCACTGAGCAATAGTACTAACAATATGATGATCGTGGCCCTCAGTAACAACAGAATAAACTTAGTTTAATAATTATGGGGCACATGCTCCCACTACAGTATTTTATTTAATATAAACACAGCCGATCTTGCTGTTCTATTCCCTCTATCCTATTAACAACCTCCCTTCTTAATCGCCCATCTTGCTTATATACAGCAGCTTCAGATGATACCACTCTCATAGCTTGGACTATTTGGTTCCACCAAATCTCCTCGTTTTGGCTTGTTAATCTTAAGTCCTCTATCACCTAAATTGTGGGCAACTTAAATCGTATTCATCAAACGTCAACATCACCCTATCACCTTCTTTAGAGGCAATCAAATAATAAACCCGGTATATCCCAATATCGCCTCATCTTGAGGCACAAAAATAATCTTAACTGATATCATTTTGGTGGATTTTTTCTAAAACCGCCCTAACTGTCCCAAAATTATTTTCCAGTCATATCAGAATCATGACATCGCCAATGCTGTTTTCAGGGCCTCTCTAAAGCAGAAGCAGGTTCTCACATGGCATGGTACATTGGAACTCAAACCTTGGAGGGAGCATAAAGCTTGTCTCAAAAAATGAGGCATGACCTGGTTTCAGATGGATTACGAAATTGACCCTGCCAATACCATACCACGGTCCTAATAGACCACCCTCATCCACTCACAATGAGGGTGTTCTTATGCTTTTGGACAAATGATAGAAGACTTCAAAGTATGAAGATAAGGGATGGACCAACTCGCCAAATGCGCATTAAGCTATAATCAGCGGGAAATACCGTCAAGATATCAACCTACATGTGCCAGAAGTGCTTTATCTTTCCCCCTATACTCACATGCAGCCCTAATTCAGCAAAACTTCCAAGTTGGTGCATCCCTCTCCAACAACCCAGGGTACACAATCAGTTTCTGCATGGGACAATCAGCTGTCCACAGAACTGAGTGACCACTGCAATCTACTGCATTGCACCTCTGGGATTCTGATGGTGCAACCTGATCCCCAAGGGCTCAATCCCATGAACCTCTTATGAGACGTGGCTAATGGACCCCATGCATGCTCTTTATCACAATAATCCAAAGGTCCTAATGGTGTTCCCTTACCAACTCATAGTGATGGAATAGATCAAAGAAGAGCACCACCAAAATCTAATAATCAAAAACCTTGACCATGTATGCCCATTAACAGACCCAGCAGGCGCCACTTTAGACCCACTATCCTATGCTCAAGCTACAGCGATGCCCTCCCAATTCCTCAAGAATCCCCTAAGATCATGGAAAGTTAAACGCGGACATAGATACTAACCACGGCATATTGCTATTAATAGCTTTAATAAATTCATTGTGCTTATTTCTTATTAGACATGGATACCACAGTAGGTTTGAGGCACATTATAGTAAACGCCTTGATGGATACCAGCACTTCTGATAACTTTATCAACATCAAGGTGGCCCAGCCTCGGACCTAAAAGTTACCACGGGGGCCCAGTTATGATAGCTTCACAAATGCCAATAATCACACTGCCCCTATGTGAGCTGTTATACTTATTGGCCCATAGAAGCCAGTTTCATGCCAATTTCTTGACAATTCCAGACCTTCTCTATCCCTTAATCATGGGCGTAGGCTGCTGGCTTTAACAATCAGTATCCTTTAACCTTAAGAATAACATTCTCGCCTTTACATCCACCTATCATGCAGGAAAAAATTCTTTCTGCTCCCTATCCCGTTGGAGGGCAATGCAATTGCGGCAACCATTGAATACTCCTTATCTGAAGAAATAGCTAAAATATAAGATGCCACATGTCCTCAAACCTTTATAAGGAGATATGTGATGTTAATGGCACAAGCAATCTACCACCTCGCTCTGAGTATGACCTGTGTTTTTATTTGACAGTGGACCATCAAGATCAACTTTCCATCCTCCCCTATACCGCTGCTGAAGATCTAGCACTGAAAATCTGGTTTGATGAGATGTTGACCAAAAGATGGCTAATAAAGAAGACATTGTCAGTGTCATCACAAGTGGTGTTTTCCCACAAAATGGATGGCACTCTGCAGCAATGCATGAACTACAGCCACATAAACAATGTCACCCTCCTTGACCCTTATCCATTACCACTTGAGGCTGCAATCACAAAAGCAAATGCAAAATATAAAGTATTATTAAAGTTGGATTAGGTGAGTGCAGTCCACCAAGTCACAGTAAAATAGGGACATTAAAGGCTGAAGGTCATCCAAACATAATATGTTATATTTTAGTTTAGGTTCATGCTGTTTGGCCTAAAAATGCCACCACTGTATTCCAAAGTGTCATTGAACACGTTCTAGTAGACCTTCATTTTATGTGCACCGTGGTATACATCAAAAACATCCTGGTTTCTTCCTCCAGACCCAAACAACATGAAAAGGGATGTGGAAGCAGAGCCGCCACCCTAAATAAGGCAGGACTACATGCAAAGCCATCAAAATGTAAATTTTAGGGGATTAAGTTCAGTTTCTTGGGAACCTTGTTCTAAAAGATGGATGCGCCATAGCCCCCTCAAAGTTAGAAGAAATAAGGTCATGGTCACCCACACCAACCAAAAGCAGCTCCTCAGTTTCTTAGGATTGGTCACATTCCTAAAAATTTTCCCCATTAAACTTTGAGCTGACTGCTCCCTCCATTCCTTAATGGTCAAAGAAGTATCATTAATCTGGTTGGAAGGATGCTAACGGGCGTTCAACGCCATTTTAGAGGTTTTAACCACTTTTACAGTCCTTTGTCATTCCAATGAAGAAAAACCACTAATTTGGAACTTGACGCTTTAGGAATGGCCATATGTGCAGTTCTACGGAAGGAGCATGATGGACGCAAACGCCCAATAGCGTAATTCTCCAGGAATTTCACTAGATAATGCTTGTGGCTATTTATGATAAGGATTTGGCCGCCATCTCCTTGTCATTGATGAACTGGAGATACTTACTACAAGGAGAAAATACACGGTGACAGTGTGGAAAGACCACAAATCATTGACGTACTACAACAAACCACAGAAGTTAACGAATTGGCAAACTAGGATGCACTGCGTCCTCCTCAATTTTGACTTCATCTTGAGTTCATCCAAGGGCTGATGTGAATGCTTCTGTACATCCTGAAAAGAAGACCTTCAGCCGGACCTGATCTTGTAGAATACACTGAACTGGTCACAATGATCCCTCTGGAGCAAGTCCTAGCAGAAATTCTGATGAAATCAACTGCCATATCTGCTACCCCTCCTCCAAGATGAGAAAACGCCCGTCAAGCACACAAATGAGCCAAATGCTGATTACAAAGAACCCTGCCCTGTTCAAATCACACTGTACTCCCAATATTCTATACTGAGTGCTCCCTCTTAGAGGCCACGATAAATGCTAAAACCAAAACCCCAGAGGACAAGTCTTGAGAGACAAGCTATTAGCAGGCAAAAATTCCTCCAGATGGTACTCACAAAAGGAGAGGGTAATTTACTTCTGCAACCAAGTATGGATACCCAACGTTCTACAACTACAGGTAATAATGGAACATCAAGACCCACCAACCATGGGGCACTCCAGCGTAAAAATTCTTTAACTTTGTTGGACATTTTCCCTCACAGCTTCAGGATAAGAATATTGTGGGGCAAAATTGGCCAAGGAAGGGAAAGGTCGGACATTTACAGGTCCCTGATAATAATAATATTGACTTAAATATTAATAAGGAGTTTATCAGCCAAAAGACTCTTGCCAATTCTCAGTGGAACCCCACATATAGCGGTAACACTATATCAAATATCTCACTGGCAAATAACACTAGTTTAAGAGGTTGAATTACTCTGACCACATGGAAGACTCTGGGGTGTCCATTGGATGGATCTCCCCCAGCCACTACCAGTCCCCTTCAAGAAGCTATGCGGGGACCACCCTCTTTTATAGGTGTGGCAGGGGTCCCTTAAGGTGCAATATTTTTATCCAATGTGGATTGGCTAAAATTTATTAATTCATTACCCACAGGTATATCTTGCCAGATAATGCCTCTCCATCCATCGGCCAGCCTAAGAGAAGCGAGTTTTCCAGGCTTTAATAGGTCAAATTCTAATATTTCCTTATTCGGACTGTAATAAGCTATTCTGACTTATCTTTAAATTCCATTCAACCCTCAATACAGTTAAATACTGATCAGTCAGATATCAAGAGAGTTTGTTTTCTTCTATACTTGGCGTCGCCTAATAAAATATAAAAAACCCCTTAACTTTCTAGTTTTAAAATTTAGTTTTCATTTAACTGAGGCAAGCCAACCAGGGGATGGACATTAATGAGCTCCAAGGAGCAAAAATAATATGCTAGAATATAAATAAACAATAAGAGACAAGCGGAACACTCAAACGGAATTTAGAATAAAACAATACTTAAATTAACTAACTAGAAAGGATGCAGTAAACTGCTATGCATCCATGGTGGTGGGTGAGCCAGGATCAGGAGGCTCATCTTCCTCCTTCATATTGGACAGTGTACAGCAGAGCGCTGAGAGCACAGGCGCGGGTGCATCCTCAAAATGGGGGTCAAGGTAGCAAAGTGGCTCAGGAAGCTCAAATTTAGCTATGAAGAGGGAAGTGGTATATTCAGAAAGGACTTTTCAGCCTTGAGGCAAACTTTGGGTAGCGTGGTGAAGTTGACAATGTTGTTGCTGGTGAAGTGAGTCTTGGGACCAAATTTTGCGACCATCACAACTTTTTGTACTGCCTTGTGGGCAACTTGTTGGAATTGGAGGAATTCTTTTTTATGAATTTGTTGCATGGGGGGAAGGATAGGGGTGGGTGCCCCTAGGGCAAGACTGTGACTGATTTCACTACAGCCTTTCAGGGGGGTGACAATCAGGGGAGGCAAAAGTCTCTTTGGTGAGTTAATGATCACTTTGGAATTCATCAGCATCTGATTGTAGAACATAGTGGCGAGTTGGGAATTGAGCTGCATATTCTGTGTTTAGGTACATTTCAAGGCCTGGGGCCTCAACTATGTCAGGTATGGGATTTGCCAAATCAACTTCCTCCAGATAGCCCCAGGGATTTTAGTTGAAGATGATAGGTTGGTCGGCATATGGATGGGCTGGATTTTGTGGCTTGGTGGGTTTTTTATTTACTGGGGTCCATGATGGCTCCTGATTAGTTAGAGTAAGAGTGGTAGTTTGGAATGTCAGTTCCTTATTAGTTGAATCTGTGGCAGTTGCATCTACCATTTTGGGTGAGGGGAGGGAGGATTGTGTCCCATTTGAAAAAGGATTTTATGTCAGCTATGGGAGCATCATGGGGGGAGTCAAGCGCGTGGGCTCCATCTCGGGCTATGGTAGGGTAGCACCACTTTAAGTAGTCCAGTTTGAAGCAAATGGGGCAGATCATGCGCCTCTTATTTTTTCTGGCCCAGAAAGGGTGGTCAGGGGCAGAGGGGACAGCAGTGTGAGGGGGATCAAAATGGCAATTTAAGTTGATATTGGGCGTATGGTTGCAGGATGAGAGGGCCTTCTAGTTGGTTGGCTCTGTTGGGAACTACAAATTGTAAAATGGGGTCAGCACCATATACTGACAACCCAGATATTATTTCGTTATATAGAGTTTCAGGGGGAGGTGGATGGGAAGGCATTCAAATTAGTTCACAAGAGTGATACCATCAGGCAACCAGGTGCAAGTGATTGGGATGGGGGTTTCCTGGAACACCAGGGGTTGTTGGCTGTGATTGCAGCATCAGCTTTGCAAGTGAAGCCGAGGTTGAAGTACCCCTTTTAGGGACAGAAGTTAATAAGGACTGCAAGCTGCATAAGCGCCTGGGTTAATTCAATTATTTGTCTATCATTGTGGTGTAAAAAGTAGCCCTATTCAACCCAGAGTCTGAATCACATTTTGCTTTGGGGGAACACAATGGGGCTACAAGGCACCATTTGAGAACGAGTGAGGTGGAGGGCGAGATCCTTGGGGGGTATGTATAAACCCAAGGAATTGGGGGCTGGTCAATCTGGTTCAAAAGCGTTTCCCCGCTGGGTGGAAGATGCTAGGGGTTTTGCCGCTGCCCCATTTTGGAGCAATGGGCAGTTGAGCCAAGGACATTGGTGGTTTGCTGTTTATCAGTTTTTTGGAGTTGTTTAGTACTTCTGTAATTCTAAATTTCTCAAATGTGTTATCAATAAGAAAGAAATGAGTTTTAAAGTTTAGTTATTTTTATCATTTTCTGTGGTTCAAATCCCCAATTGTTGGATTTTAGGCAAATAAGCACCAGCGAGCTTCCCCAACGCCAAAAATCCAATAAAATTTTATAAGTTAAGTGTATGACTAAAAATGGTATAACAAAGGGTGTTCCCATCTGGGTATAACGCTTCCTTATCTTTGCACAATAAAAAGCAGAAAGAAAGGTAGAAACAACCTCTGATACCCATTCCAACAGGTTCAAGGGCTTTGGAAGTTGGTATCATTGGAAAACAGAGTAAGACTACCAATCTCAAAAGGATTTTTCAAAAAATAATGGTGGTGGTGGACCAAATTCTAAAATATGCCATATTTACCCTGTGTCTATAAACAACCAAAGCTGAAGGCATGGCTCAGCTATCTGTGCAGCACATTTTTACCATGCTTGAAATGCCACAAGAAGTGGTAAGTGATAGAAGGCCTTAATTCACATCAAATTTTTAACTTTCCTATGTAGGCATTAAAAATAAACCGCGCAGGTTTTCTGCATATGCGCACAATTTAATGGACAAACATAGAGGAGCAACCAGTCACTTGAACAATACCTCTGCCGCTACACTACCGTCTCTCAGGACAATTGGGCAGATAATCTCCCATTAGCCCAGTTTGCACTTAATAATTCCCTCCATGCATTAATAGGGATTTCGCCGCTGTACACCAACTTAGGCTTTAACCCCACTTTCACCAGTGGCTTCCAGATGCGCTCTAACTTACCTGAAGTGGAAAGCTTTGCAGCGCACATTTTTAAGAACCTCAACAAGTGCAGAAGCAGCTGAAGAAAGCTGCTAAGGATTTCAAACAATTTGCTGAAATAAAAATGCCATCCAACTCAAACTACCAGGTTGGCGACCTCATGATGGTGGAAACAAAGAACCTTTATCTCAAGTGATAATGCCAAAAACTGGCGTGCAAAAGATCTGGCCCATTTTCCATCAGCAAAGTACTTCTCAGCTTTATCCTTCCATGTAAAGCTTCCCCCCATTGGAAATTCCATACAGTCTATCACGCCTCTGCATTGTCCTTCTTCAAAGGGGAAAAGCCAGCTAACTCAAACTGGTACTGATATAAGGAGCACCAGAATTTGAGGTGGAGGAGGTCTTGGACGTCAGGAGGGCCAAGCAAAATTCAATACATGGTGGCCTGGAAAGGATTAGGTGTAAAAGAACATCTGGATTCTGTCAGATACTGCCTCAACTGCCAAGATGTTATTAAGGACTTTCATTACCAAAGAACCAATGCACACGCTTCCCTACTTACTCCTAAGCCCACCAGTATTGGCGCCATCAAACTTCCTTCACCACACAAAAACTACGCATTGGTACAGGCCCCCAAGGAGGTAGTGGACCCTGTTCTTCTAGTAAAAGGTAATATAAGAATCCCCGCTGCGACCATCAGGATGGAAAGGACGTTTCACCCTTTCAATCAAAGAAAGGTAATGTCCCAAGAACTACCTCTGAAGAGGATATTGGACTTTGGTCACACCCTTGATTGATGGGCGGCCGCTCCACCCTAGAATATGCTCGCCCTGACTTCAAGCCAGCGGGTTCTCTGACCCCTTTATCAAAACAGAGTCCTCAGAGGCATACATGGACAACATCTGGGACATTTGCCAAGTGAGTTTCAATTGCACTGGCAGAATGCGACCAAATCCACAAGAGGGATGAAATAACTATGTTTAATCAAGGGAAATATCCCTCCAAAAAAATAATCATTCCTCAGATGCAACATGGAAAAACTTAAGCATATGAAACAACCCAGAGGAGATTTGAGGTGAATTTTGGTGTTCGCTAAAGTTGCTTAAGACCCTCAGGTGAAGCGTCACATGAGCCACCTGCCATATCCAACTATGGAGGTCCCAGAGAGCAGAAGAATTCTTGAAAAAAATAATGGACAATTTACATTGACACTGAAATATTTAACCTCCGCTCTGCTTTATTTAAGTATGTAAGTAACCCCCATGATAATATAGAAACTTAGAGCTCTTCCTGATTTATTGAACTGTTTTATTTGTGCTTTCCTTAATGATTTAATAATTGCAAAAAACAAAAAAAATATCTAATAATTTATGGACTCTTCACTCTAACAAGACCGCTTCAACAAATGGAGGCCACCGCTTGTTATTTTCAGTAACAGCAGTGGATATTTCATTACTATTCTCCATAGTAGCATCCCTTAATGGGAGAACCAATAACCCACCTCACGGAGCTTTCCAGACAACTTTCTTCCAAAAGTTATGTGAGCAATGACCCCCATCCTGATCACATATGAAAATGACCAAACCAATAGTACACGCCAAAGACCAGATCAAGGAAAACATCACAAGAGAAGACACTAATGAGTTTACCATCGGGCTTAATAGTAGAAAAACAGTATCCACATCCAACTATCAGGTGCGCATTCAGAAAAATTAAACTTAAAGACCAACTAAGAATGGCAGGCACAAGCACCGCCACCTAAAAATGGTCTCTCCCCATTGCAAGAGGCATTGGTGAAACTGTTGTTGATACCCAGTCAAGTGATTAAAACAGGCTAGATGTTCATAGATCAATACTTTTCAGAACCTCTCCCTGGGCAGACCTTTCTCCCAAATCCTCTGAAAGGTGATGCTGTGCAGAATATAAATGCTATTGTGGGTATTGGAATACACCAAGTAAAAGCCAAGTTATTTCTTGGAACACCATGTCTGACAGGGTTAAAAAATTTTTTTGCATGAACTCAGTTAATGTCCTCCCATCAGACAAGTTCTTGATGGTGTAGACTTCAAAAGAGGAACGTTCTAGGATCTTATAGGGTTCTTTCCACAAGAGAGCCATCATATGTATATGTTAAATACATATGCATCTCAGTATGATACTTAGTCATTCTCTTAAATTGATGTAACATACCTTAGTGAACATTATATTAAACTTTTTTATTGATTTTGTGAATCAGATCCAATCCATAGGCTTATATTAACATACTCAGTGCCCTGAAAAATCAATTAGAGTATGCCTCAGGTTAGACTCCATCTTTATCTTCTACAATAGAATGCATTAGGGGTGGCAAAGTAGTTATCGTTTATAGAGTAGTCAAAAGGGTAAAGCTCTGTGGAGCTATGATAGCCAATACTATAGGCAAATGGCGGCCTCAATATAAAGGGTCCATTGCAAAGGTGATGCAGTGTCAAATTTGCATTGTATATGCTATTAGTCCCATTAATTTTTCTACAAAGCCGTTAGTCTCAGGGTGATAAGGAGAAGCCAGAACTCTTTAGATTACCATGAGTTCTTTAAGTTTAGGGACTATTCTGTATGTAAAGCTGGTGGTATTATCAATTATTATAGCTTAAGGATGCCCATTTCAATGTATTATGCTCACTATAAAAACTTACTTTAGTGAATGTCCCCGGTATTTCAAATGGGTTTAGCTTTAAACCACTTAGTCACGTAATTGATAGCTATGATAATATATTGTCATTAAAGTTTCTAATGTTATAAGGGTCAAGAATACCAATTGAGATTAAATGTTAAGACCAGTTAAGCTTGACGAGCTGATAAGTAGTGGAAGTTTACAGGGCTGTTGAGATTGACATTTTTTGACACTTCATCAAGGCGTCCTAAATGTTAAAACTCATAAATTCCTAGTAGGTTTCTTCTGTACCTGCTTTAAAGTCTTGGTAATCTTACAGTGGCAACAATAGATAGGCTCATATATTCATTATAGGTCATTCAGTAGGTAATCATTTAAACATCTTCAGCCATACTTTTAAATTTTACAGATATACCAACTGAAGATTGATGTTCTTAAGTAGTTAGTATAGAATTCTCCATATGGTAAACTGCATATCTTATTATTGGTGAGTCTTCATCTTTTCAAATGGAAGTTCAGAAAAAGGGGACAACTCTAAAATGATAGGTAGTCTAGAGAGACTGTCAAGGTTTTGAGGGGATGAACCTAAGTGATGTATGACTTCATAGTCATAAGTATGAAGTTTGGGGGCTCATATTGCTAGCCGCCCTTCAGGCTCCTTATTATTGTAAAACCATCATAACAAATCATGATCAGTGACAACCTTAAACTTGGTTCCATGCAAAGTACCCAAAAAATTGTTTGCGGCGAAGATGATAGCTAAAAGTTTGAGTTCTGTTACTATATAATTCTCTCAGGGTTGGTGAGACACAACTACATAAGGGGATTTGGTGCTTTTCCCAATAGTCACCACTTTAGGTATCACTGCTACAATGGCTGTTAAAAAGGCATCAGATTAAACAATGAATCATTGGTTGAAATCTGGATATAAAAGAATAACTTGATATAAGGTATCATTTAACTTGTTAAAGGAGTCTTTGCACTCTGAGGACCATTGAAAAGTCACTACCCTCCCAGCAAACAAAATAATGGTTTGACTGACTGAGTAAGCCATTATATGAAGTGACAATACTATCTTACCATCCTTAGAAATCCCTTTATATTTTTTATTTCATGACTTTTTATAAAATTAACAGTGTAAAGCTTTTGGGTTGCGGTTGTATAAATTGTGTGTCACTAATGTGCCGAAATACTTTATTTTGTGGTTAAATGAATTGGCATATTTTTGGATTAAACTATCTTGAGCATTGGCTATCCAATGGAATACTTACTCCAAGTGGGACAGGTGTTTGGAGATAGTACTTTTATCACATTGATATTATTGAGAAAACTAAAAATGCAGCTTAGCTTTACATAACCTAGAATAGAGTCTTGATCGTTGGAAAGTGGCAGGTGAGTTGAAAAGACCGTGAAGCATACAGGTCAGCTGGTGTAGCCCTTAGGAGGTGATGATCACAAATTTCTCCTGTTCTTCCTTAAGCAGGTCGATATGCCAGTAGCCACTTATAATACCTAGCGCAGTGAGATAAATGGAACACCAATTGGTCAAAAGCAATAACTACTTGAGAAAAATATAAAAATCTTTTTTGGTTATCTATTAATTGATAATAATAAATCTTTACCTGGCTATAGCCATCTTTCTACTTGACGATAAGCATGGTGCTAGCCCAGGCTGCAAGATAAAACAATAATACCTCGTTGCAGCAGCTGATTGAGCTCTCTCTTCACCACTATATCATTAGCTCTACTTTGTAAAATAGGCTTATAACGTATTGGCCTGGCTTTGGTTGTGTCAGTATAGTGCAAATCTCTTTAGTACAACAAAGTTGTAGTTGCTATTAAAAATATTTGAGAATGTTTTTGTTAAAGCGCCAAACCTTGATACTTTTTCGCTACAAATAGACCTTCTAATTGTTACTGAAAAATGATGGATCAAATTGATTCTATATCTGGTAACCTAAACTCTGATAACGTCTCAAAACATCTAACAAACTGAAGTTCATCTTATAACATAAGTGAACGTAGACAATCTTCTAATTAATCTTCACTGTAATCTCCAGTGCATAAGTTGATCATAAGTATATGGATCTTTCCATGCCCAGAAACTACTAGCCCTGAAGAAGCATGAGGTTCAATCCAAGATTTCATCAATGAGGAGTAGATTTCTCCAATTAAACCTTTTGGTGGGTCTAAGGACAACCTGATAGTAAAAGCCCACTGTTCTCTCAGGAGTAAATAGCAACTATTGAGGCCCTAATGAAATGCCCTTATTTTTAGGTTATTGGGAGGGGCCCACTACAATTTGACTAGCTGTTAATGAATAGGAAGCACCCCTTCAGTCAAGTTACATTGATAATTTATTGCAGTCAGTAGAGGAACCCTTTCTTCCTGCGAGTAGTGTAGAGGTAGCGATTATGTGGATCTTAAAACAAAGTTTTTTAGTTAAAACAGCTCCATAGGACTTAAGAAGCTGATAAAAATTAAAATGGGTGACTGTGATTGGGCAATACAATAGATGGTAAAACGATTTGTAGGGAGTCAGATCTCATTATAAAGCACTATAAGATTCTTCACTAATAGTGCTCTCAGGATTAGCAGTTCCATAATATTGTTGGGCCATGTCTGGGATTATCTTCACTCTTTTAGTTATATGATTTGAAATTATACATTTACAAGAGCCCCAATACCCAATATTTGGATTTACTTATTAATTAAAAGTATATTAACATAAGTGCAATCATGGTATTAGTTTTTTAATTTTGAGATAATAAGTATATAAGGAGAGTCCACTTGGTCACTCATGGTCTTAATTAATTTTCAACTTCTAGGAAATGTGTGTGCAATGTCTTTAAAGGCGAGACCACCTTGACTCCTATCAGAGGGGGCAGCTCATTAGAGTCCTCAACTCCCCCAAATTGAGATCACTTTAGGAAGTTGTGTGGCATAGGGTTTAAGAATAAATCTCAAGATTTTTTTAGAGCCGCATGCTAGCATTGGTTATGGCTAAAACTTGCTTAAAGGACCCATCAACTAAGGGTGTGAGTGATCTTTGGGTAGATTCTTCTTCATATCCAGAGTAGGATGATTGGTTGCTCAGCGATAGAGTATTCCTCCTCTATTTCTGGATGTCTCCCTAAACTTAATATCAATGGGAAGGCCACATAATATATACTGGGCTGCTTCTTTGGACAGGTTCTGCATAGTGGCTCTTAAAGTTAAAAATCAAAAAAGTCACGTTGGTAGCTCAATATAGAGGCCCTATCATCCCACATCAGGGGTAACTTACTCATGCTGTTTAATAGTGTTACCTGAGCATTAATTAAATTAGGCTTCCAGGACTTGACATTATGTGACATAACAATAACTTCGCAGCATATTGATTACTTGATCATAGATGAGAGTTCAACTTTTTGACCAACGCCTGTAGTATTGACTGATGCAACTAAGGGTAAGACTTAGCATTATTCTGGAGGGCAAAATACACATCAGAATTGACCATTGCTTTCTCCTCTATTACACTTGAGCCACATAAAGAAACAAAGGCCAATCTTAAAATGGTCTCATGATTCTTAAAGTAGATAGTCACGAAAAACTTGCTGTCACAGCTAGTGACATATTTCCTGGAATTAATCGCCCTTCTAAAGCCAAGTCCAACAAGCCCTTGGGGCAGAGAACAGAACCCCAAGGGTCACCAATGACCTATCTAAGGTCATTGACAAAAAATGTTTTTTGGCTTTGCCAGCCAGGGCTGAGAAAAACGGCTTAATTGAGGCACAAGCCAAGGCGGAAATCAAACTCAAGACCCAAAAAATCACAAGATATGAGGTTTTGAAATCTGGCCAAATTTTTAATGTTGTGATTTTGTTGAAAAACGACGAATTTGTAGCTCATATCAGATTCCAATAACCACTGGAATCTATATGAAACAACCCCTATAAATTAAGTCCTAAGACGAGAAAGGCTTTGCTTTTCTCAGATACAAAGATCATTTTAATAAAGCTTAGGATTTTGGGCACACTTCCTGTATTTCGGTTTTTCCAAAAAAAATACAACTCTGCAAAGTTCTGCAATGACTGAAGTCCGTTTTCCGCTCTGGTTTGCCTCTACTGTTGTACCTGAGTCCTCCGCCACTATTCTGCTGGCTCCGCCTCTTCCTATTTTGCTGCCTTTTGCCCTAGATTTTTCGCCACCCTTCACAGCTCCCAGGGCCTCGTGTCCCTGATGATTGTGGCCAGTTTGGTGTGCGTTTTGCTCCACATATCTATTTGGAAATACAATAATGAACGTTTAGGACGTCTCTTCATTTTGTTGGGTCACTTGGCCTTGTTGGCACACCTTTGGCATGTGTCTTTCCCTCCAGCGACTCCTGCGCTCCAGTTTCCCTGACACTTGCAAGTGGAAATTCATTCAGGAATTATAAATTACCTTAAAATAGCGCAATCAACATTCATGAAACACCTGTATATCTCCAGAAGATAAGGCATAATTAAGTCATGTCTTTGGTCATTTAAGCAGGAAATCATAGGGGTAGCCTCATAGATATCGTCAGCCTTATGCATAGCCATCTTAAACAGCTTCAGAAAGAACTGCAAGTTCCAATGCCAATTAAATTTAGGTAAATTGACAATATTAAATCGCTGAAAAGACTGAAAGGTTATGCTAAATATGGTCATTCCAGAAGCTTCTTAGGTAGAGAAAAAAGTGGTTTGGGTTGATAGGTTCATCAATGTGACTTTGCGGTTAAAATGGAGGCCTCAAGGAATAAGGTAGGGCCAACAGTGAAGTTGGCATAGAGCTTTGGGGCTGAGTGGGTTCATCTAGAACAGACTCTACTTCAGAATGTTCTTCCTTAATTATTATGGGTCATTCTTAAATGTGGACTCAGGTGTTGCACTGACAACGCCCACCATTCATATTGTCATCTATATGCCATTTCCAATTCAACTGTTCTTATCAATCCTGTTCAGTCTTTTCTTTAAGAATTCAAGGTGACTTTTCTGCTTGTAGTCCATGAGTCTGATACTAAAGTATGGCGTACTCAACTTTTTTGATCCTTTCTAGCATTACAAACTCTTGCCTAATTTTTATAAATGTCATTATTTTCCTGTAAAACATTTCATAAATTATTATGCGGCGTAACATAAGTCCTTTAGGGCCTAAATGACCTGGCGCATGGTACTTAATTTCCTTTAATTTAACTTAGTTTCTCCTGGAGAGCATTGGTTGCCTCAACAGTACTATTGATGTGTTGAACAGCAACCAACATCTTATGTTGCGTGTACTGACTAAGTTCCTATACATCTCAGCTTTCCAGACCTCCGTTTGCAGCATATATTATAACACTAGCTTTTTATTGGAGTTGATTCATTTTATGTACTCACACAGCAGTAACACCTCTCTTGTTTATGTCTCAGCGACTATTTTGTATTACATAATGGTTCAGTCATCTGATAAGCTCATACATCCGTGGAAGATTTTGTGGAAAAGCTCATGTTTTTGGTTAACATTCTGTCAAACTAACTGGAAGTTATCCTTTAACTGATTTTGTAGGGAGCGCATATCATTCACATTTTTTTGGTGCTATTGAGATACCTCCATATTTAAAAGCATGATGATGGACTACAGTCATCTAAGAATTGTGTACTGTTGTTTGCAAGTACTCCATAAGGTATTGACCCAGATATTCAGCGTTACATAAAAAGGATATTATTTGGCTATAGTTCATGCCATATATCGCTTGTGTTCTTACCATAGCTTGTCTTGGTTGTGTCATTGGTACAATATAGAGGACAGGAGGTTAGACTTTTTGTTTATATATTTTGGAATCTTTATAACAACATTTGGCTATTCTGCTGAATCTTCTCCAGGTTAAAGGTGTAAATGTTGATTTATTTGGACGAGGAGATTAGCTCATTCAATTTTGGCTTGGGCATCTGGAAAGGGCTGGCCTATTAAAGTGAACACAATGGCTCAATTATCTTGGTTACCTTCTTCTGCATTAGACTCTATGTTGTCATCAAAATGAAAAGTCAAACGTGTGACCCATGTTGTGAACATCACATTGTAGCTCATGGAAATGTACATTAATGCATAAAAAAGTTCTCACTTAGAATTTAAAATACTATTGATATCATGACCTTTGTGTTAATGACAAGAACTGCTTCCTATAGTCCCTGATATAGGCTTATCTACTTTCCATGGAGTGAATCCAAAAAATCAATTTTATATTTAGATAAAAGTGTTTTTTATTGATTTTTTGATGGAAATTATAATTGACTTGGTGGACTTGGGACAAGAACCTCAATAATAATTAATTAACAGCAATTACAATGATACAACGTGTACAATGGATATAAGGATTACAATGGTACTCAATTTTAGGGAAATGATTTATTAGATTTAAGGTAAGGCGCATACACTTCTGGTTTAAGGGCTAAAAGGGAGGGGTGTACCATAGGGCAAGGCACCAACTTTTTTTAGGCTTTTGTCTTCAAGATAATTCAATGGTATTAACCAAATAATTAATCAATGAGGTTTTTGTCAATTATTCTGATAATCCCATGAACAGGTTAATTATATTTTTTAAAGCCATTACATCAAATATTTAGATGACCAGAGATAAGGTTTAATCATGCCTTACTTACACAAGAGACACAAAGATTTTACTGATGTGTAAAATGTGGTCCTGAAAGCTTTTGGAAGTCCCAAACGCATGGTCACTTGAAAAGCTGAACTTATGAACATTCAATTTGAGAAGAATGATACTATTACCGAGTTCACTGACCAATTTTATCATGAGGCCCAGGTACTATTGGGTGTTATAGATATAATGGACTTTGACATCAATGTCACACTACAAAATGCCATAAATAGCTACCTTGAGTTAAACTGCTCCTTGCTGCTAGCGCTTGTAAAAGATTCAATTACATCATTCCCTGATTAAATACCTGAAGTGGCGTGAAGTTACTTTTGGACCGCCCAGTGTGAAATTTTGAACCAGTTGACCCCCATGTATTAGTAAAGATATAAAGGGATTACAGTAGATTCCACCAATGTCAAAGAAATTTTCAAAACTTAAAGCCTAGTGTATTTCTGATGAATTAATGCAAATTAGGGGCATTACGTGGCTACCTGCCATAAACAATGCTCAGGAGTAAACCTTTTGACCTTCAAGAAGAGGAAAGACGTGGATAATAACCTTAGCATTGAAAGGGATGCTCTACTGCTAGCCATCATCCAGTCTTGTCCCTGAATAATGAGATTTGAGCCATCCTCTATTTAGGAAACCAATAAAGATACTTATATAGTGCTAGCCATTAACAAAGTGTATGGGTGGCTATTGAGCAATAAGGACAAGAGCTTGATTTGAACCTTATGCCATCCAAATTGGTAAAAACAACCAATTTGATAATACTGAGGAATTTAAGTCTCCCTTTAAAGAAACTAAAGTTGCATTACTAATTAAGATCCTGAATACCTACTTCCTTAATGTAGAATAACAAATCACGACTATGATTAATCAGTGACTATTCCTTCCTTGCAATAATAGGTGATTTACATTATTCATCCATTTGTACTTAAACTAATACTTAAATATGTTAAGTTTGGGTTCAAAATATTATAAACAATGGGCTCCTGTAGTGTATTTCGTTATATTAAAATCATTGAGGATACATACTGATGTGGCCCACCATCATCTTATGGAACAGATAAGCATATGATTATTATGAAGGAGGTGGCGTATAGCGCGTTACTAATGATGTTTAGCTCTTTAAAGGTTAGTGAACCTGCTATAGTGCTACCCAACAGCAAATACCAGACTCTTGTTTGTACTAATTTTCATAAATTATATGGGTTTGTTTTGATCTATAAAGAGAACAGATTTACTATGATAAGTCAAACATTAACACTTAAGTCAAGAGATAATCAGAATTCTCTAAGTAATAAGAATAACTTCATCAATATGCTTTATAGTGATGAATTAGTCCACATCCCTTATAAATAAATGAACCACAGAAGTTTTTCTCCACCAGCTACCAAGCCAGAGAGTATCCCCCTTGTGGAATCTAATAGCTATGTATTATACCATGGAGAACAATTCATGGTGTCCAACAGGATGATCTTGGAGCTACTTGAAGGACTACTGGAATAAAGCTTATTTTCCTTGCAATAGTTAAAATTTGAGCATTTTACTGCTCCTAAAATTTCATCAGGTCTTCAGGAGATTTATGTGTTACTTTCCAATTTAACTTCCTTTAAAATATTCATCAAGAAAGGCAAAAAATAGCATTAATACATCTTAATCTGCTGAACAAAATTGAGATATATATGAGTTCAAAATCTGATAGAGCCTAAGATAATAGAGTCGCTCCTAAAAATTGTGCACTTATTTCTTGTGAACAGCTTGATAATATAATTGGAATTTTATAAAGACAAGCGATGGCTCTTATATAAATATACTTTCAAGTATTTGCAACAGATGTCTATGACTTTATATGCTCCGTGGGGACCCAGAACCCCGTTGATGCTTATGATGCAAGGATCATTTGATCACAGGCTATATGGAGAAGCAATGCTAGTGACAAGAAAGTTCAGAAGGAATTGGAGAAGCTTATACTCCAAGTGATTATTATCCCCTTGTGAAAGCCAAGGAACAATCTGATACTAATAGTTAAAAAGAAAAATGGCTCTAATAGAGTAAATACTGAAAACCCATACTTGATAATATTAAAAACTCTTTTACCTTGAATAGATGATGCCTTGTATTAATTTAGTGTAGCCAAATATCATACAGCTCTGTAACTAATTAAAAAGCGTGAAATAATGACCCACCTCCTAAAAACTAAGCAAAGTGCTGTTATTACCTCTTAATAATTGTTCTAACAGACTTGAATGACCCAAAAACTGTGCAACGAACCGCCACCTTTTGTTGGACTAAGGATGCTATACTAGGAGAATTTAGATATGTATTTCATTTTAGTTTACCTAAACAATATATTTGTGTTCACAAAAACCTTTAGCCAATGGAGGGTAAACCAGTGGTAGGATATGGACTCAATAACCACTCCCTCCCAAAAACAATCCTTGTAGATGAAGTTTGGGTAGCTGACAATTTTGACCATGTTAGCGTTGCTCACAAATACCCCAAACTAAGATAGCAAAAAGAAATGCGGTCCATATAGTTCCTGGCCTATCAAACGCCGTGCATGGAGGGTTTCTGGTCTTTATCCTCCTTTCCCATTTACTTCAATTTCCCCATTAATTAATGTGGTATCGTCCTCAGGTTGCCTCACCTCAAAGAAATAAAAAATTAGAAAACTTTATTAACATTTAGCGCATCTGGAAGAGGTTTTTTTTGGAGATTATGCTGAGCTCAACAAGAAATCAAGCTTAGCAAGTGCCATTTCTTTAAGTCTAGAATGGAGTATTTTGAGCCACGTCCTTGACACTTTAGGAATATTGCCATAACCTCAAAAGCATGATGCTATCATCTATATGAAAGATTTTGAAATTAAGCGAGAAATTAAGTACTTCATATAATGGTTGGGTATTATTACCATTCTATACAATGGTTTGAACACGTTGCTGAACCCCTAATACATCTGCTTTGAGGAGTCTCTTCTCAATGATCTTAAAAGTACAAGACTCCTTCAAATGTTTATGGAAAGCCTTGAATAAGGCCCCTGTTCAGAGATATCACGATTTTAATCAGCCGTTTATAGTACAATATAATACATCACACACTGCAATAGGGGCTTTATTCTCCCAGATATGGATAATAAGAAAGATTTTTGGTAGCCTTCTAAAGACATGTATTTGAAAAGCATGAAAAAAAACAACACTGTACCAAAGTGATAATGCTTAGCCATCATACGAATTTGTAAACATTTTGAGTTTATCTGGATGTGATCAAGTTGAAAATTGTCACTGACCATTCTATCTTGATATGGTTATATAACCTTATGTAACCATAAAGTTTACCAGTATGATGGCCCTGAAAATAGAGGTACCACTCTGAGATAGTATATTACTTGTTGCAAACTAATCAGAATGCTGATAGACTTTTGTGACTACCTGTTATAACAGCTCTATCCCCCTTTGTAGAACAACTATTATGTAAATTGAAAGCAAAGAATTATGCTGGTGAAAAACCTATTATATGCAACACCTTATATTGCTAATGAAAGATACCAAATTTTGATTGAAAATCATATAAATTTGCAGGGAATGATTTAAGATTATACCCCCACCTTTAGGTTTTAAATAGATAATTATGCAAGCTCATTGCAAAGCTGAAGATAGAGGCCTAAATAAAACCCTAAAGTTAATCCAAAAGTAATATTAAGAATCACTAAGGATCAATATCTAGGACATGTTAAAAAACGTCAAAAATGTTAGCCTAGTCTTACAAACTTACAATTACTATAGGTTGTTTAAGCCTAATTGAGATTGTCATACAGTGCTTATAGATATCATAGGACCTTTCCCAAATACTGTTCTTAATTTAAATTTATTATAGTTGCAGTAGATCATCTCATTAAATGGGGTGAAGCGTGAGCTATTAGAGATCTTGGAGTAATTTTGACTGTCAAGTTTATAATGGAACATGCAAATTACCAGAATAGATACCCGCAATTTAATCTTTGGGATAATGCCACTAATTTCAGATTTCAATTCTTTATCAAGCTAGATGATTTAATGGGATTCCAAATAAAACTTACCACCTATATTATCTAGAAACTTATGGGCTAGTGAATGTGCCATAAAGTACCTTAGTCCAAGCTCTTTGGAAGTTTGTCAACTCCTCTTTTTAATGAGCCATATATGTGGACTCAGCCGTTGTCACTTACAAAATCAGTTAGCACTACACTACATGAATTTTAATCTTTCAGCCCTTGTACAGTCAAAAACATGCACTAATGCCCATATTACTTTGATTATTACTTATGAAGATGTGATTTGAACATCAATTTTTGATAAGCTGGTGAAATCCTGATTAAGATCCAGACCAAATCTTATGAGCATCTCTGATGAAGATAATTAACCAAAAGAGATGGTCAACATAGTCACAGTGATGAGCTTTTAGTCAGAGTTTGAGTATCTTACAGCGATGTTTAAGGATGTAGCAGAAAGCAACAGCTAGTTATTATATGGAAAGACCTTATGTTTTATTGATAGGGTCACTTTTAAAGCCTATACTATTTGCTGTTGACAAAAGAAGAGTAATTGATTTAACACCAAGTTTCTATGACCCTATCACAAATCCAATGACCATTCTATTAAATATTATGTCAAATCAAGTTAATAAGGGGAATTGTTAAATAAATGGTAACTTGTGACCAGTTTTATAAATCATGTTTGTGATACAATACTAACTCCTAATATTAGAGTTTACCCTAAATTGGGATACATTTTATCCTACCCAATGGCACCCTATTCAGCTCTTTTTTTTTAGGATTAACTTTCAAATATAGATGTCAATTTACTTTAGTTAATGAATTTATTTAAAGAGATATGATGAATCTTGAGTGCAATAATTTAATTATAGATTTAACCCAATCACAAAAATTAAATGGTTTCCTTGCAGTTAAATTTATTGTTTACCCAAAGAATGTTTTGGAGTAGATTTTCTACTCCAAAGATTGATTTTAGTTTATTGCGAAATTTTTTATAAATCAAGCCAAGAAGTTGAATTGTGCCAACTATTGAACAGTGCACATAGCTCATAAAAGGACCTTTTGCTTTTAAAGTCCAACCACACATGAAATTAGACAACCTAAAGAAAGTTAATTTAAGAATATTGGTTGTGATTTAGGATCAGATGATTATATCATGGCATATAGGTGCTAGTTATAAGAGAGCTGCAATATTTTTGAAGTGTATTACAAACCTTCCAATTATATTATAGCAGTCTATTGCTAGTATGGCGAGCATACAACCACTTTTGGGATGAATGGCTTATACATAATTCTATCTTAGGTTGGATTAAATTCCATAAAGATATGAAACTATTTAAGCATCTCTTCTTGGGTGTTCATTGAGTCTGATATAGTTTTCTTTGTAAAAGCGTTTTTTCTTTTTAGAAGATATATAGCTAATTTTTAGCACTAGTGGTGCTCAACCCAAAAAGGGGGAGCCACCATGCATTTTATTCACAAATGGGCCAAACAAAGGGATTATCATAGATTAGAAACTTCCTAAAATAGCCCCTAGTTTATCAGCCTAGGAAGCTATATCAGATAGCGAGGAGGCTTTGGGGGAAACTTCTGTACAGTGCCCACATAAGCTGGTGGACCATGGCAGACAGCATTGGAGTGGGAGCATCAGTGACATAGGGCATAAGGAGGTAAATTGGGGGTTTTCTTCATTAATGAGGCTGGTGGTGCCCATTGCCTCAGCGTATTGAGCAAGTTGATGCTCAGCAAATTTGATGAGAGCTAGCACACAAGTAAATGACTTGATGCACTGGTGGGTTTTGAGATAATTGGGGTCAAAATGAGAAGTTTTTGCTGCATCAATGCAGGTGTGGCTCACACTGAAAGCAAGCTCCTCAATTTTGTACTTTGCATCTTCCTCAAAATCATGAGGAAAATTTAGGATAGGAATACCCTTGACAAGGGGCTCCATTGCCCCATGGAGTTGCTGGCAGAGGAGAGTTTAGCTATCTTTTAAAAATAACAAAACAAAATGAAAAAAGACCTTATAAAATAAATCATGCATAAGATTATAACTAAAAACTAGGTGTGTTTAGTTTTGTAGTAATCTAAAAATACTTTAGATGCCCTTAAATTCTATTTATATTACCTTTATAATAATCTCTTAATAGTTTTAAGTAATATCCTACCTAAATTTCCATCTCTAATAAAAGCAAAAATATACTTGTATTCCTGCCTACCAAGCTCATTCCTGCTAGATGAACTTGGGTAGTGAACAATTTATGACTGTGTTAAAGTTACACACTAATTCCCTAAACTGAGTTAGCAAATAGCAAGGAGGTTCATAGAGTTTCTGGCCTAACAGAACGCCATATGTAGAGGGTTACCAAGATTTATATTCCTTTCTCATTGACTTTGAATCCATATTTTTCACATTTAGTCATTGCGTCATTGCCACCAAGTCAACCCACTTTAGATATATAAGAAAATATATAGAAAACTTCAATCAAGCATACTTTAAGACTTAGCTATTAAATATTATAATTGACTCATAACAATGATAAAGTGATAACTATATATGTGTTTTAAGTTATAGCTTTATATATTGATAAATATCTACCTAGGTTAGCTAAGTCTAATACCTACTAAAATTATTAAACAGGTTAAGGTTAGTGGTATTTTAAACAAGTTTGAAGTTGTAGCCTTGCCGCAGACCACAACATTTTAGACTATTATGAGGTAACTTCATGGACTTTTGTAATATTTCCACAATCATGCATAAGCACACAGATGAATATCTTGATTTTACTAAACACAAGCACCATGCCTTACTTAGGGCGAAAGTTTACAGTCCTCAATGCTAAATTGATTCTTTTATTTCCTTTAATGTTAGAATAGTACCATCTCATTAAGTATAAATTAATATGTAGATTGATATAGATTTATCTAGCATATTCATAATATTTTTTTATAAAATAGAGGGTCTGTTGTCTACTATATCCTTGTATTAGTAAACTAAAAAAGTAAGCTTTCTAGTTTTTCTGGGAGTACTAAACCTTTTTATAAAAATTTACTTGATTACATTTAATCAATCCAATACATACAAATGGTTGGAATTCAGTTAAAATATATAATTTGCCTTATTAGAAATAATCAGAAATGCAGGGGGTGGAAGGCGAGTCGGTAAGGGCGTACGGCTACCAACCTGAAGGTTGCGGGTTCGATTCCCGCCCTTCGCACATCAATTGGGGTGCCAGCCAAAGGAAGCTATTGGCGGTTAGTAGGTCTAATAACACGAAAACCTTACCCATGACGTAACCAGAAAAATTTGAGTCCCGATCCGGAGGTGGAAAAACTTTCTTCGACGGAGTTGACCCTGTTCAGGTTTCATGTCGTTTCTTTCTTTCTTTCGGTAATGCCTGTCCCCTGGTCGGCTTGCCTCGGTTAAATAAAGAAATAATCAGAAATGCTAATATTTTTTTAGTACTAGATGGTCAGAAATGCCTAATATTGGTTTCCAATTCATAACTAGGTAAAAACCTTTACAATTTATCTATTTTTAACTGGTTGTATTAAATTTGGTCGCTAAAGCAATATACCATGAGTTCACATTTTGGGATATGCAAACATGTATATAGTGTGGATTTTGATAATATTAGACTGATGTAATCCTTAGTAAGTAGTATAAATAAAGTAAAATGGCAAACTGGAACAGTCTTATTAAAACTAAAATATCGTTTTTTAAATTTGCTATCCCTTATAAACTTTTAGTTATAATCATTAATATTAGGCAAAATGAGTATTTATATTCTTGCTTAACTTTAATTTAGGAACCAAAAATATTTTATAAACTAAGAGGAGAGGATCTAGAACTGGTTTGATAAAATAACAATTTCTTCCCCCCTTGGGTTGGGACCATCTAGTACTAAAAAAAAATAACAATTTCTTGTATTTGAGCCACAGGCTGGCCTTTAACCCTATAAGTAAAAAATTTGAAAGTTATATTCAAGATTTCAAGGGGGTGGAAGGCGAGTCGGTAGGGCGTACGGCTACCAACCTGAAGGTTGCGGGTTCGATTCCCGCCCTTCGCACATCGATCGGGGTGCCAGCCGAAGGAAACTATTGGCGGTTAGTAGGTCTAATAACACGAAAACCTTACCCATGACGTAACCAGAAAAATCCGAGTCCCGATCCGGAGGTGAAAAAACTTTCTACGACAGAGTTGACCCTGCTCAGGTTTCATGTCGATACCTTCTTTCTCTATTTCGGTAATGTCCGTCCCCCGGTCAGCTTGCCTCGAATAAATAAAATAAAATATATTTTTTTTAGTACTAGATGGTTAAAATAAAATATATTCAAGATTTCATGCAGAACTTTTAATGAGCGTAGAGCTACTAGACTCAATTACTGGCTTCTTTACAGTAATATATCATATTAAATATAGATTTTAATTAATTTTTATGACCCCTACTTGTGTTAGAAACTATTTTACTGATATATATCAAAGCTTATTAGATGATCAGGGCAAAATGACCAGAGGATGGACATTACCAAAGTTCAGAGTAATAATTACCCTTAAGCTAAACTAATATAAAATGACAGAATGAGATAAACAAATAACTTGAACTGGCTTAAACTAAAAAGATCTAACCAGGTTTGAGGTGGTTAACTGCTATCCATCCATGGCAAAGGGTGAAGGGGATTAGGATGCTCAAAATCCTCATCTGAGGTGGACAAAGCTTAAAAAAGATCTGAGAGAACAGGAGTGGGTGCATCCTCAAAATGAGGTCAGGGTAGAAAAGTGGGGCTTGCAACTTAATATTTGATTGAGGAGGGTGCTGATGTACTTGGTAAGAGCATTCTCAGCCTTGAGACAAACTTTGGGAAGGGTGTAAAAGGTGGCGTTGTTATTGCTGGTGATGCGAGATTTTAGGCTAAATTTTGCAAATGCAACAACATTTTGTATATCCTTACTGGAAACTTGTTAAAATTGGAGGTGTTCTTTTTTATGTGCTGAGTGCATTGTGGGAAGGTCAGGAGGGGTAGGCCCTTGGCCAAGATTACAGCTAATTTTGCTATAGACTTTTGGAGGGGCAACAATCATGAGAAGCAACATCCTCTTTGGTGAGTTGGTGGTCACTTTGGTATATGTTGGCATTGGGGCATGGTGCATAAAGCCAAAGTGGGAACTGATATGCATATTTAACATTTAGGTACATTTTGAGGCCTAGGGCCTCAAACTTTAGTTATGGACAGGCTTGCCCAACTCATCAACTTCTTCCCAGTTTTCTCAGGATTTTAATTTAAGATGATTATTGATTAGAATAAATATGGACTGTATTGGATGGTTGCTTATTTTTTTCTATTTTACTGGGGTCCATGATGGCTCCCAATTAACTGAACTATGAGTATGGAATCAACAGGTAAATTCCTGATTGGATGATTCAGTGTCAGCTGCAGCTACCGCCTTAGGGAGGAGGAGGGATTGTTTCCTATTAGAAGAAATTTTGGGGACATCAATTTTATCATCATGGGAGGAGTCAGGCGTGTGGGCCATGGCTCAGGCTAAATAGGGACAGTGCCTTTTTGAAAAATCCAGGTCAAAACAGACGGAGCAGATGGTGTGCCTTCCATCCACATGGGCCCAGAAAGGGCGGTCAGGGAATAAGGGACAACAGTGCAAGGAGGAAACCAAATAGGTGATTTTTAGTTGAAATTGGGCATATAGTTACAAAGGCGCTTGAGCCCATTAATTGTTTGGCTCCGTTGGGAACCACAAATTGCATAATAGGGGTTGGCGCAATATGCTGACAATCTATCAATTAGTTCATTGTATAAAGTATCAGGGAGGAGGAGGATGTGGAAGCTTGTATACTGAACCACAAGAGTGGTGTCATTGAGAAACCGGTGCAAGTGGTTGGGAGGGGGTGCCTGGAACAACAGGGGAATAATAGCTGCAATTTTAGCACTGATTTCATTTGTAAAGTCAGGGTCAAAATACCTATTGTAGGGACGAAAGTCAATGTAGCCTGAAGACTGCATAATTATTTGGGCTATTTCCACTATTTGTTTATCATTATGTGGTAACAATTTGCCATCTCAACCAGAGGCTGAATCACATTTGGCTTTGGGGGAGAACAATGGGGCTCTGAGGCACCACTTGTGATTGTGCAAGGTGGAGGGCGAGATCTTAAGGAACGTACTGACCAAAGGAGTTGGGAGGGCTGGTCATTTTAGTTCAAACGCGTTTTTACTGATGTGCAGAAAATGCAAGGGGTTTTTGCACTGCCCAATATTGGAGCAGCAAGTGGTGGGACCAAGGGCATTGGGTTTTTACTGTACTCAGTACTTCAAAGTTCTTTAGTTCTGCTTTAATTTATTAATTTTTTTGGGAGTGTTGTTGAGTGGAAAAAGGAGCTTTTGTGATACATATCAAAAATTCAATGCCCCACTATTAAATAATTAGTCTAGAAGATTGACAATTATATTAAATTTATTCTAAAAACAATAGGCTTATATTAGACTTAAGTGCTTTAGGTGTTTGTTTTGATCTACCTTTATGCACTTAGACATCTTACTTTCA
This sequence comes from Massospora cicadina, assembly GCA_022478985.1. Lineage (NCBI taxonomy): Eukaryota > Fungi > Entomophthoromycota > Entomophthoromycetes > Entomophthorales > Entomophthoraceae > Massospora > Massospora cicadina. The sequence goes on from JAKSZP010006581.1 coordinate 132,216, forward strand.
CATTGTTTCTAAACATATAGTTTTTCCACAAGTATTAAAAGATGTCATCACACTGGTTAAGGCAGATTGCCTGTTTTTATATGAATTTTGATCTTAGAATAACCGTTTAAAATTCATCCTTATGACTCAAATTGAAACAATAGATAGTGTTTGAAAACTTCATGGAGCCCCTTGTTAAGGATATCCCTATCCCCAATTTTCCTCAGGTTTTTGAGGAAGACGCAAAGTACAAAATTAAGGAACTTAATTTTGGTGCAAGCTGCACTTGTATTGATGCAGCAAAAACTTCTCTTTTTGACCCCAATTGTCTCAAAACCTGCCAGTGCATCAAGTCATTTACTTGTGTGCCAGCTCTCATCAAATTTGCTGAGCATCAACTTGCTCAATACGTTGAGGCGATGGACACCGTTGGCCTCATTAATGAAGAAAAACCCAACTATAACTCCTTATGCCTTATGTCACTGATGCTCCCACCCCAATGCTGTCCACCATGGTCCACCAGCTAAAGTTGGCGCCAGACAAAAGTTTCCTCAAAGCCTCTTAGCCATCTTATATGACTTTCTAGGCTGATAACCTAGGGGTTGTATTAGGATTTTTTTTAACTTATGATAGTCCCTTTGTTTGGCTCATTTGCAAATAAAGATGCGTGGTAGCTCCCCCTTTTGGGTTGGGCACCACTAGTACTAAAAAAGATATTCTTTGAAAACTTCAAAAAATTTAAAATGTTTTCCGTTAGTTAGCCATTAATAGGCTTAGAAATGAATTGAATTATGTATCAATTTGCTATAATTACACATAAAATCAATAAATAGGTCGGTGTCATCACTATAACATAACTATATCAGCAATTCAAGAATCAATATGTTAATCAACAAATTAGGCTATCATTTTTTGACAAGTTAGGGTTGTACAGGTGCTTATTTTAGCATCTAATGCCAGCTGGATAACAATTAACATTATAAAATCCTATACCTGTGATTATGGTGTTCTTATAATATCCATGTTGAATGAGGACTATGTCAGAGAAAATTATATAAAAGGTGGATTTTGGGATTTCTACACTAATTGGAGATTTGGATGTGTAAGCTGGAGGGAATTGATTCCAATCTGACCAAATAGCCCAACCATATATTGGGGATGATCCCTGACGAAATTCAAGGGCTCTAGAAGTCAGGGATCAATCCTGACTTATGCAGTTTCCTATTGCTCCCTTGGAGCTTCATAAACATGGGGTTCAAACCTAATACATACAGAGATCAGATTTATTTCACTGAGATGACTAGCCTTCCACAGAATTCCCATTTTGCAATAATTATAAATCTTAGCTTTGACTGCTTGGAGATTTAATGAAAACTTCTTACACTACCTTGTATGGTGGATTCTAAGAAAATAAAAGTTACTCTATTCCTTGCCATTTTAAGTTAAATAGGACTGCCTCTGTTGACTTAGGGACAAATATATTTAAGATTTACTATTCCAGGCATAGTATCTGGAGTAAAGACTTTTCATACAAGAAAAGCAAAAGGTAAAATCAACACCTAAGGGCTTTGAGTCCCCTGACCTCAAAGATTAAGGGATACATGATAGCAACCCCTGTTATAACTTTGGATTGTATTGTTAGGATCCATTGTGTTATTCACACAGGTTGAACCCACTGAGCAACAGAAAGATGATGCGGAGATTGTCAGTCCTTCATACACACTTGAAAATATATTTAAAATAGTAGCAATTGCTCAACCAATTCTTTATTTATTTTTATAATTACAGCTACCTTTCGCTGTCCTTTTTCTTCTATGATAAAAGCAACTTTTTCTCTCAATCGCCCATCTTGCTTATATACAGCGGCTTCAGGCAATACTGCTTTTCATGGCTTGGGCTATTCCATTCCTCCAAATCTCCTCAAATTTAGCTTGTTCTTCTTTAATCCTCTGTCACCCTAATTGTAGGCAATTTACTTCATATATGTCAAATGTCAATATCACCTTATTGCCTTATTACCTTATATAGAGGTAATTTAATAAAACCCATTAAATCCAATAAAAACATGTTATATCACAATATCGCCTCATCTCGAGGCACTCAAATAATCATAACTGATACTATATTTGGCAGATTACGCCCTGCTGTCCCACAATTATTGTCTAGTCATATCAGAATCATGACAACGCCCATAGTCTTGACAGTGGAGTAACACACAATAAAATGTACAACAATGCAAAATCACTATAAGACAGTTTTTAACATATTTCTTCACTTTACTAGAAATTATGAATGTATATAGTGGATTGTTACAAGACACAATTGAAAAATCATCTAGTTGGGTCATAGCATGATTACAACTTTGCTTTGCAATTTGTCTCAGGTAACTAAACTTAAAACTTTGAGCTAGGCACTTCTTTCTAATATATATAGATTGTTAAAGTATTTTATAAATTTCTTATTTATCTAATTGAAAACTAATCTTTTGTTATTACAGGCCAATAAATTTCTATAAACAGGTTTCTCAATAGTTTTATCATATAAGTGCGAAGATATTAGGTAAGCAAAGTATCCAAATATTAAGCTTTAACCCTTTAAAAACATCTCTGACTATTGACTGAGCCAATCAATTAAGGCGTTTTCAATTGCAGGTGTATAAATAGTAGTTTTACAGGGGCACAAGCTTAATTATTTGAAATTAATAATAGGCGCTAGTGAATGGTGACAGTTAGTCTAGTCAAGATATTTTTTCAACAAGTAGTTTTGAACTCACTGAATAATTAAGGAATAGAAAGATGAAATACTCCTTATAAAGATTCTGTTAAGTGAGCTGTACTCTGGTTCTTAATTTTAGGATTCCTACAAAAAATTTACAGCCACAGAAGTAGAAAGACTCTGCAACTATCTGAAATATTGGGAGATAAAATATAATACACATGTAGAATTGTCAACTAGAAGTGAAAATAATAGAGAAAAATTTAGACTACAAGTGCTAATATCTAGGATTTCTAAACCCATTATAGTTTTTCAAAAGAATAGCCTTGTGAAATGATTGTGGTGATTTTGAGATTTTATGGTATTGAATTTTACTATTACACATGATTAAGGGGTAAGTACATGAGGAAAAGGGCGCACCTCAGGATTCTTCCACTATTACATTGATTTGCCAGTACTAAGAACCTCTGGATCCATTAGGCTTTTAGATCATTGTTATATGCTTTATAGTTATTGTGTTGATCCACTGCATCAGGCGGTATGTCTCATTCTCATCAGCGTCTTGATTTCAATCAGGTTATTATTCCAATTGATGCTTTCATTATCTATTGTTGCATTTAAAATCAAGTAAATAGGTCATCAATTCAGGACAATCAGATGCATGTAATTTACTTTTAACTTTATTAGCTCTTTTTTTAATAAAAGATCAAATGACTAAAAGGTAAAATTTTTTGTTCTATACCCCTTTGCTAATTGGAAGCCTTAAAAAATGGTTTCAAACAATCAATCCTGTTAACTATAGCTTTTTGTTGGCTAGTAAGATATTTTTGTGTTTCAATACTCCCTACAACCTATAAAAGAGGTTGACTCACATGGAAAAATCTGAACTAATTTTATTAGTAAAAAAGCAAAATTTTATGCCTATTTATAACTTTACTAAGGTATTCTGGGATGCTAAACATGATAGCCTATTATGCTCTTTAACTTACCTATGGAGGACAAACATCCAAATATTTGTCATTATCCCTCAAGTGAAATAGAGAGAATAGTAATGTGGAATTTTTCATGTACCCTATTGATAGTAATCTCTTTAGCTAGAGACTTAATAGTGTACCAATCGCTTCCTTTAGGTGATATTAAAATGATCTTCCCAAACAGAGCCTCAAATGCCACTTTGCGGATTTAAAATATGATAGTATAAAAGCTAAAGCTGCTATCTAAAAAATTGGCAAGGGTTTTTGTACTCTTTGGCAGAATGATCTTCTTATATGACCATCTTTGACAGGTTAGTCATAGCATCCACTTTTATTTTAATTATATGTTGGGTCAACATCTTAATACCTTGTCATAGTCTAAAGCTTATCAGAGATAACATCTTCAGTAAGTAATGCAGGTATTCTAGGTTCCTATCCGTATGAAACTTAAAATGAGGACATCTTTAAGACGTGATTAGAACTAATATGATATGCTAAGCGAGCACCAAAAAGTATTGATCTCAAAGCAGAGGGTCAGTAGTGGCCATCTTATTGAGATTAAAACCAGTATTCCATCATCTCTTTTTATTACACCTTTTTTGCAAAGGATTATAAGGTCTTAAATATGGTGATTAGTATAGATGTATCCATGATCTTTACAGCTTTGGACATATAATATTATATTACCAAAGCGAAAAATTTGTGAGCAACTATGACATGTAAGTATCTGCTATTGTAAGAACGGGGCGGCTACTTTAATGGTTTATATTATAATATCATCAGCTATTACCAACTTATTGTTATGTAGATTCCTATTATCATATTGGAACTTAGATTTTGGTTTGAGGATATGGGCCTATCATGTCCAAGAGAATAGTGTGAAATGGCTGAGGGCTGTTCAGCTGATATTAGTATCTTGTCTTGTAAATCAATTGTATTTTATATGATTTCTAGGAGTTTAAGATGATAAAACAGAATTAATAACTTTTCCATGCAGAGCAAATATGTTATCCATTCATATATTTTTGATAAGCCTCCACAAACAAGGTTAGCATGGGCTTCCATAATCACCAGTACTCGAGATTAAGGGTATAGATAGGGTAAACAACTTATGCTTACTTTCTTGTATAATTTCCACATTCATACTTAGGATTTTGGCTATGCCATAGTAACATCTTCTTTCTAGGCTCATCCTCATCATCCCAGATATCAGGAGTTATCATAAGATCTTGTAATATTTTGCCTCAATGCTAACTATCTGAAGGATAGGCAAGCGATTAAGTCCAATCATGTTCTTGTGCTGGGTCTTGACATTTAGTTTAATCATGTCTTAATGCTGGAGCTTTAAGGACTATCAGGACAGTCTCTCTGTGAGATCTTTTATGTTGTGCAACCACTTCAGCGAGGCGTGATAAGTAGCAACAGTAAGGTTATTCCATATAAAAAGGTAGTAGTACATTAATGCAAGTGGGTGGCAAAATTTTACTTTTTAGTAGTGCTATATTTGCATTCATCCTCTTTTTATCAAATGAAGATACAAGATGTTAATGCCTTTTTTTAAATTGAGTCAAAATAGCCCCTACAAAATAATTGGAGGCATCAGTGAAAAGGGTAAAAGACTCTTTATAATTGTGGCGGTATAAAATAGATCATTATTCTAACAACTTCTTCAAAGTCTTTAGCTACTTTTTACTCTGACCCAAATGAATGGGGTGTTTGCTGGGCTTTTTGTATTACCACATTGCCCATATTGATTAATTATATTATACCTTTTTATCCAAGTGGGGGTGTGGCCTGCTAGTGGATGTGGGAGTTAGCATTTCAGATGATAAATATTGTTCAGAAAGTAGCCCTATCAAATACTAAGTAATCCACCAGGGGTGATCTTCCAGATAAAAAATTTCTTGATGGGGATCATCTTTGACAATAAACAAGTGATTGTTTCTATCAAATATTATTATTGATAACTTTTTCTTATTAGAATCAATCAGAGTTTATTAACAGATAAGGGATTTATGTATAGTTGTTGAAGCGCCAACAACGCTTCTAATAGCAACTTGCGGGTTAACCTCTTCAGATAGCACAATGTCTGTTAATGGGCAAAGGTCCCATTACTTAAGCAAGTCACTAGTTTAATTAGGGTACCCCGCTGGGGTTAATTGAGAATCTGGGGACGCATTTATTAATCAACCTGGAGAAGGTCGCAATGCTAGATATGTGAATCTGACTAGAATGATAAATAAGATCCTCATGAATGCAGCATAAATAGGCTGATCCAGTAGCAACAGCTTCCATTTCCCCAGTGGGGCGCAAACAGGGGTTGAGAACCAGAATTACTATCAAATACCTCGTTTCTATCTAAATAAAGAAGATACTTAAAGATCCACAAAATTACTTTATTATTTAGTCTGTTATATAATTTGATATATTTTTACTATTGGGATTAGAGTTTGAAGTATCAGATATCCTTTTACTACTTATTTATTATCATTATCTCAGTGGGCTCATGCATCAAGAGAGGAACAGAACCTCTGAATCTACTAATAGGGTAAATTGTGCTAAAAAGAAGAGAACCTCTAAACCTAATAATAGTTCAAGTTACATTATTAAGTTCTAACATTAGGAAGAGTCAGAGGGAGAAGCTACCTTGCTTTTCAGAAATTGCTTTAAGGATTAGAGGAGCGAGTACCACCAGCCTAGCGTTGGAGGCAATAATCCAGATTAGTTGTGATTATTCAGCTATGGTGATAGTCTTCATACTATTACCAACCCAATTGATTATTCTCAACTATAACAATAATTTATTGCAACATACACAACTTGTGTAATAAACTCAAGAGCTATAGAGAGCAGTAATTCAAAAGTTTACAGGGTTCTTTGCTATTAACTGGCTAAGAGGCTCACTTAATTGTGTAAACCTTGGTATAAACTAATGGTAGTATCCTATAATACCAAAAAACACCTGAATAGCCTGGATGATTTTATTTAAAGCATTATAATGTTGCATAAGCCCTATTTTTGTGGGCTGAATACCTTCTTGAGTAATATCATATCAATTATTTCAGTTATTATTGAAACAAACGTAAAATGTTATGGGTTGAGATATATACTTGTATTGTACAACTGTTAAAATTTTTCTAAGGTGCTAGAGGTGTTTGTTAAAAAAGCTTTGGAATGCCGTAACGTCTTCAAGGTAGACAATCACAAAACTAATTTTAAGTTCTTATAATATGTGGTCTATCATTCAAATGGAAAGAGGTGAATGTGTTGTTAAGACTTTGTGGAAGTAGGGTGGGTTGAAAAGGCCTCCACTGCAAATGAGCGTGCAATTTTCCTAATCCTGTGAGGAGAGGTCCATTTCCAGTACCCTCTGGCCAAATCCATAGAATATAGATTTTTCCAGTGAGGTGGGCAAATATGTCATCAATATGCGGTATAGGATAACTATCCTTCTTAGCGAGGTTGTTTAGTTAGTAAATTAATTTATCACAACTCAATAGCCTCCATTCTTTTTTTCTTAATGAGTATAAGGGCAGACCAAGGTTTGGGATGGTACTAATGAACAGGCATTTAATAATTGTTTGAGCTCTGTTATCATATAATGACCTTTAACTCTGGATTTGTGGTAGGGCTTTATACAAATGGGCTATCATTGCCCAAATTAATTGGATTGCTCCAAAACTTCATATGCTATTGTCATTTTATAATTAAAGAAGTGTCAGTGTAAGGATCTAAAAAGAATTTTATTATTTCAATCTAGTCTGGAGTCAGCTCATTTTTTGTGAAAATTGAGTACAAAGTAAGTTTTCTGTTAGCAATCACATATCAAGTTAAGATATTAATATAGTGGACATTCTCAAAATTTAAACTGGTATTGGTTGACCTTTTTTATATCTGATGTTCCTTTTCCAGGATCTCCTTATCAAGAGTTTCTCAAAAATTATGGTGACAGATTGTTGGTGGGATGGATTTGATATTCCATTTAAGACTAGAGGCTTCTGTATTTAATTCCTTCAAACTTGATATACAGAAGAGGAAATGGTGTGAAATTTTTAGTGATCTTAATATCACCACTCTTTGCTCACCAGGATTTATTCTGATTTTTTTAAGGCAATAAAAACTTTACTACCATTTGTGTCTATTGAGTTGAGTAGATTAATCATATTTTGTGCTAAGGTGGAATTTTGTGTAGATAATGCAGAAGTAGGATACTAAACCAGACAAGAATATTCTTTCTTACAGGGATTTTTATATTTAAAAATAAAGGAACTTTGTAATTAAGATGAGAGAGAAACCATTCCTTCAGATTTATAATTTCATCATATTAAAGAATAAAATGAGTGCCATTAAACACATTATTGTTGTTGTCCAAATCCATTGAAGCCGCTTAAAGAACAAATTTACCGATTTATATAGGCAAAGAGGTGTGGGCGCCAATGGTGTAAGTTTTGTTGGGATCTGCATGGTCCATATTCTTAAGTATCCCTAGCAGACGCTTAAATAAACTTCTTTTTAAGCTCTAAGTTATTCCATTGATTGGTGAACCAGAATCAAATATTGCCATTACTTTAACCTTTGAAGTATTTCATCCTTAGTATTTATTCATCCAAAGCAGGAGGAACAGCAAGAACTCCCCTAAGGAAAAATTTAGTGTTATGATTCTAGGCTGTATCAGGGTCGTTTCACTTGATAATTAACTGGATATGTACTAATGATTATCTCAAACCAACATAACAGAAAATCGTTTAGTGTAACTGGTAATATTAGCAATTTCAAGTCTTCTAAGGATTTAAATGAGAGATGTCTTGTTAGTTATCAATTAACAAGAGTATTAGTAAATAAAATTGGAGGTTTAACATAATACTATCTTTGTTATTAGATTTATCCTTATATGTTTTATTGAAGTTGACCCCAAAGCTTCCCATTTTAATTTTTTTAATGAAGTAACAATTCCTTTCTACAATTGTATTGTACTGTAGTCAATAATCCTATCATGAGAGAACTACTGTATCTTATATGAAGTGATTTGATTATAATATTATTTGCTTACTCTAAATAAAGAGTAGCAATAATTGTCATTTTTTCATTTATTTGCATAGATTTTTAGCATAGTATTACCAATACTAAAAGGATCAAAAACTTTATCATGTAGTCATGCTTTACGGTAGAGCTTGAGATGAATAGGCCAACCATAACCTGTGAAAGTAGCAAGCAAAGGGGCCTAATGCTAAACTAGTAGTGCTCATTATGAGGGCTGCAGAAGTAGAAAAGATAAATAAAAAACCTTATGATGAACCCAAATAAAGAAGGGGAAAACAATGAGAACCTTAATTCATCACCTTCTATGTAAATCTTCTCCTAATTGACTAGCATTAAAGAAAGTTGAACTTCAATATTCTCCTTGGTTTGAGAACTTTGAGATTTATATTTTAACTGCAGAGCAGCTGAGACATATTGGGGACATGCTATTTCAGGGACTACAGCTCTTTGACCATAAAATCTGATTTTGTGTCCACTTTATTTTTATTTTCAGCAGAATCAATTTAAACTGATTCAACAATATGAGAACTTCTGATCTCTGAGGTATAGCCAAATAATACAACAAGCTGATATCCTATCTCAGATGGAGCAATATCTTGCTGGGTATTTTTAAACCACCGTACAAAATTCCCAATTTGCCCATTTATTACCACCATGCTCTTATAATGTAATTAATTAACTGGAACTAATAAGCATGGAATAAATGCAGGGCCTGAATAGCAGCTTGAAACCAGCTTACATTATGTTTTCCATGATATCAATAACAACCACAATCTTATTGTCCAAATATCACAGCAATTGGATAAACTTATAAATTAATAAACCGGAATATGATGGCCTTAGCATATCAAGCCATGGACAACCGTGGAGTCACCAGAATAAATCTAGGGGATGACTCGCCTCATGGAAGAAAGCAAACGTATTCATGTCACTCTGGAAGACATTACTTATCAGGCTGAGGCGGTTTAGGCACTTGAACAAAAAACTCAACACAAAATGAGGGGTGGCTGCACAACACATAAGAAGAAACATCAAAATTACAAACCACCTCCTGTCCACCTCTGCAATGAATCAGAAAAAATAAACTATATAACAGGATATCAAAGAAATGAGAGGATTAGTTCAGACTCTCCAAAAAGAGAGGAAAGACATTTTTTTCAACCAACGAGCTATGGAATCATGTTAATAATCATTTTAACATGAAACTAGTCATAAAATTAAATTGGAGAACTAGCATAATAGTGTGCATGACATGAAAAGAAGCTTTAAGGAGTTGCAACAGTTCAAGATGAGATGTATTCAAGGTGAGAACTGTGCCACATGGGAACGTTGAATTGAAAGTGAAATACAAGATGTAGATAGTGAATCCCACATCAGACCCTGCCTGCTGCTTGTTCAGAGCTATTCTTGGAGGAAATCAAGTAAGAAGAAATAATCCAAGAACTGATATGTCAACTCACCCTTGTCATACCACCCTCATTGTTTTCTTTGTCTCCTTCCGTGAAGACCTTACCCTGAATAGAGTCAATTTCGTTCCAGTAACCCAGAATCTTGGGTCAGCACTTCACCAATGATATCTGGATATAGAAGCTTCAATCCAGAAATAAGCGGTTTAATGCGGTTAATATTCCTAAATTTGACAAACACAGAGATGTGCATTTATTCTTGAATTTTTCAAGATGACTATTCATGGAGTCAATAATATTTTTTAAGTCACAACTATGATTAACTGTTTAGATGCTCAGAGTCGATATTTAATCTTTATTTACTTACCTGAGAAACACTAAAACTTTGTTGATGTGAAAATGGCGGTTTAACTTAAGTTTGAAAGTCCCAAACGCGTGACCAATTGGAAGACTTTATATGACCAATCAGTTCAAGAAGAACAAAACCTTTACCAAGTATGCTGACCAATTTTACCCTAAATCCAGGTGTCTTTGGTTGTTAAATCCATGGTGAACTTCAACGTCAAGATGATTTCAAAATGCCATCACAAACTATATGTAATTAAACCACTCTCAGCTTCTAGCTATTGTGAAAAATTAGACACGCCATCCATTATTTTTTACTTGAAGAGGTGCGAAGTTATGTTTAGATCACCCAATTTGAAAGTTCAAACCAGCTGCTCTCTGCATGCAAATGAAGGAAGAGGGACCCTGAAGAGCTTCTCTCCACATTGAAGGAATTTTGGAATCACTGCAACTTAGCCAAGATAATTTTTTTCTTTCCTTAAAATTAAGGAGTATTACGCAGCCACCTGTCATAAACGCGACCCAGAGGTGAACCTTATGACATCACAAGAGGTTGATAGCCTGGGAAAAGAACCTCAGCAGTTGAAAGGGGACGCTCTATTTCGAGTTATAATAAAGTTTTCTCTAAAGTTCATAAAAATTAGATTATCATCCCACTCAATAACCCATTCAGAGCATTCCTATGGGTCAGCCCTCACCAGAGATCAGATATTGGCCACAGAATGAATAGAACAAGAAGATATATTTAATTCTTACATAAACCATATTGTTAAAAATAATTAAATTCAGAGTTTCTGAATAATTTCAATCTTTATCTCCTCTACAATGAGTCAAAGTTGCACTACCAATCAAGACCCTGAACACACTTACCTAATTTAGGAGAACAGGTCAAGAGCATGATTATTAAAGTTTACTCTCCTTCTATTTTTTAAAAATGAGGATACACACTACTTTTTGATTAAACTTAAACCAAATTTCATGTAAATAATGATTCAGGTGTGAGCCATTGTTGACAGAGGCCCTCCTGTGAATGTAGTTTCCAGTCACTTTAAAAATTTAGAGACTAGCTCTTATTGTAGCTCATCATTAACATTATGGAACAGCTGTCTTAAGAGTACCACGAGCAAAGAAAGTTATAGTGCGTTACCAGTAGAGTTTTGGCTCTTTGCAGGTTAGTGCACCTGTTACTGTGCTTCCCTATAATATCTACCAAATTCTTATTAGTACTAGTTTTCTTAAACTTTATGAATTCATTATAGACTATGAATAAAATACTTTACTATCCTAGGTCAAACACTACCCCTTCACTACATGAGGGATATTAAGACTTCTCTAACCCATAGGAACAATTAAAAATGTGGTAGATAATGATGGTTTAATCCCCATCCGTTATCAACAAGTGTTTCACAGAGGTTCTCCTTATCCTGCCTACATTATTGAAAGTAAGGGCATTCCCCTTAGTGCTTCCAAGGATTGCATTATATACATGGATAATAGATTGTGTTGTCCACCAGAATGAACTTAGATACCTGAAGGATTGGTAGGATATATTTATTCCCCTTAACAATGGTGAGAGCTGAAGCAATTGCAGCCCACTTAGTAATCTCAACTAACCACTAGGAGACTTGTGTATTACTCGCCAACCTAACTATCTCAAAAACATTCATCAAGAGAGGACAGAGGATCGCATCTATACACCTACTCCGCTGGAAGTTTTTGGGAAGTACATATGTTTGGAAAATTATTTGAGTTTGGTTTACCTAAACCATATCTACTAAATTGGGCAGTTTTTACCTGTTAGCAACTAGATAGACTAAAAAGAGTAAAAAGAACAAGCGATGGCCCTCATACAATAAAATTTCTCAAGCATTTGCAACTGACAATATTGACATTGGATGTACTGTGGGATCCAGCACCACATTGACACTGGGGATTTAAGACCATTCAATTGTGGCTGATACAAAGAAGTAAGGTTAGTGATAAAAAGGTGCAAAAGGAGTTGGAGAAGCTCATATATCAATATATGTCACACCTTACTCAGCCCATGGGCTAGTCCAGTGATCATAGTTAAGAAAAAAGAAGTTCTAATAGAGTCATCATTGATTACCAACATCTGAATAGAATAACTAAACAATTTTTATCCTTTATCTTAAATAGATGACGCTTTAGACCATTTAATAATAACTTAATATTTTACCGCCTTAGATCTCATCAGCAGATACTGACAGATTGACCTGCATCCTTATTGAAAAAAGATATGACTGGATGATAAGTACTTATCCAGTGGATTATATCTACAAGTTGAAGAGAGCTTTGAGATTGAGCAATAGATATGTGGTGCAGAATGAATCAATCAAAGCAATCATGGTTCAGTAAATTGAGCGAATTCCACCAAGGTCTTGATGATATAATGAAACCTAAATTGGTAGCAAATAGGGAATTACTAAGTGGAAGGGGAACTAACTAAAAATTCTACATATTAATAGTTGAGCATGAGAATGATAAGAGGGAGGTCAATATGGGAAAAGAGAGTAGTAGGGAAGAGTAATGAAAATAGCTGTTGATTTTATTATAAAATAGATTGGTACCATCAGGGCAATAGCTCCTTATTAGATACTTAAGTATTATTAACTATTGAAGGCCAGTGATCATCATATCGCTTGTCCGTTGCTCAGTGGGTTTTACCCTGTGCAAACCATTTGGTGGAATCAACCCAATCCGACAAATGTTAACAGTGGTGCTCACTATAGAGGGGGCCAATTGATCAACGCTTAAAGGGTTTATATTCACCAAAGCCATGGTGCAACTGGCTCATCTCACCGGGGTACTGCCCAGTATATTGAATTATCTCAATACCTGGAACTGAAGCTTGACTTGGATGCACTAATATAGGCTCAAAAATGCTTTTCTGAGAGAATAAAAGTATAACAGATCAGCTTGCCAAAACCTTTCATCATATGCACCTGGTGGGTGCTAAACCAACCAACTTGCTGACCACTTGAGTGGCACTACAGAGCGGTTATACTGCGCATAGTAAAAAAGGAATAGTTGTGCTTGGGAGGAAGGGGTCAGCATTGACCAGCTGCCCCAATTTAACAGTGACAGTGACATACCTGAATTTTTTTAGGCAGCTCAGTTTTAAAGTAGATGAGGCTTCCATTTGGCGGAAAGCAAACTAATGCTATCTTCTCTGGATGTTAGAGGCTGACCAGGTCACTTGTTACCTTAAAAGTAGTACTGTAATGTATCAAGAGGTGAAAGAGACATGCTCCACCTATTTGGGGGTGTGGCAAAAAAGCAAAACGAAAGGCAGAGTTTTTGACTATACAGTTTCCAAAATATGATTCCTTAGTGGAGTTTGAAGAGTGGTTTGCACTGAGGCTCATGTGTTGGAAGCAGATATTTAAAAAAAGAGGACGTGAAATAGCGATGACAGCGGCTATCAAGTCATATCAAGGATTATATAGTACTATGAACCACCTTTTTCAAGACAATGTGGAGCTATTAAAAATCATCAATCGTTTACGCTGTCTATCTATCACCTTTAGCGCCCCCAATGTGGAACAGAAAGCCCCTGCACCTTCTACTAAACCCCCGACAAAGAATGGATACCACTGACTTGGTTATAATCCGCTGGGGTATACTCACCACCTAACGCTCTGGCAATTCCTTTCCGCCCCTATTATATGCACCCTACTCTTCATTGGCTGAATTATAATTCATCGACTAATTTCTGACCTTGACCTGTGAGCATGATACAGAGATGAGTGCTGTTTACAAATGCATGTTTTTTGTGTGGTCAAAGAAGTCATTTTCGGCTAGCTGTCCAGGCAAACTGAATGTCCAGGTAGTAACCATTGCCCCAAATGAACGGGGAAAAGATTGAGCGGAGTAGAGATGGTGTTAACTTTTGGCAGATTTGATTATTCCTGGCAAATGAGTTGTACAGGGTAAAAACCATTGAGCAACAGAAGAGCAATATGAGGATCACTGGTCCTTGGTAAATAATAATAAATACTTTATAGGGAGCTATTGCCTGTTGATACCAATTGGTTTATTTTATTTAACTGAGGTAAGCTGACCAGGAGATGGACATTGCCAAAACTTAAAACCTAAAATAAAATATTTACCAAATAAACAAACAGTCCACCTAAAATGAGCGGATGACACACACATAATGTGAGCTCAACCAACCAGGTGGGACAGCGGAGACCACTTATCCCTCCATTGTGGAAGGGTAGGGGAGTCAGGAGGCTCCTCCTCAAAACATCTTCATCCCAAAGCATGGCACAGGCTATGGCGGAGAGCAGGTGCGTCAGAGCATCAGCAGGATGTGGAGCTATATTTCCAAAAATTGGTGTGGTATTTAGACATCCACTATATATAACGGTTCTAATGTAATTTGTTAAAGTTAGTTCAGCTTTCATGCATGCGTTGGGTAGTTTTTTGAACGTGGCAATATTGGTATGGGTAATCTTTGATTTGGGATTCTGTGCTACCTCTGCCACGTGCTGAATGGCATCAATGGCTTCTTTGTGGGCTTCAATCAGCATGTCTTTTTGTACCTTATTGTCTTTGGAGGAATATTGGGAGAAGGGATTCCTCCTATGAACATCGCCACTGATTTGACAGCAGCTTTGCGGAAAGGGCGACTATCTGGTTTGGTCATTGCTTTGACATCCAGCTGGCGGTCACTGTGGGACATTTCAGCATTTTGCTGGGGGCGTATAAGTGAGGGAGTAGTTCCTTGCTCTCGTCAAGATACAAAAACTGTTTGATTTGTATATTGCATTTCTCAATTTTACTCCTAGACTCGTCAATTTTGGCCAATAAGTCCCAAGGAATTTGGTTGACTTTAATTGGGGAGTTGGCATATTCCTATGGTTTGTATGTTTGTTGGAGGATGCATGGGATCAAACTGGGGTCCAATCTTTTGTTTGATTGGATAGAGCATTCATGGAACTGGGGTGAGGAGGAGGCTGATTGGTGGCTGTAGATGCAGCTGTAGCAACAGGCTTTGGGGGAGGGGGAGGTAGGATCGCGCCCCATACCAAAGGTGGCATAAGATGGGCAGCAGACTGGATGCTGGCAGATGAGAAAACAACGCCATCAGAAGTGGCTAGGGATGGGCATTTGCATTTTGAGTGGTCCAACTCAAAACATAATGGACATATCCATCCACCCTCGACGTGGGCCCATAATGGGTGGTCAGGGGTGGAAGAGATAATGGCATGGGAGGATTGACATGGAAATTATACTTGAATTAGGGCTGATTGTGGCATAAGCCCAAGGCCCAGCTAGGCTTGTGGCCCCATTTGAGACCACAAAATGCAGGATGGGGATGGAGCCATAGGCTTCCAAACTTTCCATCGGCTCCTGGTGGAGCTCTTCAGGGGGAAGGATGGTGGAAAATCAGCAAATTGGACCACCAAAGTGGTATCTTCTTGGAGCTGGGTCCAAGTTGTGGGGAGAGGGGTACCCTGGAAAACCAGGGGCACAGTTGCCGCAGTGGCAGCATCAGCTTCACAGGTGAAGCTGAGATCAAAGTACCCCTTGTAGGGGCAGAAGTCAATAAAACTGGCGGGATGCATCACCTCCTGAGCCATTTTGATGATGGCTTGGTCATGGTTTGGGAAAAGTTTCCCATAGTCAATCTGAAGGCTGAAACGCATGTTGCTCCAGGGGAGCACCAGTGGGCAGTGTAGTATCGCTTGGGTTTGAGCGAGGTGGGCGTCAAGATCCTTGGGAGGAATGAATTGTCCCAGGGGTTTGATGTGACTGGGAGAGCCAGTCTGAGTGCATTTTCTGTCAGATGGAAAATGGCGGGGGAGTTTTGCCACTGCCCACGCTGGTGCAAATGGCGGGGAATCTGATGACATTAAAGCGAAACTATGGCGGGCAATTAAGATTTACTTTTTAATTAACCATGTAAATTTCTTAAAAAATTATGCTGAGCGGAAAGAGAGTGATACCTATTGGTTTATTCGTTGGTTTATTTGAGGTATGATGACCAGGGGATGGACGGTACCAAAACTCAAAAACAAAAAATAAATTAATTGAAAGAACTACTGGGAAGACAAAACAAAAACAATAAACCAGGCGGGGAGCAGAAATCTGCTAACCCACCATGGCTGAGGGTAAAGGGGGGTCAGGTGCTTTGTCTGCAGATGAGTTCGCCCTGACTATGTCATGTTGGTTGGAGAGATGGGCTAAAGCGGAGAGCCAGGGCGTTGTGGCATCAGCGTAGTGTGGGTGGATGGCAGTGTAGTATGAGTTCTCCACCTCCTCATCAAGATTAGCATGGTAATCGCTTTTACAAATTCTGCAATGTGAAGTTCAGCTTAAATGCAGGCTTTGTGGAGTTGGGAAAAATCGGAGATACTCTGGTGGGTGATATTAGCAGAAGGGTTAAAGTCTGCTAATTTAGCAACATGCATGGCAGCGCCTTGGCATCATCAAATAGTTTTTGAATATCGCTGCAGGGAGATTTGAAAATTAGGGGGAAGTAGGGTGTGGGCAGCCCAGTTGGTATTGAACCACTGATTTGGCCACTGCTTTGCGTAGGTTTGGACATTGGGGAGAGGCCTCTTGCAGCTAAGGCGAGCTGTTGGTCACTTTAATAGGGGGTGGCATTGGGTTTATGAGTGAAACGTTTGGGGTGGGGTATCATTAAAATCAGAAAGGAAAAATTCAGCATGACCATAATCAAACTGGCTGAGAGGTTGACCAGTTTGCTCACTCATGATAACGTTACCTTATTCATCAATTTCGGCCAATAGGTCCCATGGATTCTAGGTCACTATAATATTGGTGTTAGAAGTTAGGTGGATGGTTGCCCTGTTGATACCAATTTATTTAATATTAAACATAACAGCTACCCCATTACTCTTTTCTACTACCCTTCTTTCTTTGTAATGACCCCATTCCTCATTTTCACGCTCAACTATTAATCCTTAGTATTAATAATCAGTATAAGCCTTTCTGCTTAGTAAATTCCTATTGGCTTCGAGTTTTAGGTGTTCCATTCTATCATAGAGGTTAGCGGAATTCCCTTGATTCTCTGAACTATAAATACTTTGATTGATGTACCTCGCATTCACATAACTTCTACTTGATCTTGAGACTCACCTCTGATCTAATTTACGATCTGCCAGAACTATAGCTTATTATCCAGTCATATCAATTCCTTTACGTTACCCACTGTGACTAAACAATAAGATCATATTGCTTGCATGCATAGAAAAACTTCGTATGTACTCAGTTAATAATCCAACCACCTGTGGGTTCCTTTATTAGTGTAGGCATCAACCCCAGTCTTCTCAATTATCTCAAATGGTCCAATACATATACTGGCAAGCTTGTTCCTTCTTCCAAACTCATGTTGGTCATGGAAAAGGACAAGATAACCTACCCCAAACTGTAAGAGGCTGCTGCGTTTACATTAACCAGCCGCCTGATCCCATTTCTTCTTAGATAGACTAATGGATTATGCTCCAGTTTGGAGTTTAATCAGCGTATCTATTAAAGCAGTCAGATAGTGTTGGGGCTCAACTCTGCCAAAATCCTTCACACAGGAATAAAGGAATGTTGGAAACGCTGAATTTATTCCATAAAGTAGTTGGAAAGGACAATTGTCAGTTGAAGAGTGGTAGCTAATATTGTATGTGAAGACAGCGGTGTATAGGACCATCTAGTACTAAAAAAAAGACAGCGGTGTATATAAGGATACTCCATTCTGAAGGTCAATCCTTTGCAAGCTTACATAGGGATATATACCTAGTTTCCATTGACCCATTCTACCATTCCATTAGATTCAGGGTGGTAGGGTGTAGTCAAGACCTCGCTGATTGCCATTAGTTAGTTCAATTTTGGACAGGATTTTGACGTGAAATTTGGTTTCTTTATCCATGAGGATAAATTGTGGACAGCCATGTTGCTGTATGAAGAACTTCAAGATGAACTTGGTTGTGGTGAAAGCCCCTAAATCATTTATTCCCTTGCTTCCACACATCTTGCCAAATGGTCAATGGATACTATTATATACTTGTAGCTGTTTGCACCAGTCATCAGAGGCCCCATCACATCCAGAGAAACAGTATGTCATGCGAAACGAGGCTTAATCAACAGGTAGGTGGTCTTCCTGTATAAAAGGTTTATCTACTTGGCACTGGTGACAACAAGAAACCGTCTCAAGCACATCATAGTGCATAGTCTACCAATAGTAACTGGGTCAATAGAACTCCAGCGTTTTCTGCAACCCTCCATGACCTAACGCCCTATTAGCATCCATAATAATTGCAGTTCTAGTGGAAGGTTTTGGGAAACTCAGCATCAATTCGCCAATCTGCTTATATAGTTCCCTATTATGTGCAAAGGTATACTGTTGCAGCCCATCCAGAACTTTGATCACATGTGTTGGCTCATTGTGATAAGTGCTCACAATAATCTTATCAAACATTATGTCCGCCAAATCTTCCATTATAATGACAGTCAAGAAATCATGAGAGACAGTTCATATTCTGGTGTTTTGCCCCCTGGTCAGCGTACAATCTCAAAGTTATATGCTTGGAGCTTCAAGGCCCATCGTGCGAGCCATCATTCAGGTTCATGGAGATTCTGCAGATAATGCAAAGGTGCATGATCTATTACCACTTTGAATTTTACCCCATGAAGGTAT
Organism: Massospora cicadina; assembly: GCA_022478985.1. Lineage (NCBI taxonomy): Eukaryota > Fungi > Entomophthoromycota > Entomophthoromycetes > Entomophthorales > Entomophthoraceae > Massospora > Massospora cicadina. The sequence goes on from JAKSZP010006581.1 coordinate 151,352, forward strand.
ACTCGGAACTTTTTATATGCATATATTACTGCTAAGAACTTCCAATCAGTCATGGTGTAATTTTGTTCAGAACCTGTTAAGCTTCTGCTACATAAGCCATAGGATGTTACACACCATCATCATCCTTTGGGATAGCATGGCCCCTACAGTGGAAAGGGAAGCATCCATTTGTACAATGAATTCTTTCTCAAAATTAAAAAAAGCAAAACAAGCACAATAGCCAACACAGTTTGTAGAACATTGAAAGCATTTTAACATTGTTCTGTCCAGTCAAATGTAGCATTCTTTTTTAGTAGTTCAAATAGCGGAGCCTCACTACAGATGAAGTTGGGATTAAACTAATGATCATAAACTATTCCATCACCAAAATCACTTAAATATTGCACTTATTACCCAGCCAAGTCATCATGCATATAGCTTCCACCTTTGCCAGCTGAGAACTAAGCCCTTTGGAGTCTAACACAAGCCACAGGTATTCCAACTGTCCCTAAAAGAAGTGGCACTTTTGGGTCAATTCTTATATTAGCCTCAGCGAGCCAGCGGAATACTTGTTCCAGGTGATTGAGATGTTCTAAGATCATCCGTAAAAACATATTAATATTGTCAAGGTAGACTAGAACGCAAGACAGCTTCATATCACCCAAAATAGTGTCCATAGCCCGCTGGAACTTAGATGGGGCGTTGCACAAACCCGTGGCAAATGTGTAGGCTGAAACAACCCTTTTGAGGTGATTATAGCATACTTCTCGTGTTCCACCACTGGAAATCTGATTTCTCAGTACCCCAATATTAAGTCCAAAGCGGAAAAATATTTTGCACCAATCAGAAATTCTAATGCATTATTGTCAAAAAGCGGTCATGAGTCTTTTTTTATAATGCTGTTAAGCTTCCAGCATTTGATTACTACTTTATTGGAGCCATCTTTCTTTTTGACAATTAACAACGCGAATGCCAAGAGAAGCTTTGGCGGCTAACATTACCTGTTGAACTAATTTGTCAATCTCAGTGGATACAACTTCTTCCGCCATCTCGGAGCAACTGATAGGCCATAACCAAATAGGAAGGTAATCTCCTGTATCCAACTGATGCTCAATCCCATTCGCACATCCCAAGTCATGATCATCAAGAGCAAAAATGCTTCCATATTTCTCTAACAGATCCATTACCCTGTCCTTCAGTTCCTCTGACAGCCCATTCAGAGCCTCATTTGGAACCATAGTCATTATGTTGGCTGAGGTTTTTAGAATTAGCCCAAGATTGTCCCATGAACTAAAGTCATGTATCTGATGAGACTCATCAATAAGATTCAGATGCAGATAAGCCACCACTTGATTCCTTTGAACCTTTATAGGCTCCTTTTTCAGGTTCACTAACAACGCCTTCACTTCCTCCTTCCCTGGTAACAGGATCCCAAAAGCCACATAGGGTTTGAGCTGCAATTGCTGATAGGGTCCCATAATCTCAACATATAGACCTTCCAGAGGTATCTATTTCAAGCTCCGTCCCTATTATGACCTGATGCCCAGAAGGTATGCTTAAAGCACTCGCAGCTCACAGCGGAATACCATTGTACTCATAATTCTGATTAAGAAGTGCTTGGGTCATCTGCTTCATCTGCCAATATTGAACAGGAATCACCGCATCACTGTATGCGAGATTAATTTTGCTGGAGAAGATTGAGCCATTGGGACTCCGCTGGAGGTTAAGTAAATGGTGATATGTTGGCCTATCTACTAATGGTTTCTTCCACCATATTGACCACAGCCCAAATTGCCACATGAATGCAGCTCTGGTCAACATGTCATAATTGTTATTAGGCGAAACCACAGCTGGAGCAGATGCCCCAAACCAACCTGAACCTCAAAGGCAATGCAATGTAAGTGCCCTCTGACACAGTGCTCTGTGCCTCACGGTTCCATATACTATTTGATTTTCCACATCAGACTTCAGCAGAAGCTTAGCTATGAGCTTGGTGGATATTATATTGACATGAGTGCCATTTTTAATAATCACCCTAAATTTAGTATTTTGTACAAAAATATCACAGCATGTACACTATGAACAAAAACAATTTGTTATTTTTACATAAGCATCCAAGGGCTTTTGGTTATTCAGAAAAGTGAGAATATCAGCGCCAATTTGCAGATATTACTGGGCAATTTTTTCTACTGGAATTGCCACTTTCACCACCTCTAAAGATGCAACATGTATTAGAAGTTTGCCTTCGACTGTATCATTCCGCTCAAGTATTTGCTTGGGTATGGATTTTTCACCTCTTGGTGGAGCTCTGTGTCTGCGTTATTAGGGTCTCTCCCTCAGCTTTAGGCTAATATATTGTAAGGTATCTGTAGATATAATAAATAATTGGGGTGAGTACCGGAACTGACATCAAGTGACTCGTGGGAATCATCAGGGACAATTAGGTTTGGTATAGTGGAAGTAGAGCGTCCCATCTCTACTCCACTCGCCCTTTTTCTTGTTCATTCAGGGAACTGGTACCACATGGACATATAGTTTTCCTGGACAGCTAGCCGCATAATGGCCTCGTTGGCCACATGAGAAATAAGAATTTGTAAATGGCACTTATCTATGTACCCCACCCATAGACCCAGGTCTGAAATTAATTGCTGGATTGTAATGTGGCTGAGGATGAATTGGATGGGTAAAATGGGGGCGGAAAGGACTTTCCAGAGCGTTAGGTGGACGAGTATACCCCAGAAGATTATAGCCAAATCATTGTTGTCCCATAGCTAATGTGGATTTGGTAGAAGCAGGGTCCTTCCATTCCACATTAGGAGCACTAAAAATAATGGATAGATGGCGTAAATGACCAACAATTTTTAACAGCTCCGCGTCATCCTGAAGAATGTAGAACATAGCATTATATAGATTTTATATATGGCTTAAAAGCCGCCATCATTCCTACGCCCACCTCCTCATTAGTTAAAATATTTGCTCCCATCAAAACATGAGCATCAGCCATAAAACGCTCCACAAACTCCACCAAGGACTCGTTTTTTTGAAAAGATATTGTCAAAAAACTCTGCCTTGCGCTGAGCTATTTTTGCCTTGCCCCCAAACAGACAGATCACGGTCTCCTTCACCTCTGGGTAGGTTAAGATACTATTTGCAAGGTAACATGTGACCTGTTCAGCACTTGCAACATCCAAAGTGGATAACAACAGTTTGGATTTTTGCCTATTGGTAGACCTCTCCACTGCAAATCCAAACCATATAAAGAATTTAGTTTAATTTTGTTACAGTTAAACGGGGGCATCGGGTAACATAAGCCCCTTCCTACCCAGCACAATTATTCAATTTATGCTCTGTACAGTATAGCTGCTCTGTACTGTCACTCAAGCGGTCAGCAAGTTTGTTAGTTTAGCCCCACCAGGTGCAGTAGGTGAAAGCCCTTGGCAAGCTGATCTGTTATACTTTTATTCTCTCAAAAAAGCATTTTTGAGCCTATATTAGTGTATCAAAGGCAAGCTTCAGTTCCAGGTATTGAGATAATTCAATATACTGGGGCAGTACACCGGTGAGATGAGCCAGTTGCACCATGGCATTGGTGAATATAAAACCTTTAATGCGTTGATCTCTTTGGCCCCATATAGTGAGCACCACTGTTAACATTTGGCGGATTGGGTTGATTCCACCAAACAAGTTGCACAGGGTAAAACCACTAATCAATGGATGAGCGAAATGAGGATCGCTGGCCCTCAATAATTAATAATAAAGACTTTATAAGGAAATATTTCCCCAACTATACCACTTTATTTGTAATAAACCTAAGGGCTAATCCGTTACATTTTTCTATTACCCTTCTTTCTTTGTAAAGACCCCTCCTCATTTTCACACTCAACTATTAATCCTTTTTATTCCTAATCATTCTCACCCCTTCCACTTAATAATTTCCTATTAGCTTCAAGTTTTAGGTGTTCCATTCTATCTTTGAGGTATGTTGGAATTCCCTCAATTCGCTGAACTATGAATAATTTGATTGATTTACCTCACATCCACATACTTCCACTTAATCTCGAGGCTCATCTCGAATCCAACTTACAATCTGCTGGAACTATAGCTTATTATCCACTCATATCAGAATCTTGACAGATGGGATGCTCAACTTCTGCTAATCCAAATGTAATTGTCTCTGATGATTCCCATGAGTCGCTTTGTGTTGGCCCTGTTACTCACCCTGATAATTTATTATATCAACAAATCCTTTAAAATACCTTGGCTTTAAGCCAAATGAGAAACCCCAATAATGCAGACTTGAAGTTCAGCTAAGATGTACAAAAACCATACGCCTTGCAAGTTCTTGAGCGGAATAGTACAGTTGACATTAAACCCTCAACAAATGTTGCAACTTTCAAGAAGTGAGTGTGGCAATTTTCATAGAGAAAATTGATCAGGAGTATCCACATGTTGGCTCCATTTTTGTCACTTTCTGAAGGAAAGAAGCCCTTGGATGTTTATGTAATAAACTTTAATGATTTCTCTTATTTGGAGTGCATATAATGTGATACTTTTGTTCAGAACATAAAAATCCGCTTGATAGTAACACTGGCACTCCTGTTAACATAATATCCACCAAGCTTGTGGCTAGGCTTTCGCTGAAGCCTGATGTGGAACATAGAGTAGTGTATGGGACTGCGGAAGCACAGTGCACTGTGTCAGAGAGTGCTACAATTTGTTGCCCCTAAGGTTTGGTTCAGTAGGGGCATCCACTCTGGTGTTGGTTCTGCTTAAGAATCACTATGATATGTTGATTGGGGCCATGTTCATGTGGTAATTCGGGGCAGTGATTGATATGGCAGGGGAATCTTTAATAATCTGGGGCAACAGATCCCCATCTAGTTTACCTCTAATGGAGTCTCAGAAGACCAAATTCGCTCAAGTCAAATCAATCTCGCGTATAATGATGGGGTGATACCTGTATGGTATCAGCAGATGAAGCGGAGACATGAGCTCTTCCTAACCAGATTTAGAAGTACAACGGTATTCCACTTTGGGCTGCGAGTGCTTTAAGCACCCCTTCTGGGCATCAGGTTATAATAGAGATGGAGCTTGAAATAGACATCCCTGAAGGACTCTATGAGTAAATTATAGGGCCCTACCAGCAATCACTGCTGGAACCCCATGTAGCTCCTGGGCTCCTGTTACCAGGGCAAGGGGAGGTGAAGGTGTTGATATCAAACCTGCAGAAGGAGGTCATGAAGGTTTAAAGGCACCGAGTGGAGGCTTATCCGCATCTGATTCCTATTGGTGAGGTCCGCCATATACACATATTTGGTCCTTGAAAAACCTCAGGCTACCTCTAAAAACCTCATCCAGTATAATGACTGTGGTTCCACAGAGGATCTTACTGGGCTTTCAGAGGAACAGAAGGACAGGGCGATGTATCTTTTAGAGAGATAAGGAAGCATTTTTGCATCTGATGATCACTACGTGGGATGTGCGAATGGGATTGAGCATCAGTTGGATACAGGAGATTACCTTCCTATTTGGTTATGGCCTATCCGTTGCTCCAAGATGGCATAAGAAGTTGTATCCACTGAGATTGACAAAATGGTTGAACAGGGAAGGTTAGAGCCATTAAAGAGTCCCTGGGCATCCCCAGTGCTAATTGGCAAGAAGAAAGATGGCACCAATAGAGTAGTAATCTACTACTAGAAGCTATTTGCGTTACAAAAAAAGACTCATATTTACTTCCATGAATTAATGATGCATTAGATTGGATGATTAATGCCAAATATTTCTCCGCTATGGACTTGATTTTGAGTACTGCAAATCAAGTTGCTGGTGGCGGAACAAGAGAAGTGTGCTATAATCACCTCAAAAGAGTTGTTTCAGACTACACATTTGCCACAGGGTTTGTGCAACGCCCCAGATATGTTCCAGCGGGCTATGGACTCTATTTTGGCTGATATGAAGCTTCCTTGTGTTCTAGTATACCTTGATGCTATCAATGTGTTCTCATGGACGTTCACAGAACATCTTGAACACCTGGAATAAATGTTTTACTGAATCGCTGAAGCTAAAATCAAAATTAAGCCCCAAAAGTGCCACTTTTTTAAGGAGCAGTTGTAATTTCTTGGGCTTATGGTAGAACTCCAAAGGGCTTAGTCCTCAGCTGGCAAAAGTGGAGGCCAAATGCAATATGACTCTGCTGGGTAATAAGCGGGATAACAAGATGTTTTAGGGGATGGTCAGGTACTTACCAGAGGTTCATTACCAACTTCAGCTGTATTGGGGTTCCATTATGGTTATTAAAGAAAAATGATACCTTTGAGTGGACTGACCATTGATAAACCACTTTCAATTTCTTATGAACCACATTGGCTAGCGCATCTGTTTTGCAATAAGCAAATTTTGAGAAGGAAGTTATTGTAAAAATGGATGCTTCCCTTTCTGCCGTAGGGGCCATGCTATCCCAAAAGAATGATGAAAGGGTGGAGCATCCTGTCACATACTATAGCTGAAATTTAACAGTTCCTGAACGTAATTACACCATGACTGAGCAAAAGCTTATTGCTAATATATGTGTATAAACAGTTCTGGGTCTACCTCCATGGGTTAAATTCAAAGCAGTCATGGACCATGCATCCTTGCGGTGGAAGCATAATATGCAGAAAAAATGAAGGGAGGCTCACTCAATAGGCCCTAAAGCTCCAAGCATATGACTTTGAGATTATACACCAGCCAGGGGCAAAACACCAGAATGCGGACTGCCTCTCACAATTACTAACAATCACTATTACAGTGGATTTAGTAGACATAATGTATGAGAAGATGATTGTGGTAAAACATCACAATGAGCTGCCACAGGTGATCAAAGTGTTAGATGGGCTTAGGTAAGATACCTTTGTGCGACGGGTAACTATATATGCATTTTAGAGCATTGAAGCTGAGTTTCCCTGAAACCTACCGCTAGACCTGCAGTTATTAAGGGACGATAATAGAGCAGTAAGTCATGGGGGTTGCAGAAAAAGCTGGAGTTCTAGTGAACCAGTTACTATTGGTAGAGTATGAACTATGATGTGCTTGAGACGGTTTCTTGTTGTCACCAGTGCCAAGTATATAAACCTTTTATACAGGAAGACCACCTACCTGTTGATTAAGCCTCGTTTCGCATGACATACTGTTTCTCTGGATGTGATGGGGCCTCTGATGACTGGCGCAAACAGCTACAAGTATATAATAGTATCCATTGACCATTTGGCAAGATGTGTGGAAGCAAGGGAATAAATGATTTAGGGGCTTTCACCACAACCAAGTTCATCTTGAAGTTCTTCATACAGCAACATGGCTGTCCACAATTTATCCTCATGGATAAAGAAACCAAATTTCACGTCAAAATCCTGTCCAAAATTGAACTAACTAATAGCAATCAGAGGGGTCTTGACTACACCCTACCACCCTGAATCTAATGGAATGGTAGAATGGGTCAATGGAAACTAGGTATATATCCCTATGTAAGCTTGTAAAGGATTGACCTTCAGAATGGAGTATCCTTATATACACCGCTGTCTTCACATACAATATTAGCTACCACTCTTCAACTGACAATTGTCCTTTCCAACTACTTATGGAATAAATTCAGCGTTTCCAACATTCCTTTATTCCTGTGTGGAGGATTTTGGCAGAGTTGAGCCCCAACACTATTTGACTGCTTTAAGAGACACGCTGATTAAACTCCAAACTGGAGCATAATCCATTAGTCTATCTAAGAAGATTTGGGATCAGGCATCTGGCTAATGTAGACGCAGCAGCCTCTTACAGTTTGGGGTAGGTTATCTTGTCCTTTTCCATGACCAACATGAGTTTGGAAGAAGGAAGAAGCTTGCCAGTATATGTATTGGACCATTTGAGATAATTGAGAAGACTGGGGTTGATGCCTACACTAATAAAGGAACCCACAGGTGGTTGGATTATCAGCTGAGTGCATACAAAGTTCCTTTATGCATGCAAGCATTATGAGCTTATTTTTTAGTCACAGTGGGTAACGTAAAGGAGTTGAAATAACTGGATGATAAGTCACCTATATGTCAAATTGTATTTATGAGTCAATGGAAGATCCAAGATTGAGCAATAGATATGTTAATGCAAAATGAATTGATCAAATTAATTATGGTTTGGTGAATTGAAGGAATTCCGCCGAAGCCTCAATGATTGAATGAAAACCCTAAATTGGTAGAAAATAGTTAAATTAAGCGTGAGGTGTAACCAACCACGAATACCATGGGCTAAGAGTTGAGCATGAGAACGATAAGAGGGATGTCTTACCATCTAGTACTAAAAAAAGAGGGATGTCATTATGAGAAAAAAGTAGTAGTAGGTAAGAGTAACGAAAGTAGCCATTAAGTTTAATACTAAAAATTGCTATTGTCAGGGCAATATCTTCTTATTAAATACTTTATTATTATTAACTATTGAAGGTCAGCAATTCTCATATTGCTTTTCCGTTGCTCAGAGGGTTTTAACTGTGTAACCCATTTGGCAAAATCAACCCAATCCGCAAAAAGTTAAAACTCCTGAAGGCCAGGAAAAGTGTGCTTTCATTAACTCTCAAGTGTGGATCCAACCAACTGAATGTCCAGAGACTGTGAAATGCACCGCCCACCTTCCAGCGAGTGATGGAAAATATAATAGGAGATTTGAAGGTAAGTTCCGTTTTGTTTTATCTTAAGATTTAAAAATATGTTCTCAAACACGCTTAACTAACAATTAATGCAACTTAAAAAGGCCTTTTAAAGGTTGGACCAGGAAAAGATAAAAAGCCCCAGCAAGTGCGAGTTTTTCAAGTACCATTAAAATATTTGGGGCGCAGTTTCCCTAATTGAGGAATTTGGCCGCAACCTCAAGTTTTAGATCATCATCCATATGAGAATATTTTATTGTTTGCGAGATATCCAAGTACTTCTTTTTTTAGTACTAGATGGTCCCAACCCGAGGGGGATATCCAAGTACTTCTTAAATAAGTGAATATTATCACCAATTCATACCTGATTTTCACAACTCACCTAGCATTTATTCCATTTACTTTTAGGAGGATTCAAATTTCAATTGTCACAAAAATGCAAAGACTCTATCAACTGGATTGGAAAAGATCTGACTAAAGCTCCTGTTAGAGATACTTTATTTTGATCAGCCATTCCATTTGAAAATCCAATACAACTCTCATGTATATAGAGCGTTGCTCCAAAATAGTAGATGACGGAGAGGAGCACCCAGTAGCCTTCTGCAGTCATTCCTTAGATTCACAAGCGCAATTATATGGTAACTAAGTCTTAAAATATATCTGTAATATATACTTGTAAACATTTTTGAGTCTACATACATGGGACCAAGTTCAAGATTGTAACCAACCATGCTTCCTTAAAATTATTTATGATCTAGAGGAACCTGAAGGTTAGTTAGCATGACGGCTTTAAAATCACATACTTACAACTATGAGACAATTCACCATTTAAACACACTCATCGGAATGCTGATGAACTTTTGTAATTGCCTGTTATGGCATTGTTCACTCCCGTTGTAGACCAACTATTTGATTGATGGTAGAGAAAAATTTATTTCAATAGAAAACCTGCAATCCGCCACACCCTGAGTCAGCTCATGAAGAACACTAAGATTTGGGATGGACAATTATACAGAAATTTTTTGGGAACAACCGGAGATTATACCCCCTTCTCTCAGCCTGCACACAGATAATTATTCAAGATCATTGTGCCATGGGCCATGGAGGTCTTATTTAAGCTTTAGAGCTAGTTCATCTAAAGTATTATTGGGAGTGCTTAAGCTTTGACATTAAAATTTGATAATAAAATGCCACAAATGTCAAGTCCACCAGCCTTATAATCTCACAACTACTTACCAGATGGTCAAGCCTAACTGGGCCTGGAACATGGTATCTATCAATGTTCTAGGAACTTTTTTAACTAGTATTCTCAACTTCAGATATATCATAGTAGACATCAATCATCTCACTAAATAGGTTGAAGCTTGACCCCTTAAGGTTTTTGGAGTAATATCAACTGCAAAATTTATAATGTAACAAATAATACACCGGCATAACTGTCTGCAAATTATCCTCACAGATAATGCCTTGAACTTCACCACTTGAGTCATTCTCAAGCTCAAATGAGCTAATGGGAACCTTCAAAGTTATTACAATCTCTTATCATCCTGAGACCCCTGGAATAATGGAACGTCCCAATTTTACCTTGGAGCAAGCCAATTGGAAGTTTGTCACCAATTTACCATCTCAATGGGCCATAAATATATGTAAAAAACTGTTTTTGCATGCAATATTTTTAGCTGCAGTGGTATGAGATATTTACCTTTTCAAAATTTAAATAATTAACAACCTGCTCAACTGCCTTTGCTACACTCCATTGTACTGTTAAGGACATAATTTGGCCATCTGAATACTTTGACTGACTGTTATTACCTTTAATTAAAATTAGACTGAGGCCTATGGAGCTGCGCTAAACCAGAAAATCAATCAGATTGACACGATGCCTATCATAGGATCACCATGGCAAGCTTTGCAATAAGTGATCAAGGTGTTTATTGTGTTACATATGGATTTGGTAGAATGCATAAGTTGGCTGCTTTATGGAAAGAATTTAGTTTGTATTTGACTGATTTGCTGCCAAAGCATACATTATTTGAAGCTTGATATATGGACATTTAGTTAATTGTGCTTATGACAAGTTTCTCTGATTATATTATGAACTATAAACCCTCTCATCAGATATAAAATGGTAAATCAAATCAAAGAGAAAAAGTGTTGATATTTAATTGACTTAGTAATCAATATTTGAATTGGGGTCATAACTTTTAACTCATTCATAAAATTTACCTTAAAATGGATTGTATTTAAGATGACCTGTACCCCATTAGAACCATTCATGATAAATCATTTCCAATTTCACAATTTTATTGTCAATAGTCATGGGTACTCATCATGAGTGCACTACTGCATCTTTAATGAAGTGATTTATTTATTTATATTATTCAATTTTAAAATATAAAAGCATCATTATTTATAAAGTTCTTACATTTATTTGTGTAGATCATTAGCATAATCTTACCTATACTAAAAGATTGAGAACTTTACCATGTAGCTGTGCTATACTGTAAAGCTAGAGTTGGACCAGCTTATCATAAGTTTGTGCAAGTAGAAAGTAATAAGACTTCTCATTACAATACCCTTACCTTCAACAATACTAACCACCTATATGATATTGTAACCATCTACCACTTGACTAAGTGGTCTAAGGATAAGCCCATTTGAAAGGTTAGAGCAGTTACCATGCTAAGTCCATTATGTAACACTTTATACATTGACACAGATGACCTCAGGTTAACTTGTAGATTAATGCTATAAAATTTATCTCTAGGATAATCCATAATAAATGATCTCTTGGGATTTAAAGGTGTCCTAGCTGCCCCTTTTCACCCATGATACTAATAGGACTGTTGAGACGGTCAATAAAACTTAAAAAAATTATCTGTAAGTTTGATGCTGCTTATCCTTTGCAATATACTCCTTGATGTTAAACCAGCGATATTAGCCTATAAGTGATTATCACAACGCCATGAGATTCTCACCCTTTCATCTAACTTATGGTTAACCTGCCTTGCCTCCCATGCTGCATTTTATCATAGATGATAAAAACAGGATCTGACAAAAGAGTATTACAATTAGTTTGTTAGGGCACAGATTAAGATTCAAGTTAAAGCTTTTTGAGCGACTTTCTTTTCAAACAAATCAAAATCTTAAGATGACATGCAACAAGGAACAATATATCTAAAGTAAGCTTGTTGGCCTTTGCTCGCTTAACAAGGCTGGAAAACTTTCTGTGGAGATATTCTTTTTTACATTGGTTGAAAAACAAGCGACCTTTGAAAAACTTTAATAATTCTCTTTAATTAGATCTTCTTTTGATGATACCTTATGTAGCATTGATAGATGATTTAAATTGTTTATCACCTTGTTGGTGGTACTCTTGTCAATACATTTTGACATAACTTAAGTACATTAGCCTAACAAAAGACTCAATGGAAGCCTTAATAAAGTTCTTTTTTAGGCTATCAGCAACCAAGGCATCCTTCTTATGAGTTTTTTTTCTCTATAAAACAGACTGGTTACTGTCAATTTCTACAATTAAACCTAATATAAGTGAAAAAGTATAAACTTAAGATTGTGTTGTTGAGAATTTTTTAATTGGAGGTATATAGAAGTATTTCTATTCTTCTTGTATAAAATAGGATAAAATGTTTGATATATATTAGGTAAAATGGAATTTGGGGTACATTATTATTATAGGGGTTTCATGAACCCCCTGGTCAGTCTCATCTTGATTTCCACCTTGGTGGCGGCATCTATTTTGATTCATTTCTTTTATCTGCAAGCTCCATCTCTCATTTAACATCCCTGAATCAGAATATTTGGTAGCCCCTTATTTAATAACCGCTTCTGAGTCTTAGGTTGTAATATCTCTTCTAATTATTTCTTCTTCTCCTGATTTAGTAAGATGCTAATAATGTCAAGATTCTTATTATGGTGCTGCTTCAATGCACCCTGCTTCAGGGGTTTGACCATTCTTTTATAATGGTAATTGGCTTCATTTTTATAATAATAAGACAGAAGGTTTAATTGCTTCCATTGGGTATTGGGTTCACATGGTTGTTTAATCATTTCTTTGTCATTGGCCATATTGGATGCAGCTACTTTATCTTCAGCTGATTGTAAATTATTTTTCAACCCAAAGGTATAAAAAGGAGTCTATTTTTACATTCATTGGCGGTTGCAGCATTGTCTTCATATAAGATTACTTTGTACAGCAATTTTTCATTTTTTGGGTGACGTCACTTTGACTGGATGGTAAATTTCTTAATATGTTTTCATATATAAAAGAGGGTTTATCTCCCTTCCTGATTTTCAAAAATGCAATTGAAATACTGTTGGTGGCTGGGACCATCTAGTAAAAAAATACTGTTGGTGGCTGTAAACCGGTGAGGTTCCTTCTAGAGGGCAAGAAATTACTTTTTAGTGTAATTGTGGTAGTTTTCATAACATAAGTTTGAGGAAGTGACCAGGTACTTTACTGCAATATGTATGGTTTTATAAGAACAAATAATATGTCAACACTATGAAAAGTTCTGTACGTAATATTAGAGTGGTCACCACCTGATTTCTATACCATAAAGCCCTTGTTCAGATGGGAGGTTTAAAATATGGTTCATGCAAAGTTTTTAAGGCCCTAATACAACAATCAATCTTTCGCCTAAGCAAATTATATATATAATGTTTCAAGTCAAGAGGGAGATGTACTGTCAATTTGGTGACTAAACCCTGGATTTCAAACTTCTCATCTCATTTTATGTTGTACATCAAACGTTCTAGGACAAAATGTGAGCGTATAAGCATCAGTGCGCATTAGTACCTGTCCACCCTATTTAAATCCCCAATTCATATCAGAATTGTCATTCTTTGTTCCCTCTTTTATAAGTTCTTTCTTGATATGAGTCCATTAAGAATAATATACCCATTATACTAATTATAATCAATGTACTCGCTTCTGCTTATAATCCTAAAATAAGGACATCATTGTTTTAAGGCTAGGAGGTCAACTAAAAGTTATATCCAAAGTTCTTAATATTTACACCTTTTCATGTTTTTATTTTGTATTTGAAGTTTGTTCTGGAGCAGGGTTTTAAATAGTAGGAGTTGGTAGAATTGGATAACGCGTAGTTTTCTATACAATATTCAGCAGTGTAGGTTTTTTGTCAGGGGACAAAAGCCTAGTGATCTGAGGAAAAATGAGGATATTAAAAAACTTGATCTGTGCTTTAGTGTGCATTTGCTGCGCACTACATGCATATTGTGGTAGAACATTGAATATGCATTATCAGAATTACATGGTGGCTTAAAATCCCTGGCAATGATTTACCCTTGCAAACAATTTAGGTGTTAATGTGCATGGGGTGCACTTTCAGTAATAATAGAAAGCGCCTCATTACTATCTCTAAATTTTTTAAAGAACTAGAGAAACAATGCATGAGATACTCCCTAGAGCTACAAGCCGTATGAATTTTTCAAATATGCTGATCCAGAGCAAAGAATCAGGATGATGGTTGTTTATCCTGACTGCCAAATGTAGCACTGTCTGTTATCTAGAATACAGCTTTTTTGACATGATACTATATGAATAACTCATTGATGTTCAAAACAAAGTCCAATGGGTAATGAGAAAGATAATGAAAGATAAATTGATCAAGGTCTAAAAATCTGTTTAAAATATTATATAGGTGAAAGTTTTTGATACCAAGTCTCGTGAATTAAACAGATTTATTTATTGGACACAATGGGTGACTGACATGGATTTTAATCAAAGCAGATGAGCAACTGAAGCAACATCATTATTTTAATTCCATGCACTTTGATGTTATGAGACCATCAACTGTTTAAGGATTGCCAAGATGTCAAGAGAGTGTCTGTAACTCTCTCGTTCCCAGCAAGGTGATGTGGGATGCAAATCCACATTGCTATGGAACTAGCCGTTAGGAGAATGGGAAGGAAGGCACCTCGAACAGTGCCAGTGCAAAGGGTACCCCAGGCAAGGGTGTAAAGAGCAGCATATTACACCAGATAAGTAAGGAACATCACCGCTTGAGTGGACCCCAGAGGGGCGTCCATAATCAAGTGTAGCTTGGCGTCAGGGGGCTTGGGTGCCTCGATCTGGAGGGGACCTGGGCGGCCCACAGGAGCCCCTGGGATTTTGGTAAATTGCGAGATAAGGTAGTGGCCCACATGGTTGGAGACCTTCCCAAAGAGGTCCACCATCAAGTTTGCCCAAGGAACCATTGATAAAAAAACGTAAAATAACGGGGGTTTTATATAAGGAAAGTCAACCAACAAGGAATGTTGGTTGCAAAAACATATTTAAAGTGGACCAGGGAAATTCAGGTTCTGCAGAAGTGCGCCCAAGCCTTGACACTCCAATAAACAAATGCTTCCATCCGTTTTAGTAAAATACACCAAAGGTGCCTTCACTAGAGTAATTGATTGAAGCCATATTTTACCTGAGCTCAAAATTTTATAGCTTGAGCAGGACTCAAACCTTTGCTCTCCAATAAACCAAATTGAACCGTCATCATTTACAACATAAATCGTTCGTTTTAGTGCCTGGGCCGAGATTAGAGGCTGGGCATTTTGCACCCCATTATCAACCTGGGCATGCTTGGCTTTCACCCAGCGTTGATCTAAGGTGTGTTTCAGGTCAGGGAGAGCCTGAAGTTTCACCTTCTGGGCCTCCTGTTGCCCAGCCTTATCTCTAGCATCAGTTCCTACTATAATGTCATCCAACCATGACATTACCCTCTACTCCTTCTTAGGCTTCACCCCCCCTCCAGGGGCATTTGCTAAGGAGAAGTTCTTATGTGCTGGCGGCAACTTCATAGCAGCAACGGCTGGCTTAGGCTGAGATCCTGCAGACTCAGGGAAACAATTATGAAATGATTCAATCAGGTCTTGGGCATGTACACAATCCCGTGCTGGCACCCAACTGTTCTCTGCTGCGGTAAACCCTTTCCAAGATACTAAGTACTCAAGGCGTCGCTTAACCTGGTGGGAGGCTACTATTTCCTCCACTTCCCATTCCGGTGCCCCATCCACAAGATAAGCCTCAGGAGTCACAGGAGGAGGGCCCTCAAACAGGGCCAACTTGCTTTCATGAAAGACGGAGAAGATCCAAAACGCGGAGGGAAGATCCAACTGGTATGAGGCATGTCCCACCTTTCTAACTACATGGTAAGGACCAATCCTCTTTGGACCCAGTTTTTTTCATGGCTGCTTGATAGGGATGTTGTGAGCATCAAGCATCACGAGATCCCCTTCCTTGTATGCTGGACCCACTCAGTGCTTTCCATCAGCATTCTCCTTATAAACCAGCATAGCCGCCTCCAAACTTGTGGACACCCCTTAATGGACCTTCTTGAGAGTCTTAGCAAAGTCCAGCACCGCTTCCACTTTGGAACCACAGCTGGGCTCCATATTAAAAGCAGGGTTAAAGCTGTAGTTAGCAAAAAAGGTGAACAACTGATTGATGAATGCAAAGTGTTGTTGTAGCTAAACTGGGCCATAGGAAGGTGAGGAATCCAATCTGAATGGTCTGAGGTGGTGTAACAACGCAGAAATTGTTCTAAGCACTGGTTTTCTCATTCAGTCTGCCCATCTGATTGGGGGTGATAAGCAGTTGCTCGGCAGGGGCGAATCTGAAGAGTTTTACACAACTCTTCCCAAAAGATGGAGGTGAACTGGGGTCCCCAATCACTAATGATTTCTTGAGGAACCCAATGAAGCGCAGATACATGGGCGACGAAGAGCCTGGCCATTTCAGCGGCAGTTACAGTTGTTCTGCAAGGAATAAAGTGGGCGAACTTTGTAAAGCGGTCCACCACCATGATTGCATCATACCCATCTGAAACGGGTAACTCCACAATGAAATCCACTGATAGGGAAGTCCAGGGCCCTTCAGCCTTTTGGACTGGTACCAGCAACCCTGCTAAAGGTTGCCAATTGGGTTTCATTTGATTGCAGATCAGGCACTCTTTACAGTACCGCCCTACCTTAACAGGCAAGCCCTTCCAATTGTAAGTGCGTCATATCAACTCCAAGGTCTTTGCTTTTCCAGGATGACCAACGTTGATTCCATCATGATGGTCCTGGATGATCTCCAGGCGTAGTGGTCCAGAAGGAACCCATAGGCGCCCCTGAAACCACACCATCTCATCCTTCATGTGATAACCCCTGGATAAATCCTCCTTATTCAGAAGCTCTTAGCGAGAACAACAGCATATTTGGCTGATAACAGCTGAGAAAGAACTACCTTCCTAAACATGCTATGTTCTGCTGCATTTTCTAAAGGCATGAGCGCTGGCGTATGTACCGTGGACTTAGGAAGTTGAGGCAGAATCATACTCGGTGGAATCATCAACTGGGTGTTGTGAATCTCTACCTCCTTTGGATTGGGAGCCAAAGCAGGGTTACGGCTCAAAGCATCCGCCAAACCATTCTCCTTGCCCTTGGTGAACTCATAGGAAAATGTAAATAGGGCAAGGGTCTCATGCCAATGGGTCTGACGTGGTGTTAGAACATGTGGAGCATGGTAGTACAACAGGGCTCGGTGGTCTGTGCATACCCAGAATGGTTGGGAAGAGCCATGTAAATGGTGACGCCAATAAATCAGCGCCTCCACCACTGCTAATAACTCCTTGTCATATACGGCATAGTTTAACTCATGCAGAGACATTTTCCTAGAAAAATATCCCACGGGATGCTCAGACCCATCTTCACCCACCTGTAACAGGGCAGCCGCAATGGCGAAGTTGGAAACATCTGAGGACACAAAGAACTCCTTTGCAGGATCAACATGGCGAAGGATGGATGTGGATAACAAGGTGCACTTCACCGCTTGGAAAGCATCCTCCAAAATGGGGGACCACTGAAGCACCTTGGCCCCGCTAGCCTTATATAAGGGAGCTGCCACCTCGGAGCGATTGGGTGTGATCTTCTTGAGGAACGTACATGTCCCCAAAAAGCTCCTCAGTTCCTTGACAGAGGTGGGGGTAGGCCACTCACGAATAGCCTTCTCCTTGTCTGGAGTTATCATATGGCCCTGGTCAAAAACGCCGTTGCCCAAAAAAGTAACCTGGAACTTGAAGAATTCGCATTTGCTAATCTTGAGGGTAAGGCAAGCGGCCCTCAATCTCTCCACTACTTGTTGAAGGTGTACTGCATGTGTCTCATGATCGGGGGAAAACACCAGAATTTCGTCCATGTAGGCAACCTCACATACCCCAACAAGTCTCCCAAAGCAGCATCAATGTGGCGTTGAAAGATGGCAGGGGAATTCTTAAGCCCAAAGGGCATAACCCAGAACTGGAAAATTCCTTTTCTGGTGCGAAATGCGGTTAACCATTCTTGGCCCTTATTTATCCGGATTTGATTGAATGCATTGAGGCAGTCCATCTTGGAGAAGATCTTCGCCTTCTCCACATAGCGCGCAATCTGGGAATCTAAAGGGATGGGATTGAGGTTGGGTACAGTCACATTGTTTAAATTTCCATAATTGACACATGGATGCAAAGTTCCATCAGCCTTCTCCACAAAGAGCAGTGGGGAGCAAACAGGGGAGGTACGCTGAAAGATGGCACCTTTGGACAGCTGCTCCTTCACCCATACATCTAAAACCTCTTCCTCCCGGACAGTCAATGGGTATATGGGAAGAAATACGCACCAGATCCACAGTAAGTTTAGATTCACAATCAAACTTGGAATGTTCTGGTAGCGTACTAGATGAAGCTGCATCAAAAGAAGATGCCAACTCCTCCAAACAAGAAGGTAAGGAAAGTCCCACGGTGGGCTTCAGAAAAGGGGCAAGATATGGACTGGGAACATTGGGACAATGGGGTAATTTGCCTTGGCCGTTCTCCTCAGACAGAGGAACAATCAACTGGTGACCATTTGTCA
The DNA here is from genome assembly GCA_022478985.1 of Massospora cicadina. Classification (NCBI taxonomy): domain Eukaryota; kingdom Fungi; phylum Entomophthoromycota; class Entomophthoromycetes; order Entomophthorales; family Entomophthoraceae; genus Massospora; species Massospora cicadina. The sequence goes on from JAKSZP010006581.1 coordinate 169,899, forward strand.
AAGACAAGGATAAAGTGTTTTCTTTTAAATTTGTTCTGACGTCAAACTTCTGCCACCACTCAACACCCAAAATGATGGGAAACAGGAGGTTTCTGATAGCTTGAAACTGGTCAGACAATAGATAAGAACCTACCTGGAAATTGACTGACTCCATGATGTTCAGTGTAGGGATACCTTGAGATGCCCCACCTCTAACCATACCACCTGGTGAGTAACTCAACTCAAGGTAGTCAGCAAGGTTTTGGTCAATAAAATTATTTGAAGCACCAGTATCCACCAAAATAGTTGTGCTGAACTTTCCATAAGAGGATGTAAGGGTAGCAGTCAACAAGAAGTATCCAGAATGAGATTTATTCAACGCAGAAAACGCCATCAACTCCCCAGAAAATTCTTCCTCTGGCTTGAACAAGCCATCAGGGTATGATTTGGAATCATAGAAGGGGAGGTATAGTGGGCCACTCTTACTACTGAGGCCACATATCCTACCACACCTTCTGCAGGTGCATACACATCTTTATATTTATAATGAAGTTCCTTTTCCACTTCCTGAGAGCCCCTAATCATGGTAGGGGTCAAACGAGTGTTCTCAGGAGTAATCTGATATACTGAAATGGGGTTCTCATCCAGACCATAAGAGCAAATAACGGTTTGGTTTGGGATAAATTGTTTGCATTATAAAACGCGTTTTCCAGTTCTAATGAACCCATACTCACTCTGATGGTTCGGTGTGCATCACTATTCAAGGCCATCACCCCCAAGCCTAGAGCTGATGCCTTGGCATGCACCTCGGAAACATGTTGGGGAGAGAAAATGATAATGGAATCCTTTTTTGCTAAATTCAGATTTGGACCCTCCAATGTTCCCAGTTTCTGCCGAGATGGGGAGGAAATCAGTGGGAAGCATCTCAAGATTCAAGGAAAAATCACTAGTTGAGGAAGCGCTATTTCTAGGGATGACCATGGGTGACATCATCGCAGCAGAATCATCTGAAACCTTTATTTCATTCTTGGGGCTAGACCCCTGTACAGTTCCGAATTTAGAAGAAGTAGAAGGATTAGGAGGATAAGATTCCCTCATTTCCAGAGGTTCGTGCAACTTTTTGGCTTCCATATTTATATGATTTTATCCAATGATGGCCAAATTACCTGGCCCCTTCCAGGTTGGGGTGGAGAAACTACCCCAAAGGGTTTCAACAAGATGATCGAATTTGGAAGGAGGCGACTGCCAAATTGGGGAGTTTTGCATTGATATGTCCAAGGTAAAATGGAGAAACAACGTTTTAACTTTATCAGTTAATGGCAAATCCTGGGCTTTTTTGCAGAATTCACTCAAGTATACTTTCATTAGATGACCCGCTTGACGCAGAGAAAAGAACTCAAAGAAGGAATGGAGGGATGTTTCATCAGGCCAATTCTGCTCCAAGACCTGTTCCAAACCCCCTATTGCCCACCACAAGAGTGGCTGTGTGTGGAGTACCACAAAAACCCAGTCACCCGCCTCAGGAGACAACTGGGACAAAAGATCCACTCCTCGCAAAAGTGGACATGAACTAGACTAATTTTTTTTCCTAACGCGGGTTTTGGCTTAAGGGAAGCTAAGGCCTGATGAATTTCTGAGTAAATCTCAGGAGAAAGGTGGGGAATCATGATATTAGGATTGCAAAAAGTCCGAGACCACCAGGTACAAGCAGGAAGGGTGGGCGCTTCCCAATTGGTAGTTGCAAGAATAACGCTGAGACGCACCAATACAAAACCAAATGAGAAAACTGTGGTGAGCACCATTGTGGCAGTGACAAATGGCCAGCGCACCCAATTTACTAATAATAAAAAGTCCCACACAGATAATTCTTATGCACGTATAATAAAAAGGTTGGTTGACTAATGTCAAGAGAGTGTCTGTAACTCTCTCATTCCCAGCAAGGTGATATGGGATGCAAACCCACATTGCTATGGAACTAGCCGTTAGGAGAATGGGAAAGAAGGCATCTTGAATGGTGCCAGTGCAAAGGGTACCCCAGGCAAGGGTGTAAAGAGCAACATATAATACCAGGTAAGTAAGGAACATCACCGCTTGAGTGGACCCCAGAGGGGCGTCCATAATCAAGTGTAGCTTGGCGTCAGGGGGCTTGGGTGCCTCGATCTGGAGGGGACCTGGGCGGCCCACAGGAGCTTCTGGGATTTTTATAAATTGTGAGATAAGGTAGTGGCCCACATGGTTGGAGACCTTCCCAAAGAGGTCCACCACCAAGTTTGCCCAAGGAACCATTGATAAAAAACGTAAAATAACGGGGGTTTTTATTAAAAAAAAAGTTAACAAACAAGGGATGTTGGTTGCAAAAACATATTTAAAGTGGACCAGGGAAATTCAGGTTCTGCAGAAGTGCGCTCAAGCCTTGACACTCCAATAAACAAATGCTTCCATCCGTTTTAGTAAAATACACCAAAGGTGCCTTCACTAGAGTAATTGATTGAAGCCATATCTTACCTGAGCTTAAAATTTCATAACTTGAGCAGGACTCGAACCCTTGCTCTTCAATAAATTGAATCAAACTGTCATCTTTTAAAACATAAATTGTTCATTTTAGTGCCTGGGCCGAGATCAGAGGCTGGGCGTTTTGCACCCCTCTTAGTATCAACCTGGGCATGCTTGGCTTTCACCCAGCGTTGATCTAAGGTGTGTTTCAGGTCAGGGAGAGCCTGAAGCACCTTCTGGGCCTCCTGTCGCCCAGCCTTATCTCTAGCATCAGTTCCTACTATAATGTCATCCAACCATGACACAAGAAGTGGCTCCAGACTAATAAACATCATATACCACTTGGCCAAAACAACTTTGCATGTAGTACTTTCTCTATTGATTAAGTTGTGACCCCAACTACAAGTACCAAACAATTCAAATATATAAAGGTATCTATTGGCCAACGCATAATTGAGTAGAGGCTAAGACAATTAAGGATTTAAGCGTCTCAATGACGGCTAAGTTAAACCTACAGCAGACTATCTACTAGCTTAGACACCCCCAGTTATAATGACTAACAATGGGACTAACTTCTTTTTTCACATAATAGCAAATTAAAACCAAATGAGAGTCTGAGACATTTTGTTAACACCATAACATCTGGAGAAAAATGGCGCCATGGGAGGATTGAATGTAATTTTTCTGAACATCCTACAAAAGCTTATCCAAAAAAACCCCTTAATATGAACTTATTTCCGCCTCCAACGTATTTGCATATAGTATAGTGTTTTATACCTCCATAGGGAGATCGCTATTTCAATTTTTATATGGTATTCATCCAGTCCCTACCACCCATACTATTTTACCGTGCAAAGAGGGAGAACATGAATACAGCTAAATATTTGGTTAATATCGCATAAACCCTAGTTTAAATACATATAAAGGCCTGGCTTAAATTAAAAGCTAGTTAGATAAAGTACAAGGAGCAATACAACAAAAATCAATGAGCATTGCTAAGCTTCAGGATAGGAGAGATGGTGCTATACTATGACATCACAGCTTCTGAAAGATTCATAATATGTAACGCATCTGGAAGGGACTTTTATAGCTTTTAGAGAAGACGTTGATGGATGCATACTTTATAAAGAAAACTACCAAAAGATATATCATAAACTGAGTACACGCCAAGTTTCTTAAACACTACAACAGGGTATCAGATTATTGATGGCAAGTGTCTAATGATATGACCCTCCCTAATTACCTTTTTGATTCATAGCTTCCCAAGTTTGGCCAAGCGGGGTATTTTGAAATCCTTGGATAAATTGATCGAAAATTAGCTAAAAATAATATACTATTCTTTTGACTAATTGTTATGAAAGTTGATAATTAGCGCTTATTGATGCATTGGAACCATTATAAAAATAATTAGATCAAATACTAGCTACTAACTGGTGTCCTTTATAAATCAGCCATGTTTGAGATGCTAAATCTAATTGTGTATTTTATAAGAGGCAATTGGTTAAAACTTACTGTCTGATTTATACTCTGTCCAATGCGCAAACTCAGTGCTTTTTAAAGCACCTCATCATGGTATTGGCTGTGGCCAGTGTCAAGATTCAAAATAACAAATTGAGTTAAAATTCCTGCACGCAAATCAATTTTTGATAAGTCAACTCTTGAGTCCTTTTCATATAAATCTATTAATGAATTAATTGATGAAAAATTTGATCAGGAAGCATCATGTATACAAGAGTTAGTGGAGATGCCTTCTTGAATTTAACCCTTGCTTCCCAAATCATGAAAAGAAGTTCTCCTCAGTGTGGGTTTCAGCTATCTACAAAAAACACAAATATTAAGAAATTTGTGTTCCTGGAGCTGTAGGAACAGAAGCTTGGAATGGTATTCATGATATTTGGTTCTTCAAAATGGCTGGAGAGAGGCGATGACGTAGCACTATCGCTTCTTTAGGGGTCCAGTATTGTGCACTATCATGAGTTATAATACAAATTACTGTAACTATTTGAATATAAGAATGTATAAATTTTTTAAAAGATTGAACAATGATCTTTATTGTTTAAAGCCTTTATATTCATAGGGTGAGTAGGTGTTTTGAGATGGATGTAGCGATCCAATCTACTTCATTCAGGATCTTGGCTTTTCATCAAATATGGGGCTTGAGCTGTGGCCTTTCTCTTTGATTGAATTCAGTAAATTCAGCCTCCCATTTTTGGAGGGCTTCTTGATAGCAAAGATGACATTGAGATAAATTCTCATCTTGTGACAATTCTAGAACCTTGTTTATTAATTCTTTTCCGTTTAGAGGCAAGGGCTCATTAGTCAATGATCCTTTTTATTATGGAAGGCTTGACCCTGTTGAAGGAAGATTGACGGTTTTATCAGCCCAAATCCTGGATAATTCTACGCCATTCTGGAGTATGATCTCCAGCGTTAACCCCTCAAGATCCTGACAGAAGAAGACATAAGGATGCAGGTATCTATCATTTATTCAATTGAGTACTTTGCCTTAGATGACATTAGTGATAAAGTATTTGGAGTCAGCCTTATAAAGTATGCGGTATGGTCTCAATTAGGAAGTGTCTAGTTTATTTGGGCGAACATCATGGTGGTGATGAAAGAACATTACAAGGTCTCCATTGGTAAATAAGGGGAAGTATGGATGTTTTGCATATGACTGAGTAGCTTCCCTGGTGGTGTTAAAGACAGACCCTGGGTGATTAGCACTTGCAGCCTAATTATCTGATTAAATAGAACCCTCGTCATCAATTGAGAAGTAGAGGGAGAGTCAGAATCTAGTAAAGGCTGGACGCTGTTAGGCATTCAAGGCGTTTAATCATAGAAGGCCTGAAATAAGGCCATTTTGATCACTTAATGGTAACTGATCTAATAGGTTAATAGTGGATGGCAGGTAGTAATTCCATTACATGGGGTCCATGAGTTGGGCTTCCATTTTTGAGCTCAATGGTGCTATGCCCAAGAAGTCTGACGGTCAATATGAAGCCAATTAAGATACATGATGAGTATATTATTTATATTTTATGAGCTTCAAGTCACCGCTTAGGTCCCATCAGCTAGAGTATCCATCTTATGGTAAGTATGGCGAAATGGACTTATTGAAGTCACGTACCAAAAATTAGATATAACTCAACAGCGCAACTTTATTGTAGTAAATTTGGGGGTTTAATATGTCACATTTAACAATATAAAAACAAAAAAGAAAAGGATTAATATATAAATAGATAGGGAAGTCCAGATGAGAGGCTATTGTTCAGGTGATGCATTCCAAATTTTACAACGCCCTTGTGGCGTATATTCAATAGCCCAAAAATATATGTTGAGTGTACCAAGTCAGATGAAACTTGGTATCACTTAGGTCAATTGTTAGAAAATCTTTATCCTTACCCTTATACGGGTTCATCTTAATTTACTGCCTCATGTGCCACCTAGACTAATGGTCGCCTGACATTCTAACGATCCTTCATCCTAATTAGGCAGGATTTCATCTCGTGGTATCTTAAGCTCAAATTGATCTAATGAATTTTTCCTAGTATCAATATGTGCCTCACTGACTATCATTTGTTTCCATATGATTAATTGATGTCATTTTTCAACCCCTTATCAGGTTTGGGCATCAATTCTGTTATGGGACTAATATGGTTGGTATTCTTTCAAACATGTCTAAATCCTGATATCTGACTTCGTGGCAGCCATTAAATGAAGAAAAGAGACTATGTTCCCATTAGCCACTTGACTGCACCATTTGTTGAAGGGTTTATAGGGTGTAGTGAATTATTGATTTTTAGTGTATAGGGGAGGCTAATCCTTGGACAACTTAAAAAGTTAAATCAACCCATTGTCAAATAGTAGAACTATGGGGCATCCATGTTGGGTGAAAATGGAGTGAAACTAGAACTAACAATAGCCTTAGCAGTGACGGCAGGTAACAAGATGGCATCAACTCATTTGATGAGATGGTCAATGGCTAGCATGATGTAGCGAATACCTTAGAGACCCATGGATAAGGGCCAAATTATCCAAACTAACGACTCTAAATGGCTTGGATGGGAAAACAACTTCATGCTGGAAGTGAGGGTTTATCTGATTTTTAATTCTGCATGTCAAGCAAGCATATAAAACCTCATGGATAGTATCAAGCATCCAATCCCAGTAGCATTGCTTCCTTTTAATAATAATAAATAACTTGACCGCCCCATGTCCTACTTGGGTGTGTTTTTCTAGAATTTCAGTTCTTTAATAAGGTTCATAGGTAGGGAAGTCACTTTCTAACAAATTGCTTATATAACATGCCGTCATGTATTTGAGTGTTCTGGGCCAACTGAGCGTAAAACCTTCACTGTTTCCAGGGGTTCCAGTTCCCATCACTATGACTGACTATTTAAGACATACAGGCGGTCTTTCTCATGTAATACTGTGAGGGGTTAGCATCCTATATATCACATCTTTCCCTTGATTAGTCGTTCCCACCCAATGCACTATATAAAAGTTATAGTTTGAAGATGGAGGGCCCGCCTGGACAATTGGCCATTATGATCTTTTATCTGCTTGAGCCACTTTAAGGAAGCGTGATTGGCGATGATAGTTAAAAAGGTTCCCATATAAGTAAGATTGGAAGCGCTTAACATCGAGAAATACAGCTAAACATTCACGTTCAGTGACGCATTAATTTCGCTCAGTTTTTAATAAGGTTTTACTGGAATAAGCCATGAGTTGGTATACTTGTTGTTCACTCAGTTGGGCTAACATTCCCCTACGATGATGTCACTGGCAACTGTAAACAGTACAAAAGGTTGGTTGAAGTTTGGATGGTTAACACAGGATGAGAGATGAGTGCATTCCTAAGTAGAGGAATAATCCTGGTCCTATTTAGTATTCCACTTGAAGAGAACATTCTTGTGTATAAAATACACCAAGGGCTTGGCCAGGACAGTGAAACGGGATATGAATTTCCTGTAAGATCCTACCATTCCTAGGAACACTTGTATGTCTTAAGGTTTTATGGCGGCATCATGTTTTCTATGGCGGCGATCTTGTCCAGAAAAGTATGATTCCCTTGTTTAGTGATACTTGCAAAAAAAGTCTTTTCCAGTTTCAAGAAAAAGCATTTGGAGGGTTGAGATTCAACGAAGCTCCTCAGAGGCGATTAGAAACCTGATAAAGATGATCTAGGTGGCTGTTGAAGGTCTTGGAGAAAACAGTAATATCTTTAAGGTAAACTAGGATGTAAGACATCTTCAAATAACTTAGGAGCCCATCTGTAGCTCACTGGAAGGTGGCATAGGCATTGAAGAGCCCCTGAGGCATTTGTTTCAGTTCAAACAGACCTTTGTATGCAATAAGGGTGCACTTGTATTGATCTTCAGGGAGCCAACTCGATCTGCCAGTATCCACTGGTAATATCCATTATGGAAAAAATATTGGGCCCCCACTAGGAACTGAAGAGAATCATTAACATTTGGGATGGAGTAGCTGTATTTTTTCATTACTAATTTAAGCTTACAATAAATTATGATGACATAGTGGCACAATCCTTTCTTGAATAAGTAGGAGAGGAGATGCCCAAGGACTTTGAGAGGGTATCAACAATACTGAGTTTAAAAAAGTTCTTTAAGTTCAGTCATGACATGGGCCTCTTCCGTTTGCTCTTCTTTAGGGAAGTGAACATATTGGTAGGTCATCCCCCATTTCTAAATTATTCACACCCCCTTTATATTGCCAAAATCATATGTGAACATGGAGAAAAGATAAGAGTATTTTATTCTAGAGATCATCAACATTCCTCTTATGTACTGGAGTAAGATCTTCCCCTAAAGAGGTGGTGACTAGAGCTACAGTGGGAAGTTCTTCTAGACCAAAGTCACGGAGGTTCCTGAACTCAAAAACACAGCTGTGCCATTGATTGATAATAAACGTTAGTAGGCTATTGGAGTACTTGGGCCAATGGTTTTGGCCTTCAGAGACAGGTTAGCCAATAATACAGAAATGGAGCCAGCGTATGTGAGGGGAGGATAACCGGGCAGGTTAATACCTCCTTTACAGATAGATTTCAGCCTTGCGGATTTCTAATATGCTCTTAGGCAGTAGGGTCACATGAATCAGGTGTTCATTATATTTCTTGACTTTTTAGGAAAAATTAGGATTTGTGAGAATATACAGACATCCCTTCCATCTCATTCACTTCATGAGGGGGTAGTTTCGCTTGCAAGCCTCAGACATGGTAATTGATTTAGTCAATCCAGTTTTTAGTTTCCAGCAAACATGTCCATGCCTTCACACGTTCCTTGCCGTCCTTGAATATATCAAATACTAAGGGTATGTGAGCGCTGAGCAAAGATAGAAATCACTCTGCATAATGGATGATGGTACCATATTCTCAGAGAAGTAGGGTACCCAGCAATAAGTCATAGCTAGGGTTGTCCTTAGGTACAACCACGGTATAATGTAATTGTCCCAAAGTGGAGGAATAGCAGAGTAGGGTCCTATTGAGCAGGTGCATTGGGGCCTGGTGGTACCATACTTGATGTAATGGGGTATATTGAGAGCAATCTTAGTTTTTTTGATGATTTAGATGAGATTATATTCACTTAAGAACTGTTATCAATTATTGTGAGAATGGTTACATTGTGAACTTTAATTGCAACCCAAGTGACAAAACTATCAAATTGGGGCGTAAGGATAAGGGAAATTGGTAACTCAAAATATGATTAAACAGAACTAAGTAGTTTATTACAGGTACAGTTTAACTCATGGTTCCAGGGTTCCCCAATAGTGACCTCTGTGGGGCTTTCAGTCTCAAATACAAACTGGTAGGTGAGGTGTCAGCATAAAGAGTCTCTGCCTTAAAGATGACCTATCTTTTCCAGACATTTCACATTCCGCCTCTTCCACATAACGTTAAATCACTCCTACTTGGTGTGTCAGCGGCCCTTACTTAAGACCAAGTGGGTATCTCCTTATTCTTGGCCTCTAGCGCATGCACTCTGGGTTTAGTTGAAGCACAAACCATGAAAGGGTACTTATTCATAGTGGACGCAGGAATCTCATTTTGTGCTTCCTTGAGATCACGGATGCTATTAAAGGTTCACTTAATTCTTATCATTTGAAGTTAAACTTTGGGCCATGATTAGAGCACAGAAATGATGGCAGTGATAGCACTATATAAATAGTTTGATTGGTAGTAATGAGCGGTTGTGCACTAGAATAAAAGCAGCATGTAAAGTTAGAAGGGTTTTCTCCCTTGTTGAGGCGGTTAGCCATGAAGGCTTGTTTTTAACTCATGAGAGTCTAAACTAATTAAAATTCTTGTGAAAGTGCGGTCTTGACTTAGCCTAGGCCTGAAATTCCCGTAGATGAGGGCTCATTATCTCTTTAATTCGCCACATAGGCAAGATGGATACATTTAACTTTTTGATGATTGGTGGTCTCTTCCATAGCACTTTTAAAAAGCGTTTAGATAATCACAATGTTTTCTTGGCCTGGAATGAATTTCTCTTTAAAAGCATTAAAAGCTGTCCTGACCTGTGTGGAGAAGGCATGGACATTTGTTTAAATAATCTGGCTAGGTTCAGTGGACACTGTCTCAGCATATGCGTGAGGGGCCTACTGGTCAATTTATCATCAAATCGTCTCTAACCATATTCATCTTATCCAGCATTGTTTAAGTGCGCTAGCGTCAGCCTTCTGATTAATTTAGGATTTCAAGTCAAAAACTCAGGCTCACAAAAACTGACATGTGCATCCATATTTGTGAATAAGTGTTTCGTCTGTTGAGGTATTTTCAATAAATTTCATGAGCTCTCATATACTCTCCATTTTGAAGTTAAGTGTGCCTAAGGTAATGTTAATATTGATGGGGTTTCTGTCAGGGTGAACTCCACACCTGTGAGCAATATTTTAATTTTTCCGAAAAGTCCTCCAACTTCTTATGCACTTTGTCCCATTGGAAGTCCCCAGAACTTAATAGCTGGAGGAGCGAATGACCCAGGATGGTCAGGGGGCCAGGGGGCCCTCTGGAGCCTGATCATCCCTCAGTCCCTCGGGGTCTCTTGACCCTTCAAGCCCGTTGGTACCTTCAGGTTCTATGGCCCTTCAATGATAGTGTTATTAAGGTACTGAAGATGATTAAGCAGGGCTTCTATGCGACCCAATCATTGCGTCAAGATAGAGAAAAAAGTTTAGGCTTGAGCGGCAACCTCAGAAGTGGCAAATTGAATGCACTCATGTAACTCAAAGACTACAGCCTGCAGTTGCTGAGTAAGGTGGGTATTTATATACCCAGAGACCCCAGAGTCTAGCAGGGCTATCTGACCTCTGGCATTGTTAATAAATAAGCAGTTGTCTTGAATAGCTTGCCAATTGTTGAAAACTTTGTAGGGCAGCTTCATAAACTTCAATTAGTTTGTAATTATAGCTTTGAACTAATCATAGATGGGGCAGTACCTATTGATGATGTAAACCCACCACATGGAGGAGATGGTGGAGATCCAGATGACAAAATGCCAAAGGTTGGGCTCTTCTTTATAACCAACACATTTTTTAAGGCATTTGAGCCATAAAGCCTTTGCATGTAGAAGGAGACAGTAGAAGCTTAAAAGTAGCTAAAGCAAGCTTTGGCATAATAGAATTTATTAATAAACTGTCAGATTTATCAGCTAGGTTGTCAGTTTGTATAACTGAATGTGGTTCAGCATATGAAGGTGAATTTAAAGGTGGCTCAAGATTATATGCTTTAAGGTTGATTTGGGCGTATTTCAAATTATGAAGTATTTGCCCATCAAGTAATGCTCATCTCCCCATTGGTAGAAGGTGATTTATTATTACTGTCTTGTAAACAACCTTTCACTAATATAGCTTGGGGAGTCCCTGTAGTGAACACCAAGTTTTGTTTTTAAAAAAGCTGAAGAGTAAGAAATTGAGTGCCTGAGGCAGTAGAAACTGAAGCTGGGAATGGTCTTCATTACAACCTAGTTTTTCATAATGGCTGGAGGGAGGCGATGGCTTAGCACTATCATTTACTTCAGGGTCTGTATTATGCACTGTCCTGGGGTATGATACTGATTATTTTAACTATGCAAAGAAAATAAGTATAAAATTGGTAAGGGATTAATCAATAATCTTTAATGTTTAAAGACTTTGATATTTAAGGTTAGTAGGTGCTTTGTGACAAGAGAGGAGCTCCAGTATCCTTCATTATAATTTTTTTCTTCTCATCCAGTATTATACTAGAGCTTTAAACTTTCTCTTTGATTGGCTTTGAGATTGTCTGTCTCTCATTGTGCAGGGGAATTCATATGGCATCCACTGGTTTTAAGACAGAGTGTCATCTCATGACTATTCTTATATCTCTTCTATTAATTCTTGCCCAGTTAGTGGTAAGGACTCATTTGTTGACGATACATTCAATTTTGGAAGGCTAGACCCTGTCAGAGGATGATCAAACGTTTTTTTGGCCCGATCCTTAGATAGGTTGGTCTGTTATGGAGTCTGGATGCTGACAGCGCTCATGAGGACTTCATCAACAAAGAACAATGAAGGCATCAACCATGCAGTTAATCTGGAAGGGCTTGAGAGATCCTGATCATAAGGTGCTATGGAGGTCCTTTCAGCATCCTGTTCCCATATACCTTTAGTTATTGAAACCTTTTAGTTCAATAAAGTAGTTTATTCACTCAACTTTTTTATTGAAGTCTCCAGCTTTTTTACATCTTCAAGACCCATTTAAAACCTTAGCTACAGTCAAGAGAATTGTTAATCGAACATAAGCAGTTCTCACTACAGGGAGCTTTGAGATACATAGCAAAAGCGTTTATTACAAAAATCAAAAGTAACAGCAATCAAGAAAGCAAAACACTGGCCAGTCAAGAAGCGTAACATAAAGGCTCAGCACCTCTCTTCTTATGAAGTGACTACTCTCCTTCCTAAAACCTTAGAATTTTAAGACACTTTCTAAGTCACTCTACCCTCCATTGATCAGGATTATTATTAACTCCATTATGAAAATATCAACGAGATTTTAGTAATTATTGATGGCATTTTTTCGTGGGAGACCACTCTAGTCATTCCCAAGCCTCTTCTTTGCTTTCAACTAGGAGAGATTTACATACATTGGCTCTGCTATCCTTGGGAGACTTGTCTTTGGAAGTCATGTGATATTTTTAAATTTTTGTGCTTCCAGCTATACACCACATCCTGAAATTAGTTGGCTACACATCATGAAGTAGACTGACAAAAAGATTGCACTCAAATCTTACATTTTAACATTGTCAATTTTATAAGATTGCCTCCTCCTTTGTTCATGACTTCTGCAAAGCCATTGTCAATGACCATTGGCTGTTTAACAAAGTCAAAACCAAATTTCCATGTTGGATGGTGGGATTTCAGGATACCTAGAGGATCATCTCAGTAAAAACGTGCAACTTCTTGAGTCCACTTGGAGCCAACATCTTTTCAGGTTGAGTACCTTATCTGGCCAACAATTTCATTAGGAGTTAGCCTCCAGCAAGAGCGCTCCTGGGCTTGAAGGGCATGAAGGGCCAAGAGGACCTGAAGGTGCAAAGGTCCCCACAGACCCCAAGAGCCATCCAGTTCTTTGATGCCAACTCTTGATGACCCTGATGAATACTGAAAGCAAGAAGTTTTGAGGGCGCTTGTGACCCTTCAAGATCAATTAAGAAAAATAGCTCAAAAAGCAAGCTCCTCACCAATGGGGTCCATCTGGATCCCAAAGTTTCAAATGATACTTTACTGGATGAAATAGATTATTTCAGCACGTTTTTTAAGCTCCCCAATAGTTTCATTTTTTAACTTAAACATACTTGCCAAAAGTCCAGAACTTGTTTAAGTGACTGTGAAAGCCAACTTCTACTCCAGCGTGCTGAAATACAAGCACTATAGAGTGCAAGTTTCCATCAATTCCCCAGTTACCTCTCTAAATTATCATAGGGATGAAATCCAAGAAGATAGATGGATTGAAATGGCAATTAGATCAACAAGTCCCTCTCAACTTTTCAGAAACCAAGATTTCTGAGCCTTCTTCAGTCCCTGCCATCAAAAAATGTGTGGATTTCGATATTCCCACATTACCAGTTTAATCAATTATAATAAATATGCTTGTCCACTAGGGGATGTATCCCGCTAGTGAATGGTAGTAATCGATTAATTTTGATAATTTTTTCTCAGAAATGTTTTTAAAACAAATAAATAGTAATTCACTGGGTTTAATCCAATGAATTGCTAGTGTTTTGTCCGGGATGATATTGACAATAAATAAGTGATTAAGCTGTTGATTGTAATATTTGATAATTAATTTACTTGTAGGAGTTGATTGTGTTTTGTCCCAATTGAATAAGGGTTTATAGGTTGCTAGGTGAGTGATGCCGCCTGTGCTAAGTAACTTTTAAGTTAACCTTTTAAGGAATGAAACCTGATGTTTATAGATTTAAGTCCCATTACCTAAGTAGGCTGTTAATCTAGTAAGGGTGACACGCTGTGGTTGAGCGAATGTGTTGGGACAAGTTCTTAGTTTCAACCCAGAAGAGGTCACATTGATAGTCAGTGAGGGAATCCAACTAAAAGCGATGTGAAAGATCACTGTCTGAAGCGACTTTGTAGGGTAATTCATTAATGGCGACTTATATTACAATTAGTGCGTCAACAGAAGAGTTAAGTGTCTAATTCCCCATATAAATTCTCCTGCATTTTCTCTAAATTAATCATATAAAGATAATAAACGCTCAAATACTTTAATAATCTAGACTATAATATTTTACTCTTGAGACTAAAGTTAAAAGGATAAGAGATTTTTTGTCTATCTTAATCTTATCTTTGCGGACTCTGCGTGACAAGAGAGAAGAAGAACCACTGAACCTAATTCTAGGTTAATTTATATCTGAAGAGGGAAGATTTCCTTAACAATATTGCAGAAGTATTCAAGTTTAAGACAAGCACAAGTTTAGCGTTAGACCTAATAACCATCTTTGCTATAAGAAATCAATTTAGTTTAATAGTCTTTATACTATTAATGCCCTACTAATATATTATCAACAATCCTATACAACGCACATACAAAGAACCAGTGCAAGAAATATAGGGAATTGAAGTGAGCTATAATCCTGAATGAGACAAAATCCCAAGATTTTAACATAAGGTGCTCAAAAAGGAGTAGTTGAGTAGCCACTAGCTTCCAGATTTTTAGCATTTGGTGCTCACTAAAGGGGGTATTTGATTTTAAGCCAGATTTAATAAGAAGACTTACAACTATGTCTTACAAGAAAGAACTAAAGAAGCATTGGATGAAACTAAAAAATGTCTATAAGAACGTGCTCAACTCATCATTACAGACTAATTTCACTACTTTGAAAGAAAAGGTTATATAGGCTAAGGAAGAGATTGAGCAAGTCAGAAGAATCAACAATTTTTTTAGGAAGGCCACCTCTTTAAAGCAAAAAGAAGGCGAGAAAATTAGAGGTATTTATTCAGTAAGGTGAGTAAGAAGCAGTTAAGAATGCTTATGCTGGATTAATGAAGATACGTCTCTTGTTGAAGCGCATAGAGAAACTGTTAAATCACAAATCTGATTAAACTCAAATGTAGGCGGATGAAGCTGACAACAATATGTACAAGACTCTAGTTGGGAGATTCAACCACCCAGAAATATTCTTGGGTCATTTGTTGCTATTTTGAAAATTGCCCTTAAAGATACTTATGATCGATTGAGCAATTAAAGTGGAAACCCCTACTATTGGATCTGAAGATTAATTTTGATTTCCCAAAATTTCCCACATTGTTCAGGGACAGTGCCCTTGCACTTTTCTGCCTATTTGAGATGATGATGTTGGTATTTAGTGACTAACAGAAGGCAGTGACCATAATGAACTTCCTGAACACTAATTTTCAGAATCTGGTGTTGCCCCATTTGAACAGGGACAATTGGACTTATAATGAATCCAAGAAAGCCATTTATGATAGAGTTTGAAAGCCCTACATGGATGTCTAATTGCAAGCAGGAATTTATGGACATTTAATACTGAAAGGACAAGGCTTTAGAAGCTTTCGCTGCCTGATTCTACCAGGAATCAAATCTTGGCTGATATGAAAATGTTATCAAGTTTTGACGGATGAATTGCAATGAAAGAGGTGCTTCCCCTATTGAGATTTTCATGATACAATGGCTTCAGCGCTAGTGACACAGATGTCTAAATCCCATATGATGGATCATCTATAGATGTTAGGAGCCACCTTCAAAGCCCTAATCGAACTTATAAGGCTATTACTGTTAAAAATAAAAGTACAGTGAAATTCTCTGATCCTATCAAAGAGCTTCATAATTGAGTGATGATGGGAAACAAGCCTGAAGGAAAAAACAAGTGGACAAGACTCAGATCTACTGCCACCAATGTGGGAGCATTGGACATTTCGCTGCTCACTGTTAGAGCAGAAATCCAAGAAACAAGTTACTATAGTTCAGGCAAAAAAGTAGGAAATTCGTCAAAGGTAATGAAAAGGTCTCAGGTTCTAGATAAGGAACAGTACGGCACCATGATCAAACCTATTCTCCTCAATATTAAATGATGACAGATTTTTTGATCTAATTGTAGATGATAAAAGCCAGGCCCTCTCTATTAGGTTTTTATTTTGGGACATTAACGCCATTACCTGAGAAAAAGCATAGGGGATTAACCCCCAAGATTATGAAAGAAGTTGCTGAGACATATGCTCATCAGCTAGTGGAAAAGATTAGATCCACTGAAAGCATGGAAAAATTGCTCAAGAAGAGATTATATAAGGCGCTTGTATCTCTCCCCATTGGTGAATCAAGGAATCTTTCCCTGATATATGCATACAATTAATTCATACTCTTGAATAGCAAATAATGCCACTATTTGCTCAGTAATGACCTTAATTCAATACTCTGAGCGTACATATGCAGATAGCATAGTCAACTGAGTGTAAGAGGGATATTTGACAATGGAGCGCCCATCAATATTTTATTTGAGGTGGATGACCTTGGGAAAAATATACTGCACCAATAGAGAGGATAGGGAGTAGGGAGCGAAAATATAGGAGTGGAGGAAAAACCCAAGTACTAGGGGTAAAACCTTCCTGCGCAGGTTCTGATAGGCTGGGATTGCATGATCTAACTTCACTAATTTGCTTGGTCAGACCAAGGCATGGTGCGCAAATCCACATGTATTGATATCCTCTTAGCACAGAAATGCATTTCTGCCATGACAGGATTGGAACACATGACGTGAGGGGTGATAGTGGGATACCCTCTTGACTATGCCACACCCCCTGCCCATCAATATTGTTTCGACAAAATTGGTGAAATGAATGATGATTTCGCTGGTCTAGAGCACCAGAAGGTCTATGGAACCGCTGGACTAGATTTTACTATATCCTGTGGAGCCTACAACGCATTACCACTTCAGTTTGGATCACTTATGGTATCAGCTCCCATCATAGGAGTGGCTAATCAGAATATGACATACTTATTGAAACATATATCTGAGAAAATATGATGTGAAATGTGATTTTGATAAAAATACCCTAAAAATTTTGGGGCAAACCCTGTCCTTGGGTTTATCAGTAAAAGGGAGAACAGCCAATAGCAAAGAAGAGCAATTTTGTAAATTTGATATACAATGATGGTTTTTGTTCCCATCCAGTACCAGTTGGTTGGTCAAAAATGAAGGAAATGCTGAAGAAAATCCTGGAAAATCATGGGATACTTTTGAGGACTAAAATGACGAATAACATTCCACTGAGATTGCAAATAATCATTAACACAGTGTAACAACCAAGTCTATCACAATTGTTACATTTTGACTCAGATTTTATTTTCCAAATCTGAGTTGAATTGCTTTAAAATAATTTTAGCTTGGTTATTTTGGGAGCTGGATTGTGCCTAACCCAAGTTGTAGATTAGGCTCATATGAGCTTAATCAATGTTTTGGGTGAGGCCCCCAAAGGGCAGCCTTTATAAGGCACGCCCGCTAATTCTGAAGCTCACTTCAGAATTTTACCCCTAGCATTTCCTTCCTTGGGAGCATTGTCAGTTTCTCCCCAGATGAGCTCTGGTTGGCGGGCCTTTTTTATATCCTGAATAAAAATAAAAAGTTTTGTGATAAATACCTCACAAACCTGTTGGTCTTTTTCAGGTGTCCAGTTTTGAGGAGCTCTTGCACGGTTGGGTCAGATCAACCCTGAGGACTTTGCATAAACAAGTAGTTGTGAGCAATTTTTGGCTCTGTCAGTGCCCCAAACCTCTTCCTACTCAGTTATGCTGCTTTTGATTGCTTGTTGGTGCTCCAATGAATCATTTTACCATATTAAGGTTGAAATTGGGATTTTCTGACTGTTACACACAGGACTAACGCTCAAAAGCCCAGAGTAATTATATCTAGAAGTTGTCAGTCATGGAATAAATTAAGGATAGAGCCATGGGTAGCGCCAGGGATTATTATTCAAAGACATGAAGAAATAATTGTGCTACTGGATAATCTATGAGCTAAGCCAATGAAAATAAGAAAAATTAAGACATCACGTTTCTGCATTTAATACTAATTGCAGAAAACAGTAAATTCAATGGATTTGGGATGCTAACTGAAATGGGATTACCAGTGAATGCTGACAAAGGTGACAAAGTTTTGGTCAGTTAAGAGAAGCTGGCTAAAGTACAGAGCAACTGCAGAATATGGTTTATTGTATAAAACATTTTTAGTGTCATTTGCCCAAGTAGACCATAACCTTGGATGCTCAAAAACCGTGATCCAAAAGGTTGATATTGGGTATTATCCGCCAATAATAAATGAGACCTATCCATTGGTCTAAGGCTGCTGAATCTATGGTCAGCAAAAAAATTAGAAAGCCAGTAGAGCATGAGCTCCTCACTCCATCATTAAGTCCATGGGTAAGTCCAATGCTAATTATAAAAAATGAAGAATCAAACTAAGTGTTGATTAATTTATGCTGATTTAATAAAATCACTTTAAAAGAATTTTCATCCGCTGCTAAGGATCAATGGCACGCTTGATCTTCTAGGGGAGCAAAGTACTTTTTTGTGATGGACCTGATTTTAAATTATTAAAGATTGATTTGCTAAAAGAAGATAAAGAAAATTTGCAATAATTATCTTGCAGGGACTAAGCCAGCTGACCTGAATGCTCAAGGGATTATGCAACGCGCTGACAAAATTCAAGAAAGCAAAAGAACTCTATCCTCAGTGATTTGAAGTTATCCTGCGTTTTAGTATAGTTAAATTATACCAATATATTCAGAAAGACCTTCACGGATCACCTGGAGCACTAATAAATTATTCAAGCGCCTGGTAATGGTGAACTTAAAGATCAAGCTGAGGAAATGTTATTTCTTCAATAAAGAGTTTGAGTACCTGAGTTTGTGATAAACTTAAGTGGGCTGAAACCCTAGCTACAGAAGATCAAAGCCATTGAATGGATGTGAATCCTTAAAAGCGTTTAGTATATCAAGCATTTATTAAAACGGTTGACTACTATTGCCAATTCATAATTTTTCCTGAATTGCTGAGCAATTATTACTACTTTTGAAGAATCTGAAAAAAGCATTTGTGTGGAATGATGATGCTTAAGAATTTTTCAATGAGTTGTGCAAAAATATATAATGACTAGTTCTGTATTAAAATACTTAAATTTTGATTAGGAATTCATCATACAGACAGATATTTTATTGATGACGATTGGAGCCATTTTGAGACAAGTAGATGACTATGGGGAAAGACATCTGGTGGCCTATTTTAGCAGAACACTAACGCTAGCAGAAAGAGTTTACATCATGATGGAGAGTGAATGCCTCACGGTGATCTATGCATGAAAGCAATTCCAAGTGTATATCCACAGGAAGCATGTTAAAGTGGTGACTGACCACTTGTCTCTATGTTAGCTCAATTACCTGAATGAATCAGAGGAATTAATGGCCCAATGGGCTTTAAAATTATAAGCTCACAATTTTGAAATAATATTCCAAGAGCTAGCAGCACTAAAATGCTGACAGATTGTCTATATTGCCCACCATTCAAGTTGTCTATTATCAAGTGAATAAGTTATTTCAGAGGATTATTAAAGGCAATATTAAGTACAAGCTAAGAAATTCAAGTTGCACTAAAGAAAGAAATGGAAAACAATAAGATCAAGTATGTACAGCTATACAAATTGTATTGTTGGAGAGCAGTTTTTGCTTTCAAAGCTGTTATATTGAGCAGAAATCATCCAAGCCGCACACAAAGTCATAGGTCATGGTGGCCTAAGAATAAATATAGACCATATTCGCCTGTATTATTAATTGGAATTAATCAACTATGATGTTGCTGATTATCTGACCTGTTGCATGGAATGACAACTCCACAAGATTCATAAGTCTATTTCAGGATACTGGCTAGTATGCCCTGGGTTTGCTTAGCATATGGTGTCAATAGGGGTGATGGGACCTGTTGAGTAGTTGACAGGACCTAAACATTGGATGATTTGATAGGGGTATACTAATATTAGCTGATGCCTCATTTATTATGGATTATATCAAAGATATTGGTAATTAGGGAGCAAAAATATTCTAAGTATAAGTGAAGCTTAAGATTCACACCCTAGCGATTCCACTTAATAATATTTGACTAGATAACATGGGCCCAGGGGATTTTTTTTGGTTGAGTCAGACTTAATAATATCTGACAATTACTTGGGTTCATGAGCTTTGTTGGTCTGTCAAAATTAGTTTTTATTGTTGATCAAATTTTTGATTAAATTAATTACTAATTAGTAGTACAAATCTCCTTGGTATCGCTACCATTGCTCAAGAAGAGTGAAGGTTTAGCTATTTTCAGACGCGTCAAAGAAAACTCTGTCTTAAAACAATTGTCAGTTAGACAACAACCCCTGAAACCAAAATGAGTTACTGCAGAGCCTCACAATTCATAGACCCACTGAAGTCTTCCTTGGGTGCACTTGCTAAGTGCCAATGAAGAGCGAGGTGTCATGGTGAGGTATAGTTAACTTTGAGTCCTATAAATTACTTCTGATTCATACAATTAAAACATAAACTTTGTAATCACAAGTTATTAGGTTCAATATTCATGTTTTTTGAATTTAATATTTTGCCTCTGTATTAAGTTTTGAAATTACTTAGGATCAGGAAGATCAGAGCCGTGAGCTATCATACAAGTAAACAATAGAAGAATACGCCAGGAAGTGTCATTTCTAAGGAGTTTATATTTTAACTACTATCACCGTCTGGTATATTGTCTCCATACAATAGGTGCTCGAAACTCTGACTTATTTTAAAAGAGGAACCATACCATCTGAAGTGGCCAAAACTTCAACAAGTGGCTCTCATGGCTGGGAACGCAGATGTTGACCACGCTCAACAGTAGAGCAACCCCAATCAATTATTCAGAACCATTACCAGACCCAATGGGAATACTGAAATGACTGTGCCTAGATTAACTAAAATATGTACACATCATTAGCTACCCTGACAAACCTTTTTACACAAAGAGCTGGAACATATTGAACATCAGTTGTTAAAGGGTATCAAATGGGACAAGGGCCCACGGAAAACTAAAGCAATCTTTTTAATCACACATGAAAAGCAAGATGTGTTGTGGATGAGATATCTAGCTCATCACCAATTGAGTGTAGCTTAATTCTGAAATAATTTAATTGGGATAGAGAATATCATCTAATACTTAATTGAATTTGTATACCTTTCCTCTAGAGATTCTCAGATGACAATTGCCCGCCATCACATGGCCATCACTGAGTTGGTAAACTTTTCATGCAACTCCAGCCAGGCGACCCAAATCTTGAATGAGCAAATTGAAAGCTAACTTCACGGATGTCCATTCTAGTTTGGAAGCAAATTTATAATCTAGCCACCTGGGCTAATGATTGGGCAGCAGAATTAGCGCAAGAGCTATATGACAGATTGCATCCCATCTTTGACAACTTCTTGGAGGAAAAAGGGTCACCAAATTTTGGGTTACAATATCAATCAGACTTCCATTAAAGCTTCAAAGTTCATGGGGCTTAACCAAAAAATCAAGAGGCGCAATTAAACCATAACAATAAATTTTTTGATTATTATCAACAACTGAGCGCCCAATTTTCAGATGAAGGATGATTATTCCAAGAAAAACAACAAGTGGCGCATAAATTTCGAAGGCAATGGGAGGAGAATAGAAAAATCTCAGGACTCCATTAAACAGCTAAATCTACAGATCAATAATATTAATGAGGATGTTATTTTATTAATGAGTTAAAATAATATTCTCAATTAAGAAGTAAACCATTGCAAGAAGTCATTTAAGGAAAAAGACCATGTGATTTCTGTCATGCAACTACAAACTGCTAGTTTGAATGAGGAAATTGCAAAACTAAAGTTAAAAAATCAAAACTGTATCAATTGGAAAATAAAATCAACAATTAAATCTGAGCATTATACAACAAGCGTTGCCAGTGTGCCATGAACCATATGACCTGGAAATACTTCTGAATATTTATGAGAAAGAAGATTCAGACGTGGCTATTGAGACTTACGTTGGGTTAAGTCAACATATGTTTAGCTATATGGTTGTTTTGGCCAACTTAAATTTCTCAAACCGTGGTGCAGTTCCTCAGAGCCTTGATACTCTGTTCAAGCCAGCAAAGAAGTAATCATGATAACCATGAGCAGGAGAAAGATAATTACAAACTGTAAAACCTGCCTGCTTTTGACAAGAATGGAAGTGTAACCACATTTGTCAAACGCTTAGAAATGACCATGTATGGGGCCAGCGACCGCAACAAAGAGTCCACTATTATCAACTGCTTAGATAAGTGGAGAATTGTTTTAATTATTCCTCACATGGACGAAAACCCAACACAACCAAAGTCAGAGGCAGTACCTCATGAATTTGGAGGTTCAGAATGAATGTCGACTAGAGAATAAAAGTTCATGAATATTTGCTTTAAGAAAGACAAACTGATTGACAAATTTGCGGATAATTCTATTGAAAAGCTCAAATTTTCCTAGGCGCAAAGTTTTGGTTGATTTTGATGCTAAGATTGCATTAAAACATGCAGTACAACCTTACCAAAATTTGTCAAAAACTTTATTGCCAGCTTTTATGCTAAACCTTGCAATATCTGAATGTTTGATTATCTGAGCAGATGTTCACAAAACATGGCCCTCCTCAATACTGGGTACAGATTAGGCCCTGCTGCCTATGCAGTAAAAACCTTTGAAATTAATAAGAAGACTGACAGTAATCCGTCTGTTAAACTGATCCAA
The DNA here is from genome assembly GCA_022478985.1 of Massospora cicadina. NCBI lineage: Eukaryota > Fungi > Entomophthoromycota > Entomophthoromycetes > Entomophthorales > Entomophthoraceae > Massospora > Massospora cicadina. The sequence continues at coordinate 192,684 of JAKSZP010006581.1, forward strand.
CTGAAAAGACAAGGGCCCTACGCCCATTGAATGAGATTAATTGGTATAGCTGCAATCATAAAGGGAACTTTGCTTCCCAATGCCGTCAGCATAAAGACAATGTAGTCCTTCCAGATAAAGCGTAGGAGGAGGGAAAAGAACAATCACAATAGCTATGGGACGCTCTATTGTTCCAAAGAATCAGTCCCACCTGACTGACAAGAGCATGCAGGCCACAGGGCCTTAATTACCAACAAAACGAATTCTATTTGAGTATCAAAAGAAGATTCTATTAATGTACTTGCGGTAGCTCTCTCTCAGAGTAAGGTTGTCTTACCTGAAGCCTCTAAGAAGTCACTAAACTGTATGTGCAACAAATACTTGAGAATATCTCAGCTGAGGGACCAAGCAATGCAGCAGATCCCAAGATTAAAGGGGGTGATTATAGCTATGCCAATTGACATATTCATAAATGAATGTCCTAGTATCAGAAATTCTCTGAATCACACTCTTAACTATTTGTATACTTCATATATCCACTTAGTAAATTCTATTGATTCATATTACTCTTAGTGCTTTAGTTGATATTCTGGTCAACAAACTCAGATTTATAGCTATTGTTGATAGTGGAGCACCAGTAAACATTGTCTCCGCAAAGCTGGTCAAGAAGTTGAAAATTGCTCTGGACATTGACCACAATTGGAAATACAGAACTGCAGGCCTTAACATCAATAAGAGTGAAAGAGCTTACAGCACCTTACCACTGTGATTTGGAGCTTTGGTAGTAGCTGAACCCACAATAGTGCTGACCAACGCCAATTATGACATATGAATTGAAACTAGTTTTCTAAGGACCTGTGGGATCTCGTGCAGTTTTTAAGAAAACAATAAGAGATTATATTGGGCCAATCACTCCTGATTTACTACTGTAATGCCAATATGAAGCCCACTAGCCAGCGCAAAAACTTTGTAATATATCTTATGCCAATGGGATAATAACAATGGGATATTCAGCGGGTAAATTGAAGCTGCACCATGCAAACCGCCATAAACAAAAATTGAGTAATACCTCTACAAGTGAATAAGGATGCAATAATAGCTCCAGGCCTCCAACTGGTTATGAGGACTGGGACTACACTGGATATTCCAGAAGTACTATATGGGGAGGTCTTACACCTTCATAATTGTTCTTGGAATGGAATCCAGTGTAGCGCCTGTAATACTTATATTAGGGCCTGGGGAAATTAATTTCCTAAAAGCAAATTTGACCAGTTGGAGTATTAAGGTCAAGAAATATCATTTAATCACATTTGTGAACCTATTTCTGAGGGACAAGTTAAAATAGCTGAAGTTTTTGGTGATCTATCTGAGTTTGGTTTACCAACTGAGGGCCTTGAAGCACATGCTTTAATTCCCCAAGAGTCGTTTACTGGATTATCAGAACAACAGAAGTATGAAGCACTGGTGTTGTTTGAATGATGCTCCTATATTTTTGCCAAATATGACCAAGATTTAGGTTGTGCAAAAGAAGTACAGCATTTTGTTGACACCAAAGACCATGTGTCTATTAGAATGAGGCCAATCTGGAACCCCTGGACTAGCAACAAGGCAGTTGGAGAAGAATTAGACAAATTGCTGAAAATTGAAACGATTGAGCCCTCAAAAAACCCTTGGTCCAGTCCAGTTTTGATTATTAAAAAGATTGCAGCAATTGAGTTGTAATTGTTTATTGTCGCATCATTGCCATTACAAAAAAGGATCCATATCTGTTACCCAGAATTGAAGAAGCCCTGGACTGTCTTGGAGGGGCGGGGTATTTTACCACAATGAACCTCATCTCCAGATACTGTCAGATTAACTGCTTCAAGAGGATCAGGAGAAGTGCGAGATGATTGCTGCGCAAGAGTTGTTTCAACTGATGCGCAAGACACAGGTGCTGTGCAATGCGCTGGCAACCTTTCAGCGCGCACTAGACAAAACTATGGGGACCTTGAATTATCCTGCATAATGGTGTACCTGGATGATATCAATGTCTTTTTGCGGATGTTTTCCAAACATCTGGAGCACCTTGTAAAAGTGTTCAAACGGCTTTTTGAAAGCCAATCTGAAGATAAAACCTATAAAATGCCAATTCTTGAAAGAATAAATTGGAATGCCTTGGGTTTGTCATTGAATCTAAGGGCTTGCGGCCTCAATTTCAAAAGGTGGAGGCGATTAAAAATATGCAAGCCCACAACAAGTATGAGGGATGTTCAAGTATTCTTAGGCATGGTAGGATACTATTGAAGATTCGTAGAAGGGTTTGTGAGGATTGCTGAGCCCCTATTCCATGTAACATAAGGAGGTGTTCATATTTTCTGGGCAGATAAATGTCAGCAAGCCTTTGAGTCTTTGAAAATCACATTTAGCACGGTGAATGTCTTCTAATATCCAGATTTCAGCATGCCTTTTATCATAAAAACTACCGCCTCATTGACTGTAATTGGGGGTGTGCTATCCCAAGTTGGGGATGACGGCGAGGAGCATCTGGTCACTTATTGTAAAAGGACGCTGAATAAGCATGAGCGTAATTATACTGTGACTGAGCAAGAGTGTTTGGCTGTCATCTATACTTGTAAACAATTTTGGATGTACATTCAAGGCACCAAGTTTCAAGTAGTGATGGATCAAAGCTCATTACGCTGGTTCCACAGTCTCAAGGAGCCTAAGGGACAGTTAGCCAGCTGGGATCTGAAATCACAGGTGTACAACTTTGAAGTTATCTATAGAGTTGGAGCGGCTCATCAAAATGCAAATGGACTATTGCAACAACTTCTTGTAGCCATCCTGAGCAGTTTGGCTGATGAGCTTCATATAAAAAATGATTACTCAAGAGTATGGGGACGAGCCTCTTGAAGTACAAAATGTGATCATAAATGCATTAACCAACACTGAATATTGAGATGGAGTTTTATACAAGCTTAAGCCTGAGGAGCAGCAAAGAATTTTCTCAAAACCTTTAGACCAAATGGAGATTACTAATCAAATTCACAAAGCCATTGGCATGGAGGACTGACCAAAACGCTAAAATTAATTTGTGCTAGTTACTATTAGGATTCCATGAAATTCAATATTCAAGACATATTTGATAGTGCCATTCATGTCAAATAGCAAAGCCTATGAAGTTAGATGTGAAATATTAATTGATCGAACCCAACTGAGCCTGGAATACCATGTTAATTGATGTAGTTGGGCCTTTGCCTGTGAGTAGCTTAGGCAACAAATACATAATTGTTGCTATTGACAATATGACCAAAATGGGTGGAAGCAAAAGCAATTTGAGACGTCAGGGACTTGACTATTGCCAAGTTTATTATGGACAGTATTATTTATAATCATGGATGCCCCCAGAAGACCTTGACGGATAAAAGCACAAATTTTACTGCGCAGATGGTGCAACGGTTGAATGAGTTGATGTCCATCAAGAACCGTTGTCAACACCATACCATACTGAGACTAATGTATATTTGAACAAGTGAATTGCACTTTAGTCGGTATATTGCACAAAAATGCAGCTGCGGCGCCTTCAAAATGGGCTACTTTCATTAGTGCTACTATATTTGCATACAGAATTGGACACCACAGCGACACAGGACACTCTCTGTTTAAACTTGCTATATGGTAGAAAGCCCGCTTTACCTCCTTTATTATAATTGGTATTCAATTCAACTTAGGTAATTGGCCCAAAAAGTTATGTTGGGCAACTGGCAAAGACTTTAATAAAGTTGCAATCTGAAGCCTATCAGAACATAATTAATCAAAAAACTAGTCGGAAGAGCTATGTTGATGCTAAAAGAGCTACTGTTTCTAAGTTACAGGAAGTAGACTTAATAGTATATTGTGACACTCATAGCACAGGCCGCGCGCACAAGCTGGACTTTCTTTTAAAAGGTCCGTTTATTATATTAGCAATATCGTCCAAAGATGTATATACCATTAAAAATCAAGAAATCTGGGTTGTGAATTGAGTACACACTAAGTTCCTTCATCTATATCATGAAAATCTATAGTAAAAACATGATAAACTATAATAAAGTAAATATATGAAAAACAGATTGTATACACAGGAAAAAGAAAAAGACTTCAACAATTAAGAACATAAAAACTTAATTCATAGCTTCCAAGGCCTCATTCACCATTGGTACTGGATAACTTTTTTAGGAGGGGGAGGAGAGTGAGATCAAACTGGGGAAGCCAGTAGCAGTCTAGAAGATATGCGACTCTCATACAAGTCTCAGCTGGAAAGACCCTGTTGGAGATGCGCCAAACCCAAAAAGGCTCAACATAGGCACACTGGCCTGTTTGGCTTAGGAAAGGCCATCAAACTAAAGGAAATGACCTTGGAAGGGACTTTGGAAAAGGCGAGAGAACTTTTGATTCTGGAGAAAATGCTGCAGAAAGTAAGATACACTCAGCAAGAAGGCTTTTAAGACAAGGAAAATTGGTGGGAGGAACATTTTTGCATAAAACATCTGCAGATGGGCCTCGTCTAAAACCCTGCACATGTTAGGCACAGTCTCAGTGGAAAGAGAGGAAGGAGATTAGTAAATGCACGCGCTCAGTAGAGCCATCTGATGGATGTAGCTATAGAAAGTTTTTTTCCAGGCTTTTACACAGGGCTCAGTATAACACAAGGATGTGTGATCTTTTAGAACCTGATTTTTGAGGCCTAACGGAGTGTTTATCAGTATGGACCACCGTGGGAGCGCATCAAATCCTAGCTACTGAGTATGCAAGAAGAAGAGCCTGATTAGCCTTAAAAATATTTAATGGGGCAACCTCAGGCTTGAAGGCAAGTGCAGATGACAAGTAGGCTTCCACAAGTACATCATCAAATCAAGTTCAAAAACCTGAAAAAGCCACACTGCTCGCGCAAAGGGAGGAAACAAGGCTGGAATAAGGGAAAACATCTAAAGAGAGAACAGGAAGTTGGGAATGATATCCCCATCTAAAGCAAATTGATGCTGAATGAGTATTTTTTGAGATGACTGGCTTTAGGAGCATGAAAAGCTAAGGATACGGTTGAGGCATGATCACGCTTGACCCATCTGGATGTTTGCTGTTCATAATTCAAAGCCAGAGGGGCCTGTTCAGGTTCATTGATGATTGTTTAAGTTGCAGTGGGATGTGAAGTTGAACTTTTGGTTACCGTTTAAGTGTAGCTGGTTGAACCAGCCTGAGAAATCAATGGCAAAACGCCTGATTTTACCATAGCACGCCACATTTAAGTGCTGAGCTTTAAGAAGAATTGTTTATCCAAGGCCAAAAGGCTATTGATATAGCGCTCATATTTTGAAGGTCATAAGAAAATGGACATTGTGACCCAGAAATAAGAATAACCGCTGATTTTTATCTAGTCAAGTCAGGGGAAGTGTTAAGTAGTTAATTGGACCTAATTGTTGGGTGACTTGATAGGGACATAATAAATTAGCTTATGACTAATTTATTAGGTATTATATCAAAGATATCAGTAATTAGGGAAAAAATATTCTAAGTATATGTGAAGCTTAGGATCCACAGACTAGAAATTCGATTCATTAATATCTGACTAAATAACATGGGCCTAATGGCTTTATTGGTTAAGTCAGACTTAATAGTTGACTTAATGACCTGGGCTAGTGGGCTTTGTTGGTCTATATCAAAACTAGTTTATAGGTTGATCAAGTTTTTGTTCAAATTAATTACCAATTAGTTGTACAAATCGCTGTGATATGTGCTACCATTGCTCAATAGGAGTGATGGTTTAGCTATTTCCAGACGCGTCAGAGGAAATGATGTATTGAAACAATTGTCAGTTCAAAAATGACCCTGATGCCAAGATGAGTTACTGCAGAGCCTCAAAGTTCATAGACCCTCTGAAGTTTTCCTTGGGCGCACTGGCTAAGTCTAAATGAAAAGCGAGGTGTCATGGGTGGGATGTGGTTAACATTGAACCCTATTTATCCCTAATTCATACAAATAAAACATAATCATTTAGCACCACAAGTTAATAAGTTTAATATACAATTTTTTGCATTTAATATTTTGACGCTGTATTGTGTTAGAAATTATTTGGTAACAGGAAGATCAGGGCAGCAATCCATTGTACAAGTAAATGACAGAATAATATAGCCTTGAAGTGTCATTTCTAAGGAGCTTATATATTAATTACTGTCACCGTCTGGTCCATTGTCTCCATAAAATAGGCGTTTTAAACTCTGACTTATCTCCAAAGAGGAACCAGCCCATCTGAAGTAGGCAAAACTTCAACAGGATCCCTGAGTGTCAGTACTGGGGGAGCAAAGTACTACATAGTGGCGATAGACCATCTGACTAGATGGTAAAAACAAAAGCCTTGAACAAAGTGGATGCTACAAGCATAGCGACATTCATCCTGGACTAAGTTATGTACTGGAATAAATTCTCGCAATTTTTATTTGAGTGATAACAGAACCAATTTTACCTCCTATGTGGTACTAATGATGAACAAACTAATGGGAATCTGAGGACTGGTGTCCATTCCATATCAGCCAGAATAAAACAGAATTGTAGAACGAGTCAACAGAACGTTAGCTGAAATTCTGAAAAAATTGGCCATGGGGAAAACTTCTGCTTAGATGAACTTATCTATGTTCAGTTAACTTCTTTTTAATATCAGTCATATATGGCAGCAGGGAAAACGCCATTTAAACTATTATATGGGCGAAGGGCAGCATTACTACCAATTTTGTATTCTGCTGTAGAACCACCCTCTGTTATGAGTAATGATCAATGCCTAAGCTGATTGGCTATATTATGATCAAACTTCAATTACAGGCTTTTTGAAACCACTTTAAGTAAAGGATTAAAGCAAAGATGATGGATTATAAGAGCTGATTAGAATACAAGAGTACCATGTGGAAGATAGAGTATCCTATTACAAAACCTTTGGTTTTGAAAAAAATAAGTCTGATGCTTTGTGGTCAGGTCCTTTTGGGGTGATCTCCAAGTCAGCAACTGATTCCTATATATTTTAAGAACATTGCAGATGGTCATATAGTGAACCAAGTTTATAATATATCTGAATTACCATATCTAGTGGAATAACAAATTGCAAAGCTTCTGAGGGACCATTGAACCTTTCAACATAGGATAAGTCCTGGTGGGTTGATCAAGTCCCAGGAGGGGACCGCTGAACCATAATATGTAGTAAAGTCTTAAAAATAGACCTCTGAACTAGAGTAGGGGAAAAGAAATGATGGACCTCTGAAACTACTTGTAGACTAATTCCCATTAAAAAAGAAAAAACTATATAAGAAAAAAGTGAAAAATAATATATAATTAAAATTATCAAAATATATATATAAAGATAAAAAGCAAAAAATTTATCAAATAACAATTTTATTTTTCAACATGAATAGTCTTGTAGTGCTCCCTTGTGTTAACAGTGTGGGCCAACTTAGGTTTAAACTGTCTGCCATAAGTAGTCCCTGAGGCGCTGGAATGAATAAGCATACTTCCAGTATTAGGGCAGGTTTAAACTTGATCATCTGGAAAGAGGCCCTAAGAAATGAAGCCCAGCCTGGGGGAATACAGGGATAAAGAGATCGGGGAAGCCACCCAAGAAGATTTTTAAATGATATAGTGTCATATAACCCTGGCCTGGGGAATACAGGCTTTCCAAACTTTTTATTGGCAACAACACCTGAACTAGGCTGGCATGGCATGGGGACATAGGAACCACACTCTACATAGGTGGAAGAAAGGAGGACATGAAAAAAATGCTATGAAGAAGGATTACCCAGAGATGCATCTAGCAAGGAAAGGAGATTGGCTAAGAGAACTCCAATTTAAACAATGCTGGCGGACTCATTCAGGATCAGAGGTGTATGCTTCCAGGAAATTTTATTGCTGGATAATCTGTCAAATGGGGGATGTGCTAGGATTTCAATATGCCCACATTACCCAGCCTAATTAATAATAATAAATCTTCTTGTCCACTAGGAGATCTATCCTGCTAGTGGATGTGGGAATTATCAATCAACTACAACAACTATTGTCTAGAGAATAATTACAAGCGAATATTTAGTAATTTTCCAGTTTTGATCCACCAAATCTAAATGTCTCAATGGGATGATCCTCAACAATAAACAAGGATTAGGTTGTCATTTATAATATTAATAATATAATACACCTATAGAATTTGATTGGGTTTTGCCCAATTGAATAAGGTATCTATTAGTTGGTAAGTGAGTGATGCCACCTGTGATAAGCGACTTATGAATTACCTTTTAGTGATCACAACCTTCTTTAAATGAGTCTAAGCCCCATTACCTAATCATGTTGTTAACATAATAAGGGTGACACGCTGAAGTTAAGCTAAAGTGTTGGGACAAGTTCTTGGTTCCAACCCAGAAGAGGTCGCATTGATAGTCATTGGGGGAATCCAAAAAACTGATGAGGAAGATCATTGTTTGAAGCGGCTTTGGAGGGTAATTCATAAGTGGCGGCTGCCATTTCCAATTGGTGTGTAAGCAGAAGAGTTGGATGTCTAACTTCCCCTATAAATTCCCTTGCATTTTCTCTAAATTAAGCAGATAAAGATAAAATAGCTCAAATACTATAATAATCTAGATTATTATATTTTACCCTTGAGATTTAAGTTTAAAAGGATAAGATATCTTTTGTATATCTTATCCTTATCTCCGCGGACTCTGTGTGACAAGAAAGAAGAAGAACCACTGACCCTAATCCTAGATTAATTTATATCAGAAGAGGGAAGATGTCCCTAACAATTTTTAGAAAAATTCAAGGTTAGGATAAGAAAAAGTTTAGCTTTGGACCTAATAATCATCTTGGCTATAAGAAATTCAACTAGAGTAATAGTCTTCAAACTATTAATGCCCTACTAATATATTATCAACAATCCTATACAACGCACATAAAAAGAACTAGTGCAAGAAATATAGGTAATTGAAGTGAGATATAATCCTGAATGAGTAAAGTTCCCAGTTTTCAACAATACAATTTCCACTCCTATTGTAAATAACTTCAAGACAAATAACAAAAAAATTACTTATGGGGCAGGAAAGTATTGTCTCCTTTCTGTACGTCTATTAGATTTCACAAGAGGAGGCCACTGATCGCCAGAAGGTGAAACATGTTCCCTTTGTCTGAACAGCACAGATCGCGAGACTATGACTCTCCACTTAAAATATGTCTCATTTGGGCACAAGTTTGTACACCCTAGTCAAAGTTTGGAAGCAACTAAACCTTGGCCAAACAAGAGCAGGAGTTCAATGCCATTTTTGAACAAAGAGGAAAGTCCTTTGAGTTTTTCACCTGATTATATGCCAAAGCACACAGCTGGTTACTACTAAATGAATTATTCTGGATGATGCTATACCTCTGTAACCTTCATTTTGAGATCCTGTCCCAAGGTCCAGTTACATATGATTGGATGGAAGGGCAACTTAACATTAATCTAAGAAAGTTAGGATGCTCTTAATGAAGTTTCTGAATATACCTTGAGCTCCAGAACCTCTGCTTCTACCTCTTACATCAATCTTCAAGTCTGGAATGTTGAAAATCTGAAGAATCCTAAAACCACAATGAACCTAATGCAGTGGATTTCGCCATAGTGCTAAGACTTGCAGGAAAAAAACTTACCAAGAAGGCTGGAAAAGGGACAGTTAGCATGAAGGACGAGGCACTTCATGCTGACATATCTATGATACCTTAATATCTTTGGCAATCTCCAATGCTTTTGATGTTGCTGTGCTTGGGGAAGATGAATAGGCTCATATGGTACTAAAGAACTTGATTTTGTTTACTCTTCTTGTGATTAATTTCCCATGTGTCTTACCAACCTCCTCAATTTGAGAGCTTAGTCATCCAAGTTGCTGTTTATGTTCATATAGTTCTGGCCTATGCCATTGTAAACAGTGGTTCTCCTCGGAATGTCATTTCATCCAAATTAATATAACGTTTTGAATTACCCTTGATTTACCTCACTATTTGTAGTACGCACAACTGGACTGTAATAAACTTAAGCAATTAGGGTCTAATTATAAGTATACACATTATCTTTGGCAAGCTGTCATTAAATCCCTCAGATGTCGCATTAAATAATCCTGACTATGACTTTTCTCTTGTAAACCACTTCCTCTTTGACTATTCTAATGTAGTAAACTAAAATTAAAAGTTTCTTTACTTTATGATATAGGATTTAATTGATTTTGAGACCTCCAACAACGCACAAATGGAGGTTAAACATTGAGCCTGAATTTTAGAGAGCAAAAGTTAGATCAACAGAATCAAAAATCATGTGAGGGGAATCAGGTACATATACCTTCTCTAGCAGTATACAACATAGAGGGCATGCCTATTTTTTGCTAAGGCTGACTACTGTACTGCCAAAGTCCCAGGTCATAGATGACATCAAGATCCATATCAATATCCCTGCAGGTATTTACTAGAAATATGAGGTGTAGAAATTTAATTTAAGGAAATCTTAACTTAACTGGAAAGTTTAGATCCCACATATGCTGGGTCTGTATCAGTGCTGCTGGCCAACCTCACAGACAAATCTAAAATGGTGGGGCCAGATACTCCATCTGCTTATGTTTGCTAGTTCCTGTAAAAGCTATTGACAACTTGCACAACTTTGGAAGATTAAGGAATTTTTAGGCTGAAATTACCCTCATTAATAGCTCCTAGGTCATGCCTCCATTAAGAGAGAGCTCACCGATGAACAATGGAGCCAAGTTGAGCAATTATTATAAGATATTTATACCCTTCTCAACTTCCACCTATGATTTCAGGAAATTGAATGCTTTCTACATAACGTTGCGACTAGAGACGCTCAACTCAATTAATCCCATCACTGCTAAAATAGTAAGGTCAAAGAAGCTCAGGTGGCTGTTGAGCTCAAGCAGTTACTTGTGGCGGGCTTACTGGTATCTTCCTGTAGCCTTAAGTCTACCCATATTTGTTTTTAAAAAGGACGAAAGCCATTAGTAGTTATAGACTATTGAAGGCTTAACTCCGTTACCAAAAAGGACAGTTACCCTTTGCCCCAAGATCAACAACTATCTCCATTGCTTTCCAGGTCACAATAAGTTTCAATAAGAATCTCGCTAGCAGATACTGGCAGTTATAACTAACACCTAAAGATTGATCCAGATGTGCGCTCATAGCCAATGAAGAGCTATTTGAGTCAGCCATGATGCCCCAAGGCCTTTGCAACGCGCTTGCCATCTTCTAATGCGCCATGAATGTGTTTCTGAGAAATTTGGAGCTATCCTGTGTTCTTGTATATTCGATGATATTGATGTTTTTGCAAAGCTTAATGGCCACAAAAAACAACTATGGAAAGGTTTTATAATCGTCTTAGAAAGGCTTCCATAAATCTCAAGCTTTTGAAGTGCTTTTATTTTTAATCTGAAACAGAATTACTTGAACACAAGGTCTCAAACATGGAATTCAGCCCACCCAGATAAAGTTGATGTCATCGCAAACATTTGTGCCCTCAAAGCCTTAGGGATATTCAAGTATACTGGCCACGAAGGGCTATCATTGTCAGTTTATCCCTCAGTTTGCAAATCTAGCTGAACCCCCTATCTGCCTTTTACAGAAGCTAGTATTGTTTGAGTGACGATCTGAATAAGAACAAGCTTTATATACACTGAAGAATGCCCTGTGTACTAAACCTTTTTTAGTTCATCTGGATTTTTATCAGTCTCTTTTCCTATTCACTGACGCCAGTGACATCGCTGTTGGCTATTCTAGCTCAACACAATTAAGGTCCGATTGATTATCTAGTGGCTTACTTCCAGCAGTACCTTACGCAAAATAAACAAAATTACAGTATTACCAAATGTGAGTTCTGGGATGTTTTATTGGCTATCAAACATTTCTGATCCTAACTATATGGCACCAATTCACCGTTATCACAGATCATTTTTTCTCTGATGATTAAAGCAAACAAATGACCTGGACGTATAAATGATGAGATGAGCACCAAGTCTAAAGAAAAACAATTTTACTATTGTTCATTGCACAGGAGCGATTTAATAAAATGCCAATAAACTTTTGAGGATGCTGATTCTGGCCTCCTTATACCCTGAGGAAGACTGACTATATGATCTAATTGGCCATCCTTATTGATGGGAATTGTAATTTATGAAAATTAAATCAATTTACGGAAAATGACCCAGGACACATAGATCTAAGATGGAGTTCTGTATAGGCGAATCAAGTAAGAAGTGGCTCCCATATGTGCGCCCTTCTTCCTTAACAGATTTCATTCTTGAAGGAAACTTGGCCAAAGGATCTTGAGCAGTGAAAAAGACTTACTATTGGTAAAGAAAACACTTTTATTGGGACTGGATGGTTGAGGCCATCTAAGATGTTCTAGAGGCCTGTTTGACTTGTCATACCTAAGTCTGGGCTAGCCCTCAGTATCAACATCTAAATGTGTCTCTGTCAGGTTCTTTCAATTTTTTCAGCATTGATATGGTGGGACCCTTGCCCGCCGGATTACTTGAGCACAAGTATCTCATAATAGCGGTGGACCATTTGATTAAATGTGTTAAAGCGATTTCTGTTCCTGCTGCCACTATGAAAGCCACGTCCCATTCCTTCTCCAATACATTTTCACTCAGCATGGATGCTCAAAAAAACTACTTTCAAACAATGAAATAAACTTCACCTTATAGGTAATCCAATAACTAACTTCGTTTTTTGGGACCAATAAAAATCTTACGCCACATATAATCTCTCATCCATTGGGGTGGTAGTGCGCTAATAAAACCCTTGTTTCTAAATTGTGGAAGATGGCCATCTCTGACCCTACACGCTGAAATCACTATCTGCCTAGTGCTTTTAAAATTTATTATATTAAGCTAATAATGAATAATCACATTGTCTCTTTTTAAAGCTTTATATAGGCTTACCCCTCAGCTGCCAAGTAGCGTTCAACCCCTATTATATCCCTTAGTAGCTGAAATTTAATTCAACCATGAGGGCTTTATCCGATAAAATGATCTGGATTCAAGCCCTTGATACTCAAGTAAATATCATGACTACAACAAAGGAGACATCTTATTTTAATATTATCTGTCCCTCTTTATTAACGTCCCATTTAGGTAAACTAGTCCTTTTATATCACCACTAACCTGGATGTTGGCAGAACAAACTCAATGTTTCCAGTTCAGGACCCAATTATGTCATCCATAATGTAGATTCTGAGTAATCCATTGCTGAAGTCATCTAATGGGCAGTGATTAACCAAGTTCATGGCCAATTCCTATGCCCTATATCCATATCCAACAGGATCTTGAGGGTGGTGTTGTTGGGGATTTAAAAATACAAATTTTTTGTGATACCTGTTACAAAATCAAGTCCAATAAGTCGACTCTTGAACCTGCCAATTGAAATCTATTAATGAAGACATTGATGAGAAATTTGATTAGCAAGCATCACTCATATGAAAATTAATGAGAGGCCTTATGTATTCACCCCTGCTTCCCAAATCACTAAGGCACGATCCTCAATTCTGTCATGAGGATGTCATTGACAAAGACAATGAAGGCATCACCCACGCAGTTGATCTGGAAGGACATGGAAGATCATGATCATAAGGGTCTATGGAGGTCATCTCAGCATTATGTCCCCACAAGCCCTATAAATATCAAATCCTTTTATTTTAATAAAGTAGTCTATTCGCAACATCTTTTAGTCATTGTTGACCTGTCTTCTAGTTTAATGCTTTGAGCCCCATTTTGAACCTTAGTTAAATTTAAGAGAACTATTAAACTGACAGCCAAGATCCCAGTTAAAGTGGATAGAGGACTTTAAAAATTACCCATTAGATTGCATAATTCATTGTGGTAATACTATATAATATCAGATATCGTAGGGGTACTGAACAAGGTGGCAGACAGTTAAGTAAGGATCAAAGAAGCGTAAGACAGTCAAAGTATATAATTAAAGGGCAGATAATGATAATCAATTAGCAAGCAAATAGTCCTATAATATATACTTATGGTAACTGAGGTTGATGAATTGTCAATATACAAATTTAAAGCTATTTAGGCGTATGTTTAAAATCACAGTAAATCATTATGCAAGATAAAATGATTGTGCTTAAAAAATACTGGCATACAACTGAAATTATAATGTAACACAGAGCTAGTATATAATAAATGATATACCTAAATACTATCAAATTTTATATGGGCATTCTATCATCATAATAAGATAAAGCAAAGTGCTAGTGAGACTATGACATATATAAGACAGCCAACTTAACGCCATTTCAGCAGTAAATCATATCCTTGTGCAGTTGAGCTATGTTTACTCTCATTAAAATGTCATATGCACTTATAAGAAAATTTATAAGTCTTATCTATATCTAAATATACTAAAGTTAGTGCTTCCATTTTTTTTCTTTTAAGCTCTTATAAGCTTCATTTTCTATCCAGCTTCCCATTAGGATCTCACGTCCTTAGAGACAATTGAGTGAGTACAGCAGTGTTATCCTCTAACTGATGCATAATTGTTTATAGTACCCATCCATGCCTTAAAAAAGCTTTATGTTTCTCATGCAAATAGATTGGTTCATATTAGCAATGGCCTCTAGATTTCCAATTTAAGCTTAATCCCTTTTGTCACTAATTTTGTGACTAAGGAACTCAATTATATTCTAATAAAGAGTACTTGATGACTACAAAAATGATGTTTTGTGGGTTAAAGATGGCTAAAGACCACATATAATAATGTATGTCGTTTTTGACCGTTTATCGTAAAATTAATATTAGTCCAAGTAGATTAAGATACAAGACTTTTTTATAGTGCAAAGATGACATCAATTGCTCTCTGGAATTTTTTGGATGTTAAAAATCCTTTGTGGCACCTGTTTGGGCTAAATACACTTGACTGCTGATTACAAGCGCACTTCTAGCAAAACTCTGGTGATAGCTCTATTTTCTAGAATTATTAAGCCAAGTCATTTGGCAAAAATGACTTGAGCCCTCCAAGTTTTTAGCACCTTATATATTGTGAGATGAATTATAGATGTTTTTAATATTCTTATTTGGATGACATAATAAATAGTAGCTTGTTGTCCAACATACTACTTACATATAAAAAGTGGAGACACTCAAAGGTTTTTTGAGAGTCTTAAAAAAGAAAGAGTTCAGTAGATGCTTAAGCTCTTGTGAGATTGTTAAAACTGGTGCTTCAGCACCAATTTTGATAATTAAAGGTAAGTTCTTTACTTATTCAAAAGACAATGCGTATGATTCTTGATGCCTAAGAAACAAGGGTTAAATCCAAATTAGTCTCAAAAAGATTTATTAAGAATAATGTACACTATGATATTTAATACTGTTGATGGTGTAAGGGCTCAAGTGTGATTCTTAGTCAAGATGGCTTCATAAGCAATTAATAAACTCAAAAAGATCCATTTTTTCAATCCTAATGCCTTACATATGAACCTATTAGATCTTACGTTTCTTTGATTCTAAATAATCAGTAAGCATACTACTCTTTTTTAGAACTAGTGGTTCCCAACCCAAAAGGGGGAGCTTCCATGCATCTTTATTTGCAAATGAACCAAATAAAGGGATATTTAGAAATAAAAAATTCCTAATATAGCTCCTAAGCTATCAGTCTAGGAAGCCATATCAGAAGGTGAGGAAAATTTTGGGAAAATTTTGTCCTACACCCGCTTTACCTTCTGGACCATAACAGACAACATAGGATTGGGGTATCAGTGACATGTGACATAAGGAGGTAAAAATGTGAGTTTTCTCTACTAATGAGGCCAGTGGCGTCCATCACCTCAACGTGCTGAGCAAGTTGATGCTCAGCAAATTTGATGAGAGCAGGCACACAAGTGAAAGACTAGATTCGTTGGTGGGTTTGGGGATAATTGGAATCAAACAGATAATTTTTTGCTGTGTTTATGCAAGCGCGGCTTTCTCCAATAGTGAGCTCCTAAATCTTGTATCTCGCATCCTCATCAAAATCATGGGGGAGATTTGGGATAAGAATACTCTCAACAAGGGGTTCCATCGCCCCATGAAGACATTGGTAGAGAAGGGCGTTAGTGGGAGCAGCTTCTGCTTCTACCGCCATTTTGTTAATATTTATATAACTAGGAAAACCGTTTTTAGATCTAAAATGGCAGGGACACAAATTGGGAGGATTTACAAAAAATCCCTTCAAGGCAAAATTGGGCCTAACATAAAGCTAATTTTTATTATCAATCCATTTGAGCACTTCAAATGGATTTAAATCAGCTAATGCCAGGCCAGCCATTGGAGTCAGTGCAGTATCAGATCACAATTAGCTACAAACAGTTGACCACAGCAGCTCAGCCAAAACTTTCTCATCCAGTGGCTCAAAATTTCATAATTATGACGAATTTTTAAAAAATATTTAAATTTTGATTGGCAGCTGCTTTGGAAGCAGTGCCAGAATTAGCTGAGGATGGGGTGGGAGGATCACGCCCCACTCAAGAAATTTGTAAACATACTACTCTTAAGATTAATATACACTCTAATAATTGTTTTGGAAAGACAAGAAACTTTATAAATAAAAAGCAACACTTTTTATTTTGTGAGGGAAAGGCTGAGCATTATAAACTTTTATCTATAATGCATTTTTTCAGCGGTATAGCAGCCTAAGTACTAAAAAAAATACAATAAAGCAATTTAAATATGATGGCCGCAGAGTGATGTAAATTAAAGTAAATTAATAAATTTGAGTTTAGTGCCAACGGGATGGCAGATATTGATTGTTACATTTATCTATACTATAATTGGTGATAGTGTCACTTTTATGTAATTAATATTGCATTTTGAGACCCACAAGAGTAACATTAATGGAAAGGCGAGGTTTAATAAAATTCTTCTGATAAAATAGATACCTATAAAAAACAGCTAATTTTGTTCTTATGGTTGGTCAGACTAAGTTTAAACACTTCCCTCATAGGACCAAACATCAGAGAGTAAAAATGAGTGGGGGTCAGATCAATTATGGGAAGGCTTGCCTTTAGGATGGTGAAAGGGTTATATTTAAGAAACCTGTTATGCACCTTATAATGGTATAATTCTTTTTATTGGTTGTTTATGGTATAGATGTTGAATGCCATGTTTTCTAAAAATTTTAAAAGGGCAATTCAAAACAGATTAAATGTTTCTGTTAGACCTATGATTGTCAACATATAGCACCAGAGGCCCATGGCTAAGCAGAGGAGTGATATCCACTTTTTTTACCAATTGCTAATTTTACACCACATTAATTAGGGTATTTGGGTCAATTTTTTTAGTATTAGGTCCATTGAGTTCTTGCAGGGTACCACTAAACTGTCAGGCTCATTATCATCTTGTTTTACTTCATTGGCTATTGGCAACACATAAATGAAGGCAATGAGTTGGTAACGCCTAACTTAATTATATTGGGTAATTGGTTATTTGATAACACCCTTTTTTTCTCCACGATTAAGATGAATAATGCTAAATGACATAATAAGGTTCATCTTAATTAAGATATTTTGGTGGAAATTTTTAGCTGATAATTCCTCAGGACTTAAATCTTTTACAGTGCCTACTAGGGTTTAGTTACCCAATGCAATAGTCAGGCTCTGTTTTTCTTGCTTAATTCTAAGATAAGTTTGCAATTTGAATTGCAATAGCATGGAAGGACAGAATTCCTTCCTTTATTGAAGTTGCACTGTGGTATCCTTATTCAACAGTTTATCTTTCAAAAAAGGACTAGGCTTATCTAAAGTTTTCTTCTTAGTATAATAAAGTGGATGGTGTTGTCCAAAGATTCAAAGTATCGTCTATAAAGTTAACTTGGAACCCATATCATATATAAGAGGAAAAATATGTATCTCATAGTTATTATGAGGTAAACTAATGGAAGGAGCATACACCACATTTGTAACAAACTGCAGTGGCAAGGAGCCATAAGCCCTTAGTGAGGTAGTGACATTGGCCCCATGTAACCATATTTCTTACAATGAGCGATGTCTACTGAAATCCTAAGATTCTTCATTAGCATATAAGAAACTATGTTGATGGGTGCCCCTCTGTCTACAATTACTTAAACATTAACGTTGTACATGCCAACTTCAAGATAAATACACTTTACTTAATTGGCATATATGGTGCTTATGCACGTCAACAGTATTTACTTGTATCAGGTAAAAAGGTAGGTCGTTATTCTCAGTGGCTGAAGATCAATATCTAATTCCTTTATTATAGTTACATGATGTAAAATTCAAGTCTAAAGCATCCTGACTTCTGATAGTCTTGTTAGCAAGCAGATTTCATTACTGTCTGGTTCCTTAAATGTGATTATTAAATTTTTAGTGGAAGTAGACTATCCCTTTTGTATTCCACTAAGGCTTTTTCCATACCAGTGACCATGGTTGATGTCACATTTTAAATATCAGGTTTCTTCTGCTTGCCATTGTTTTTCAAAAATCAATTCAGTTTAACATATATCTATTAGTTAGTAAGCTTATAGTAAAACTGGCAGGAAACCCTACTAAGAAACACGCTGCCTCTCCTAAGCGAGCCAGCAAACAAAAAAATCCCCAACCAAGAGAATCCACGTCATTTTCAAGTTGTAACTACCCTATTTTCAAGTGACAGCTGAAAAAACAGGCATCACTCATAACCTAGCACCCCTGCAAAAGGCGTTAGCTTGCCAGATCTCTCTACTGCATCATGTGCACCCTTCAGCTCTGCATGTTCTGAAGTACACCAACCTCCAGGCCAATCTTCTACCAAGGAGATGATTATCCAAGCTGTTTTTCCCGCAAAGACCCAGAAGATGCATACTAGCACATTCAGGCATTCAAATCTAGTTTGCGTCAACTTTATCTGCCTAACCTACTATTGCAGAGGTGCAGCTTCTAGCTTCCTTGGTGAGGGGCGACGCCCAGCTACCAGGCTCCAAAAATGAGATATAAGGTTGGAACAGCTGTCAATTCTATTTTACTTTGCACAAACATTAAAGAATTTCCTCATAATGAAGGTTCTCTTGTTTTTAATTCTTGTGCTTTAAAGCAAAAATATTACCAATCACTTATAACAGTGAGAACGAATTTTTTCACCCTAGTGGTTTCACAACAAGGGGTGAAATCATTCATTTAACCAATCATCTAGCGAGTTTTTTCCCTGAGACCCCAATCAATACTCAATATGAGTTTGCACTAATGGATTAAGATAGTGATGAATTCACTTCCTCCTTTCATTTTCTGGATCTAACACTATTTTGAAGACTTCCCCAATCTTTGTGCCCTAACAATTGGTCCCAAAGCCAGCCAGAACCAGTTACTGCTGGAAAGCGCCAGCAGAGGGGGCCTCGTAAATTCATCCTATATAGCAGCCAACGTAACACCTGCATCTGCTGCTAAAATCAAGAATAAGTGCGATAAAGTAGCTACTGGCGCATTGCAGAAACGTTTAATCACACTCTACCAAAAGCAGACCCACGTGAAGTGGCGTTTATTGCTGGTGTTAAAATGAGTCAGGCAGAAACCTGAGTTTAAAAAGATCTTATCCGCTCGGCCCTAACCCCTGAAATTTGACTCTACTATGGGGACAACTAAGAAGAATTTTATACAGATTATTTTAAACTTTATTTTGTGCCAATCATAGAACCTTCAACTCTGTCAATACACTATCCATGTATCAGTGGAAGATCACTATATAGATGTGAGCTTCACTGAATTAGCTCTAGAAGATATGCTGTAACCTCAATTTTGTAATCATGTGGTCCTTTGTGTATCCTTCATACGCTCTCAACTGGACAAAATCTCATTGTAAAATTAACCAATATGCCAACAATGGTAGATACTGAGTCTTTTAAACTGGCTCCCCATTGACTTTAAAAGAAGCTGGATCAATGCCCTCAATGGACTGCAGTGTCCCATCTTATTATGCACCCACACAGAGGGCGCACATTACAAGGACATGTACCATCTCCTCCCCTCTGTGGACCGTAATATTGAGGTCTTACCTCTCGTGGCTAAGGTAAATCATGTCTTAGGTCATCTTTGTTGGCCATAATCAGACGCCCTCTGCTGCTCTTGGTTCAATGCCTTTGGTTACCTTTGTAGTGGATGCACAGCTCATAAATAGCTACTTGCTGCTATGGCCCAGGGGAAAAGCCAGTCATAAACTCTAACATGTGGCAGTAGCGGCGGTTCCACACCCAGGCAGTGAATTCTTGTTCAAGGTTTGTCCCCAGAGGTATTTTACCAAGCAGTTTAGACTCTCAATTTACTAATAATTTTCTTGACATTTACACCCAATCAACCCTCCCAGTAAGCACCCCCTTCAATCTTCTAAAATCAACATTCTCTCATGCCAAGTTTAAGGCATCACCTACAAAACAGCAATCATCAGCCACCCCACTTATCAATAAAACGCACCCCTACCAGTTTCCACTCGCTCCTTCCACACCAAACATGAGCTCCTATTGAAGTTTAGCCAATTAACAGTGACCGACAATCTATAACCTGTGAAAGATGCAATAACTTAAAGAGCCCTACTCCCCCTACATCCCACATCTTATGAAGCTCCTTTGCAGTGTTTTAATATGTTAGTATGGACTTAAACTCGTCCAATAGGGATGCTTTGGAGGTCACCATGTAACACCTCAGGAACTTCCCTTGTAACGTAGCAGCATCCTTTAATGGTTCTCAGGATCTTCTGCCACCCATCACAGCCACCCCATAACCACCCTGGCGCTCAACTTGGCTCTCTGAAAAGGATTGTAAATGTAACAGACTCATAACTAACCGCTTTGGATATGCAGGTTTAAGCGCTGTCAACCACCCAGGATGCATAGGTGAGCGACTATGAGTTCCCATGGAAGTACCCTGAACCTGCAATCCATAAACTTAAATGGTTTGCGGAAATTTAGGCAGAGATCCAACCTCTTACAAATCTTCATGTCAGCGTGAATTGACATCTCTGCTGTTCAGTTCCACGCCTTCACCCCCAATAAACACAAGTGTTGAATTTTGGTTCTCTCTGAGGGCTTGTTCTTCTGCAGTGGGATGGAGTTTTGTACGTCTATTATATGACGACAATAGACTAGTTGATGAATATAATTTAATATATAACTCCTTGGTAGTACTCTAAATTTGTATTCCCTGTCGTTACTTGGACGGTGGCACGCCACCCTGATCTTACTGATCCCAAATAATTTCTCAACTAATACAAAGTAAAGTATTAAACACAAAAAGTTTATAAGTTAAATTATAAACTAGTCATAGTAGTTGAATGTTATTTTATGAGCATTAACTTGAGGGTAATTTATAGGGTTCAATGTTCACCACATCTTACCCATGACGTCTCATTTTCAATGGCACTTGGCCAAAGAAACACGTAAAATGTTTGTAAGAACATCTACAAATACTTCGACTCAGGGCATCATGCTCAGCCTCAGGGTCAGTGTAAACATTGTCATTATTCTCAAGATGGCGTTTCAGACACGTCTGCAAATAGCTGAACCAATTCTCTTTCACATGCAATTGGCAGCACATACCAAGGCGATTCATATCACTAATTAGTAATTAATTTGATCTAAAACTTGACTGATATTAAAAACTAATTTTGACATAGACCAACAAAGCCCACATGCCCAAGTCATTAAGTCAAAACTTAATTTAAGTCTGACCTAACCAACAAAGCCCTCGAGCCCATGTCATCATAGTCAAATATTATTAAGTGAAATCGCTAGGCCACAAATCCCAAGTTCAGATATACTTAGGATATACCTGATCCATAATCGCTGATATCTGATATGATCCATAATAAGTTTAAGCATGCTAACATTATTATGTCCCTATCAAATATCCAACGATTAGGTCCAGTCAATTACTCAACACTTCCCCTGCCTTGACTGGATATAAGCGGCGGATACTCTTCTTCATGAGTCACAATGTCTAACTTTTCGCGTTCCTCAAAGTATGAATGGTATCTCTTTACCTTTCCGCCTCAGACAGACGAGCCTTCTTAAGGCTAAGCAAGCCCATGCAGCGCGCTATGGTCAACTTGGGCGTGTTGCCCATGGCTCCTCAAGCTGGGTTGACCAGCTATACTTCCACAGTAATAGAGAGTTCAGCTTCGCATCCCACTGCAATAACACCAATCAATAAACCTGAACAAGCCCCTGTGGCTTCAGGTGCCATTAGTTGAACATCCCAATGGGTCAAGCGGGACCCTCTTTTGACTTATTCTTTATCTCTTCAGCCTTCTGAAGCCTGATCAATCCAAAGAAACCCTGATCCAAAATCAATTTGCTTCAGATGGGAATCTTCTTCCAGAATTCTTGTTTTCACTTTTTAGCGTCTTCACTTCAAAAAATCTTGCTTCCTTCATATGCATGGGCAGTGTGGCTTCATTGGGTCTTAAGCTCGATTTGATGTCGGGGCTTGTGAATGCCTACTTGTTGTCCACACTTGCTACCAGTCCTGAAAGCCGCATACAATATTTTTGGGGCCAATCAGGCCCTTATTTTTGCTAACTCAATTGTTAGGCTTTGGTGTGAACCCACTTCAGTACATACCAATTTTTACATCTTGTTGGGCCTCAAGACTCGGATATTGAAGGATTGGTGCATCCTGGTGTTATACCAAGCCCTTTGTAAAAGCTTGGCTAAGGGGCATCCTGATAAGTATGTCCCCTAGATGGCTTTAGGTGCATGCGTTTGCTTCCCTCCTTTGTCACTTCCCACCAATACCATGCCCGACATGTGCAGGGTATTGGATGAGGCCCAATCCCAAATTTTTTGCACGAAAGAGTTCCTCCCCTCCATTTACCCCTTCCTTGAGAGCCTTCTTGCCAATTGTATCTTCCTTTCAACAACATTTACTCCTGAGTCAAACCTTTCCCACCTATTCTGAAGTCCCTTCCAATGGAATTTCCCTTTAGTTTGATGGACTTTCCTAAGCTGACAGGGCCAGCGTGCCTGGTGCTGAGCTTTCTTGTGTTTAGCACATCTTTGACAGGGTCTAGATAATCAGGACTTGTATGAAATCTGCATCTCTCCAATTCCATTACAGGCTTCTCCAGTTTGATCGCACTCTCCTCCTACCAAAGAAGGGGTGCCTAGTTCTAATGCCAGTGAGGCATTAAATCTATGAATCAAACTCTATGGCTTGCAATTATTTTTTATTATTGAACTAGCCAATTTACCCATGCTTCGCTATAATATCTATAGAAGTTCACTTATCAAATTATAATTTAGAGTTTATATTATAGATAAACAAAACAGCTCAGTAAGATCTAATTGCTCAATCAAATCAATCAAAAACCACCAACCACTCAGGTAAACCTAAATGACCTTATCAAAACAACCAATAACTTATCACCATCAAAACTAAACTATGTCCTATTGATTTAACCAAAAGCCATTAACCACTCAGCTAAACAAAATAAACCTATAGAATCAATCAAACAACACCAAACTGCTACCCAAAACAGCTCATATATACTTAAAATCATTGAGTATGTGACATATCTTCTAAACTACTAAATCAACTTCTACTTAACTTGCCAAAAGTATTTTATTAATTAGGTGAACCAAATTAGGCAGGTTTAGTAAATATATAACCTTAACATCCAGATACTTGTGCTTTGCTACAGTATTTAATTTATCAAATAATAGGCTCACATTGTAGCCTATAGGCTGTGCCAGCACTACTCTCAAGCCACTCATACTAACAGCTTTGCTGTTGCCCTCATGGCTAGTGAACTGATTATCCTAACTACTTAATCTACTTAAACTCTAATACTGATTATTGTTGAGTTTCAGGTGAGCAATTTGGTAAATTATTAGATAATATTTGCCAATTCTCACCCACTCACCCAAATAGATTGAACCCATCAGGCTTGATAGTCTCAGATATGATTTTATTTGCCAATTCTCAACCACTCACCCAAAATGATTAAACTTATCAGACTCTATTAGTTTCAGATGACAAAGTGTAAATTATCAGATAATATTCGCCAATTCTTACCAACTCACCCAAATAGATTGAACCTATCATACTCAGTAGTTTCATATTTGATCTTATTTGCCAATTCTCACCCACTCACTCAAATAGATTAAACTTATTAGACTTGATTAGCTTCAGGTGAGTAATTTTGTGAATTATTCAATGATATTTGTCAATTCTCACCCACTCGCCCAAATAGATTGAACCCATCAGGCTCAATAAATTTGGTTTTATAAGATTTGCCAATTCTCACCCACTCACCCAAATAGCTTGACCCTATCAGACTTGAAGGTTTCAGATGCAATCAGTAGATCAGTCATTCAGTCAGTGAATGTGTTTTATTAAGTAGATATCTATATTTATCATATCCAAATTTTTAATTAATTTAATTTTTTTCTTTTTCTTTTTTTTTCTCTTTTTTTCTTTTTTGTATCATTATTCTTTATTATATGGACAAAGGAATTTAGCATGTACTTGATTCACAACCCAGCCACCTTTATCCTTAATGGTATATACATCTTCAGACAATTTATCCAATATAATAAATGGACCCTTCCAAAGTGAGGCTAGCTTGTGCGCGCAGCCTGCACTATGAGTGTCACAATATACTACTAAATCTCCTTCCTTAAACTTAGTCACCGAAGCTCATTTAGCATCATTGTAGCTCTTGTAAATAGTTTTTTGACTAATTTTGTTTTGATAAGCTTCAGATTGCAACTTGATTAGGGTCTTTGCTATTTTGCTCAACATAGTTATTTGGGCCAATTACCTCAGTTGAATTGAATACCAATTATAATAAAGGAGGTAAAGCGGGCTTTCTACCATATAGCAAGTTTAAACAGAGAGTGTCCTGTGTCGCTGTGGTGTCCAATTCTGTATGCAAATACAGTAGCACTAATGAAAGTAGCCCATTTTGAAGGCGCTGCAGCTGCATTTTTGTGCAATATACCGACTAGAGTGCAAATCACTTGTTCAGATATACATTAGTCTCAGTATGGTATGGTGTTAACAACACTCCTTTGATAGACATCAACTCATTTAACCATTGTACCATTTGGGCAGTAAAATTTGTGCCATTGTCGTCAAGATCTTCTGGGGCATCCGTGCTTATAAATAATATTATTTATAATGAACTTGGCAGTAGTTAGGGCCTCAATGTCTCAAATTGCTTTTGCTTCCACCCATTTCATTAGATGGTCAATAGCAACCATTATGTATTTGTTGCTTAGGCTACTCACAGGCAAAGGGCCAATTACATCAATCAACATGGTATGCCAGGCCCAGTCAGGTTTGATCAAATGATATTTCACATCTGACTTCATGGGTTTTGCAATTTGGCATGAATGACATTTATCAAGCATATCTTAGGTATCAAATCGCATGGAATCCCAATAGTAACTGGATCAACTTAATTCTAACGTCTTGGTCATTCCCTCATGTCTGACAGCCTTGTGTGCTTGTGTAATAATCTCCATTTGGCTGGAAGGTTTTGGGAAGATTCAACGTTATCCATCAGGCTTAAGCTTGTATAGAACTCTATTTTGATATTTGGTGTCAATTAATGCTTTTTCAATCACTTTTTGAACTTCAGGTGGCTCATCTCCATACTTTTGGGTAATCATTTTTTCATGAAGCTCATCGGCCAAACTGCTCAGGACAGCTACAATAGGAAGTCACAATAGTCCATCTGCATTTTGATGGGCCACTCCAGCTCTATGAATAATTTCATAATTGTACACTTGTAATTTCAGAGCCCAGCGGGCTAACCGTCCTTCAGGTTCCTTGAGATTGTGGAGCCATCATAATGAGCTGTGATCTGTCACTACTTGAAACTTGGTGCCATGAATGTAAACCTGAAATTGTTTACAAGCATAGATGACAGCCAAACATTCTCTTTCAGTCATAGTATAATTACGCTCATGCTTATTCAGCATCCTGCTGCAATAAGCAACTGGATGCTCCTCACCATCATCCCCAATCTGCAATAGCACACCACCAATCGCAGTCAATGAGGCATCAGTTTTTATGATAAAAGGCTTGCTGAAATTGGGATATCAGAGGATAGGCGCTGAGCTCATTTTGTTTTTAAAGCCTCGAAGGCTTGTTGGCATTCCTCTGCCCAGCAAAAACGAACTCCTCCTTGTAGTAAGTGGAATAGAGGTTCAGCAATCTTCATGAACCCTTCCACGAAATTTTTGATAGTATCCTACCATGCCTAAGAACACTTGAACATCTCTCATACTCGTCAGAGGTTACATATTGTTAATCGCCTCCACCTTTTGAGGCTGAGGCTGCAAGCCCTTGGAATTGATGATGAACCTGAGGTATTCCAATTGTTCTTTAAAGAATTGGCATTTTCTAGGTTTTATCTTCAGATTGGCCTTCAACAGCCATTTGAACACTTGTTCAAGGTGCTCCAGATGTTCAAAGCGTTTGCAAAAAGATATTGATGTCATCCAGGTAAACCAGAACGCATGACAATTTAAGGTCCCCCAAAAACATGTCCATTGCACGCTGAAAGGTTGCCAGTGTGTTACACAGCCCTTGTGGCATGCGTGTCAGTTGAAAAAGCCCTTGAGCAGCAATCATCGCGCACTTTTCCTACTCCTCTGGTGGCAGCTCAATTTTCCAATATCCTGAGATGAGGTCCATTGCAGTAAAGTACTTCGCACCTCCCAGATGGTCCAGAGCATCATCAATTCTGGGCAACAGATACAAAACTTTTTTTGTAATGGCATTCAGGCGTTAATAATCAATCACAACTCAAATTGCTGCCATCTTTATACAATTAAAAAAGGGCTGGCTCACAGGCTTTTGGATGGCACTATCATTTCAGTTTCAACAATTTGTCTAACTCTTCATCAACTATTCCATCACTAGCCATGGGGCGCCGAATTGGCCTCATTCTAATAGGCATATGGTCCCTGGTATCAACAAAATGCTGTACTCCTTTTGCACAACCTAAATCTTGGTCAGTTTTGGCGAAAATTTTGGAGTAACGTTCAAAAAACTCTAGTGCTTCATCCTTCTGTTGTTCTGATGATCCAGTAAATGATTCTCGAGATATTACAGTATGTGCCCCAAGGGTTTTGGTTATAAAGCTGAACTTGGATAAGTCACCAAATTTGACAGCTGATTTTAACTTGTCCCTCGGAAACAGATGCACAAAAGTGACTACTTGATATTTCTTGACCTCAATATTTCAGCTTGTCAAATTTTCTAGTAAGACATCAATCTCTCTGTGCCCCAGTATAAGTATTCCAGGCGCCACACTAGGTTCCATTTGAGAATGATGCCACGAGGATACAACCTCCCCATACAGTCCCTCTGGAATATCCAGTGTGGTCCCAGTCCTTATAACCAGTTGATGGCCTGAAGCTATTGTTGCATCCTTATTCACATGTAGAGATATTCCTTGGTTTTTGTTTATGGCAGTTGGCATGGGGCGGCTTCAATTCCCCCACTGAATATATCCTACTGGTATTATCCCATCGGCATAAGATATATTGATAAAATTTTTATGATGGCTTGTGGGCTTCATATCATTGTGAGAGTATTGTTTTGGAAGTGATTAGCTCAATATCGTCAAGATGTTTTTTTAAAATCGCATGAGATCCCATAGGTCCTTAAAAAACTAGTTCCAATTAATATGTCATAATTGGCGTTTGGAAGCACTATAGTGGGTGCAGCTACTACCAAAGCTCCAAATTGCATTGGTAAAGTGCTGTAAGCTCCTTCACTATTAGTGCTGTTAAGGCCTGTGCTCCCATATTCTTGATGATGGTCAATGTCCGGAGCTATTTCAATTTTTTAAACAGCTTTGTGGAAACAATGTTTACAGGTGCTCCACTATCAACAATAGCTGCAACTCTGACCTTGTTGACCAGAATATCCACATAAGTGCACTCAGAGTAGTAAGAATCAATAGAGTTTACTAAGTGAATATGGGAAGAATCCAGGGAGTTAGAGTGTTCTTCAGAGTATTCCCAATACTGGGACATTCATTGATGAATGTGTCAATTGGCATGATTATATTCACCCCTTTCAGGCTTGGAGTGTCTGCTGCATTGCTCAGCCCTTCAGCTGGAATATTCTCAGGTATTTGTTGCACATAGGGTTTAGTGACTACTTCAGAGGCTTCAGGTATGACAACCTTGCTCTGGGAGCGAGTTACCACATGTATATTCAAATAATCTTTATTTAATACTAAGATAGAATCGATTTCATTGTTAAACGAGGCCCCTGGCCAGCATTTTCTTATCGATTGGGTGGTACTGGTGTCTTATGCACAATAGAACGTCCTGAATCTATTGTGCTTGTTCTTTTCCCTCCTCCTGCACGGTATCAGGAAGGACTATGTTGACACTTTGCTAATGGCATCGTGAAGCAAAGTGACCTTTACGATTGCAATCAAAGCAAGTAATTTCACTCACTGGCTGTGGGGCTCTTGTATTTGAGTTTTGCTCATTTTTTACAAGCAGATTACTGTCAATCTTCTTATTAATTTCATAGGGCTTTCCAGCGAAGGCAGCGGGTCCTGATCTGTAACCAGTATTAGGAGGGCCATAATTTTTGAGCATCTGTGCAAATAGTCAACCAATTCAGATTTTGTAAGGTTTTGCATGAAAGCAGGCAATAAAGTGTTTAATAGATTTGGGTAAGGTTCTACTGCATGCTCTAGTGCAATCTTAGCGTCAAAATTGACCATAGCCCGTGCGCCTAGGAGAACTTGAGCTTCGTGATAGAATCTTTCCACAAATTCATCAATTGCTTCATCTTTCTTAATGAAAATGTTCATAAACTTAGAATTTATGGTTGACATCCATTCTGGACCTCCAAATTCATGAAGCACAGCCTCCTTGACTTCAGAATATGTTGGATTTTCACTAATGTGAGGCATAATCAACTCAATGCTCCACTCATCTAAGCAGTTAATAATGATTGCTGCTTTGTTATGGTCGCTGGCCCCATACATGGCCATTTCAACGCGTTTTGAAATATGTGTTATAACTTCCATTCTTGTCAAAGGCAGGCAGGTTTGCTGGTTTATAATTATTGCTTCCTGGTTCCTGGTTATCACGATTACTTCTTTGTTGGCTAGAGCCAGGAGTATTAGGGCGCTGGGGCATTGTATCCCAGTTTGAGGTGTTAGAGTTGGCCAAAGCAACCATATTGCTAGGTATTTGTTGACGTGGCCCAGCGTCCATTTTAGTAGTTATTTCTGAAGCTTTTTCCTCATAATATTCAGAAGAATTTCCAGTCAAGTGGTTTGTAACACACTGACAACGCCCATCGTCCAGAGCTCAAATTTACTCATTGATTTCATTTTCCCAATTGACACAATTTTGGTTTTTTAACTTTAATTTTGCAATTTCCTCATTCAAGCTAGTAGTTTGTAGTTGCAAGGTGGAAATCACTTGGTCCTTTTCTTTTATTGCCTTCTTGAACTGGTTCAATTCTCCATGGAGATTATTGTTTAACTCATTAATAGCATTAACATTATCATTGAGATTATTAATCTGTAGATTAAGACGATCAATAGAGTAGTGATTTTTTTATTTTTTGCCCGTTGGTCCTCAAATTGTGTTTGCCAGTAATTGATTTTTCCGGTGTATTCACCCTTCATCTGCAAGATTTGAGCGCTCAAACATCAACACTGGTCACGAAATTCATCGTTATGGCTTAACTGTGCCTCTTGGGCTTTGTGATAAAGCCTCATGAACTCTGAAGCGTTAATAGAAGTCTGAGTGATATTGCTGACCCAAGATTTGGTGACTCCTCTTTCTTCTAAGAAATTTTCAAAGATGGGATGCAATCTGTCATTTAGCTCTTGTGCTAATTCTGCTACCCGGTCATTAGCCCAAGTGGCTAAGTTATAATTTGCCTCCAAACTAGAATAAACCTCAGCAAAGTTGGCCTCCAATCGCTCATTTAAAATTTGGCCCGCCTGGCTGGAGTTGCAAGAGAATTTCAACAACTCAGTAATGGCTGCATGATGGTGGGCGATTGTCATCTGAGAATTTCTAGAGGTGGGATGTACAAATTCAATTAAGCATTGGGTGATATTCTCTATCCCAATTAAATTGTTTTGGATCTGAGCTACACTTAATTGATGATGAGCAAGATACACATCCACAACACATCTTGCTGTTGTTGGTGGTAAAAAGGATTGCTATTATTTTCCGCGGGCTCTTGTCCTATTTGATACCCTCTTAACAACTGCTGTTCAAGACGTCTCAGCTCTTCAGGTGCAATGGGTTCATTGGGATAGGTAATAATGGGTACATCCTCCCAATTAATCTGGGACACAGTCATTTCAGTATTCCCATTGGGCCCAGTGATGGTTCTGAATAATTGATTGGGATTGCTCCCCTGCTCAGCACAGTCACCATCTGCAATCCCAGCCATGAGCACCACTTATTGAATTTTGGTTCTCTTTGGAGGGCTGGTTCTTCTTCTGCAGTGGGATGGAGTTTTGTACGTTTACTGTATGACGATAATAGACTAGATGATGACTATAATTTAATATATAGCTCCTTGGTAGTACTCTAAATTTGTATTCCCTGTCGTTACTTGGAGATGGCATGCCGCCCTGATCTTACTGATCCCAAGTAATTTCTTAACTAATACAAAGTAAAGTATTAAACACAAAAAGTTTATAAGTTAAATTATAAACTAGTCATAGTAGTTGAATGTTATTTTATTAGCATCAACTTGAGGGTAATTTATAGGGTTCAATGTTCACCACATCTTACCCATGACGTCTCATTTTCAATGGTACTTGGCCAAATGAACACGTAAAATGTTTGTAAGAACGTCTATAAATACTTTTAATCAGGGCATCATGCTCAGCCTCAGGGTCATTGTAAACATTGTCATCATTCTCAAGATGGCGTTTTGGACGTGTCTGCAGATAGCTGGACCAATTCTCTTTCACATGCAATTGGCAGCACATACCAAGGCGATTTGTATCACTAATTAGTAATTAATTTGATCTAAAACTTAACTGATATTAAAAAACTAATTTTTACATAGACCAACAAAGCCCATATGCCCAAGTCATTAAGCTAAAACTTAATTCAAGTCTGACCTAACCAAAAAGCCCTTGAGCCCATGTCATCATAGTCAAATATTATTAAGTGAAATCGCTAGGCCACAAATCCCAAGTTCGGATATACTTAGGATATACCTGATCCATAATCGCTGATATCTGATATGATCCATAATAAGTTTAAGCATTCTAACATTATTATGTCCCTATCAAATATCCAACGATTAGGTCCAGTCAATTACTCAACAATAAGGCATCAAATAGCGGTTTGAAACACCTTCTAGACAGAACATGCAGCTCAAATAATTTAAGTTACTAGGTCAAACCCCACGCCTTCTTGAAAGACTTAGATGGTCGTCTTATCTTAGTTAATTAAACAACTTTTGAGTTCTCCTTCTGCGTCTCTAGTATATATTTGCCTCAAGCAGAAGCTGACCAGAACAAACTACTAGAGGAATTAGTCAACTTGAATCTACCGCGGAATATAATTTTATGGGATATTTCACTCATACCATAACCTGCATTTGTGAACCTTACCCCTGCAACAAATGAACGCCCAGGATCCAGTAGAATCCAGGACTTCCCTCGCACTAATGGCTTCACAGATTTGTTGCCACCCTCCACGTCTGTCCTTGTTTTATGAATAGGATGCCATCAGAGGGAAATTCCAATCAGCATCACACATTATTTTGGCACTAAGAGTCCCTTATGGTTGACCATGTCATATCTCCAATATCCGCAACAAACATCTGGGCAATCAAAGTTTACTCACTGTGGTCCTTACCGCCACGCTCAAACTATAGCGCAGGTTTTAATCAAGGGTTTATCCAGCCCTTCTTAGCCTTTTTTCTAAGAAATAGCTGTCTACAACCATAAGGGACAACCTTTCTTCACAACATCCCACCTGAGCAACCTCAGCGCGCTTTGGGAAGCGGCCAAGAAGAGAATTGATCATTTTGCTTATATCTGTGCCAAATCCCAGATGATAATGACTCGCATCATAGTTAAAAATTCTGACAATAGAATTAATCACCTTGTATGTAACTACAAACTTTAACCATCTCTCAGTTAGATGGATGGCTTAGAAGCTTCTCATTCAGTTCTCCATTCAAAATTTTCAAACAGGAAGAGCGAGCAGATAATTTTCACATCTTATCTCTATTATGCCCAGTGAGAACTCCCTACCCGCTTTTTCAAAAACAAAAGAAAACAGATAAACAGCGCTATAAATCACGTCATTGAACATTTTCACTGCCACTAAAAGGTACAAAGAAACCATAACGCAATAACTGTATTGCTTCTAAATCAATCTCCTCCAGGCTGACCAGGTTGGCTTAACAGATATCTATGATTTCTTATGGCGTGTCCCAGCACCTCTCACTGACCCACGGGCAGATGAAGTTCCTTTAATCCTTATCTCCTGTTAAAGGGTTATGGAGATCCTCCTAACATCTTCGCGGACTTAAGCCTCTGGCTTTAATTGCATACCCTTTAAGGTATACCCTCTTGAACCAACTGTGATACTAAATCTTCTGTATCTTTTCAACTCACTTTTGGCGCAAGGCAAGGTCCTCCCTGATTCTAGGGTTTCATCATGAACCTCATTCATATAACGCCAGATCGTGAAAACCTGGCCAGCTGGCGCCTCATAGCCTTGATTGACACAGACCAAAAGTTTTTCAAAAATCTTCAGGCCAAACACATAACAGCATAGGAGTCGACCTCCTGAACTCCTCCCACATGCTTTATTCCAGAGAGGTCGCTATAGGACAATAACGACCTCCACGTGACTTTGACTACTAACTCATGAAGGCAAATGGCTTTTTGGCACTTCAGGTTTTGGAGAAGGCTTATTGTCAGGTTCCTGAAAGTACATTATGCTTCCTTTTCCCCTTCCACCTTCACTCTACACCAAGGCGGTGGATCTCCACACTCTACGGCCAGCTCCATATCAGATTATTTTTACCAACGGTAATCAAAGTGGCAGTTACTGTTGGGAAGGTTCTCCGCCAAGGTGATCTTCTGAACCCCATCCTTTTTAATACTGATCTTGATCCCCTATTAGCCTCCCTGCATGATAGTCTTATGGGGATCATTTTGTAAACAAGGCCCCTACCCGCACTATGGCACATACTGATGACAAAGCCATTGCGTTTGGATGCCTTAAGGACATTACCCTACCTTTTATGATACTGAGAAGTACACCAGGATTCCAACGCCAAATTCAACGCCTCTAAAATAATGGTAGTACAGGTTGAATCACTCACATTTCCCCACCATTTGGTCTGGAGCCTACAAGCAATACCTTCCTTCACCTGTGGGTCCTGACCAACTCACAAAGAATCAAACTCAGTGAAATGAGTTTTTGATCCTAAAACTGGTGAGCTCTCTAGTTTTTCCAGTTGTGATATTTAGAATATAACCCCCAGGTTCACTCCCTGACGGCCAATGCGTTCTTGCTCTTTAAATATTTGGTTCCTCACTCATGTCTGTCATTATCAGACACATTCTATAATGACTCAAAGTTCTCCTCTAATGTTGGATCAATAGCTTTAACCACCCACCTACATCACTTTTAACAATAGCCTGACCCCAGATGAAAGGGTCCAGGGATTCTGGTCACCCATTCTCATGCCACCTTTTTTTACCAAAAGCTCCTTTGACCAGTTGTTTATTGGGACTGACCCAAGTCCCAATAAGTACCTGGCCTCCGCCATTCTGCGTTATCATCTCATGGACTTCCTAAAGAATCACTGACATATTTATGGGTTTGGATTACTAATCATCCAGGCTACGCTTGAAACACTCATCCCCAAATTTTAAAATCAAGCTTTCCATACCCTGAGATGAGTGGGCGCATGGGTGTACTACGCCTTCACATACAAAAAGGATGGCAAAAACCTCAGCCCTCGTCGCCATGTGTTAGAACACAATGAACAGTCAGTCATATCTCGCCTCTACCCTCAGAATAGATATCCAATCCGCTCGCGCCTTCTTGAACTCCTCCCTTCTTCAGTGAGCTTAAACCTCTGGAGGCTTTGTCAGGTCGTTCACCAACCAACATTTTCTGTGCATATGTCTAACACTCTATGGCGGATATTCCATTGTTCCTACAGAATAGGGTATTTAACTGCTTCTACTCTTGACACCGCATCTGCACCATTGTTTAGAGCCTATTGACTCCCATCTTCATCATTTTTTCATCTGCTCAGATGTCACCAAGTTTTGGACCAAGGTCCGCACGCTCCTCCATGCCCTTCCATACCTTTCAACCATTTAAATATCTGTTCAATGAAAAGACCCTACCTAGATGCCATTAAACCATACAAGTTCTCGCCTATGCCAAGATACTATAAACAATATACAATTACTTTTTTCTAGATAGCTTTTTACTCACAAGTATGGACCCTACAGCATATGACTATTCACTTCCAGGTTCACTTTGAGATGTCCTTGAGTTTCACCAATGTCACCACCCCACTACCAATAAGTCTCAACTACAGCAAGGCTCTGGCGCTTTAATCCTACTCTGTTCCTTGATGTCTCCTCCCTCCTTTAACCTCACCTCAGGCTCTTAGGAGCTCAAGCTTAATCAAAGAAACATTGCCAATTCCCCTTTGTATTCGATCATCTAGTACTAAAAGGTACTAGCATCATTTTTAGGATAGCAAGGACATTTTTGGCCATTTGATATTTAACTTAATCAGTACTAGGTGCATTGAAAAGTGATGGCGCAGTGGCTGAGAAAAAACACCATCTAAATTATTGTGCTTCATTATTTAAAGTTGGCATCATGGCTTACAAACATTCTTCATAAGGCTCACAGGCATGAAAAATCTATCTGAGCATCACAATGACTCAGAATAATTGCCACATATAACACCTGAGCCTTTTAATTAAGCAATTAAAAATCTATAACTATATCATACTTTAAATGATATAGAGTGAAATGTGGGTTTTTTCAATTAACAGTTTCACCACACCAAGATGATTGATAACGTCGTTGGCATTATTGTGAGACATTCCAGCTTAAAAAGTCTTTGTTGTTATTAATTCTTGACTAATGTGGTCCAAAAATTCAGTAACGTGGCCATTTTTACCATGTCATCGATACCTCCATATTATTATAATAGTTGCATGAAGGTGTAAATTGTTCTTCTTATCACTAAATTTGGAAAGTTCAAAGGATTAACTTGCTGTATATCATTTGGACCTGGATCCTGGTTAGGCTTGGAGGAACTGACGGATCAATTTATTTTGGCAGTGTAAGGAGTGGATCTATCAAGAGTGCAGCTGCCGCAGTAATATTATTAGAAGTTAAAGGAACAGCGCGTGAAATAGCTCCTTGAGTAGCCTGTGTTAGGGGTTATGGCGTACTGCTTTAACCAGAAATACCTATAATGGGTGGTAAAGTAGAAATAGTACATGAGACAGGAGAAACTTCCACCTCATCACCTTTAATTTCAGATTTGTTTACTTTAAAATTCTCCTAGCGGACTTTATTAATAGGATCATAAATTGGAATTGCTCATCCTAAAACTTTGCTTAATCCTTTCATTTTTATGAGTCTAGATCAAAAGGCACGCATTTAAGTCTTCCATTTCCCAATATAGTAATTCATCTATGAGATTCAAGAAGTCTCCATATATAAAGATGTGAGAGAGAGGGCACCAAAACCTCCGGTCTAACTCTGCTCCATCAAGAAGGTGGCGAATGTTTTTTGATGTTTGCTATCTCAGTTGTCCAGTGCTGGTGTTGATAGGAGTTGAGATTATGGCAATGTTGAGTTTAATATTGTTAAGCAGCTTTAAAGGTTGGACACAAGTCTGTTGAGCTTTGTTGTTGGCCGCTTCAGCATAAAGGTAATGAAGATCCATTATAAAAGAGTAGGTGTACAGGGAAGCAAGAAGTGACCCTGTATTGAGCACCAAATTTTACAATTGGTGCTTTGGTTTCAAGTGTAACTGCCACAGGTAAGTCTCAACTAAATAAAGGATAATCAGTATGACGACAGATGCCTGTGAAACAAGGGAATATTCTTAGAGTTGTCACAATAAGTTTTATTTAAAATAATTCATACCATAGTATCTATTACTGATGATTGCTTAAGGTCTTTTAGGTGGTGGTCTTAGTCATCTTGGCTTTAATAGAAACTAGTAAAAATCAAAAATCTCACTTTACCAGTACTTACTCCTTCTTGATGAACCTATTAAAATCTCAGATTCATATTGGTCTGGATACAAGTTAAAAAATTGATCTTATTAATATTGGGCGCTTGCATAGTTTTGGGTAGAAAGAGTAATCATAAACAAAAAACAAAATTTATGTTAATATAAGAGAAAGGTTGAGTATAATAAACTCAAGTATGATGCATTCTTTTTGGAATTTGTAGCCAGTTAGTAATATTTTATATATAAAAATTGTTTGTCACAGCCACAGGGCAAGGTAAATAAAGTATATTATTAACTCCAGGTTTAACACGGGAAAGGTGGTAAGGTATCAACTAAAACATATAATAATGCCTATAATTGGTGATGGTGTCCAATTGATGCAGTTTACTTTGACAGATCATGACGCACTGTATTATTGACGGAAAGGCAATGCTGATCAAAGCTCTAATTAACAATTCTTCCTATATAGTAATTATGTAACTATTAAGCGTTCAAATGGTTGGTTAGACCAAAATACAACAAAGATGATCTCTTCCTCAGCCTTATTGGAATATGGTTTTCATTTTGAATGTAAATGACATGGCAGTGTACATATGATGTACCTCTATTTAACTATTCCATAATTATTGATCTTTGCCTAAGATTTTTTTAAATTACTTCATAAGGTCCTCTAATCAACTTTTCTCTCTCGTTGCAATCACTTTTGCAACTTATTCAATTCAAGTCTGAATCTAGTTTGATAATCTCACAGAGGAGATTAGTCTGCGCCCACGTCAGGGAGCAGTTGGGCAAGTAAGTTAAGAGTCACAGGTGGTAGGCCCGCGACCTCCAACGTTCAAAAACGCCCTGGAGAAACCAGTGGAATAGAAAAAAATAAAAAACTGGCTGTCACTATTTCCCCAGAAATCCTTGCTTGGCAGGCGCAATGTAACCAGTACATCAACACGCTGCACTCTCAACCACTCTTGTTGGTGGAATATGGAGTCTGGGTGTTTCTGAATATCCAACAAACAGCTTTATGGGAAAAATTTTGTGGGGATGTGCACACCTTTTTCCTGACTGTGGTGTATGTCGCACCTCACTTCATGTCATGCAGTTGGCTGGACCTCAGTTTCAAAAACAAGGAGGCAGCAGACAAATCTTCTGCGGTGCGCGTAGTGATTGACCTCCCCAAAGGGCAATGGGTCATTGAAACCAAATGCACCAGATGGACAAAATCCAACCAAATTTTCCTCATGTTCAACTTTTTGCCCACTACAGTCAAGCGTGCCATTCTGGAGCAGCACCTGAAAGATGGTCTCACTGTATATGGCGAAATACAATCCTTTGAGATGCAACGCTTACGCTGATGCCACACCTGTGCACTGGCAAAGCCATTGCAGTTCTAACTCCAACTGAGGAGATCATGAAGGACCTAACCCAGATCCTGCACTCCACTTATATTAATATCAAAGGGCATACCACCCACCCTTTCTGGGTAACTGTAGACAGCGCACCCCCCATCTGCACCCACTGTGATGCGTTCAGCCATAAGGCACATGCATGCCCCACCAAGGAGGGCATCACATTCCAAGAGCACCCCTCGGCAGCCATGGCCAGCGGGGAGGCGCACTATGAACCAACCACCAGCACCAAAGAGGCTTTCCCATGGGGAGCACAAGGCTGCTACTTACTAGTAAAGCCTATCTCCCCTCAATAGCGAAAGAAGGCCAAACAGGCCCGCAGGGCTGCGGCCAAGGAAGCAGCCAAAGTCGCCTCTGCTATCCCACACTCCCAATGCCAGGAGGACATTGAAACCTTTGTGGTGGAAGCAACTCGGGAATCCCTCAACCAATCAGATTGGGAGACCCATGCCAATTGGGCCACCCAATCTGAGGATCTGATGGGTGACTCAATCTCCACCTGACTTTTGCAACCAAGCCCCAATTGAAACTGACTTGGTTCCCAACCTACCTGAAAAAAAATTTTGACCCAAACATTGGTGCACTGAACTCATTCACACCACAAAAATTTGGTCAACAACGGGGAAACAAAAGTGAAGGCTAAAGCCAACGCGAACCTGTCTGCTAAAATTAACAAAACTACCAATAGCATTGCTGCAAACACCCGCGCCGCTGTGAAGGCCTGTGGGGACCTAGAAGAGGCTGGTGGGCCCAAGGGCCCACACCCTTGCACCTAAGGTGCGATGGGGGAAACCTGTACTTTAGGGATGTTGAATATCGCCAGACTCAAGGCCTCACCATCCCGGGCTAGGAAACTGAGTTTTTTTAAAAAAATTCACCCATGGACATCCTAGCCATCCAGGAGTCCCACTGTCCGCGAGGTTCCAAGGATGCTTGGAAAACCATGCTCCTCCCTTCCCTATCCTTCTGGTCAGAGCACTGTGGGGTGCTAGTTCAGAAAAACAATTTTTTAAATTTTTATTGTCAGAATCCTTCCTCAATGGCTGAGTCCTCGTTGTTACATTCTCATAGGCTGATGTGGCACATGCTATCATCAACATTTATGCCCAACCTGTGTGCATGAGAGTGTCAGGAATTTTTCATTGGTCAAATCCCTTCTGTTACCTCCTGACCCTTTCATAGTTGGCGACATGAACTGTTGGCTAAACTCACTCATGGACCGTTGGCCTTCCTCATCCCACGCCCCTCAGGGTCACATAGAACTTCGCGTTCTAAAGGCCACCCTTGGGTTATTAGATGCGCTGCCGTGGCAAGCCCCGCTGCTCAAAAACATGATGCGCCCCCATGTCCACAATGGCCAATTAAGGTCTATGACCCACATTGACCTTATCCTCATGCTGGCGAAATTTTGATCTCATATTTCCCACTTCCATACAACAAAAATTGAATTCTCTGACCACTGGCTGGTCTCAATAACCTACCACTTACCTGTCATAGCGGCTAAGGCCCCTCATTGGTGCAATCTCCGCCCACCAAAACTTGCATCGCCAGGATTTTCCACTTGGATGGAATCAGCAACTTCGGCAAAAGAGTTTATTACACTGTTTTGCGCGGACCCAATTTCCACATGGTCAGCCTTCAAAGAGGATACCATCTACCACACTCGCCACCTCTCCTCCTGACGCTCACAAGCTACATTGGCCATCATCTCGCGCGCTCTGGCAGAGTTGGCACACCTGGAGTCCAACATCCCAGCCACAGGTACAGCCCTGCTTGGGGCTGGAAGTGGGCAGAAGCAGCCGCCCACCTCAACGCGCTCAAAAGGCAACACAAACATCAGGTTTGTGTTCAGTACAGGGCCAAACATAAAAGAGGGTGACACGTGCACCGCATATTTTTTTAAAAATTCTTTGCACCGCACCAGAGCGTGGCCTGCACACAGGTGTGGAGATCAGATGATTCTGTTGTTGATACACCAGCCAAAGTGGCAATCGAAACACAACAGTATTACTATGAGTTGTACCAATCCAATCCAATTCAGCCAGCCAAAGTGGCAAAATTTCTTGATCGCACTCACATCTGCACCATTTCCTGATACCCAGAATTAATGAATTTGATTACTCCAAATGAACTCTGGTCAGCCATCCGCGGTGCACCAAATTGGAAATTCCCAGGCCCTGATGGCATTCCATATGAGTTCTATAAGAAGTACTTTAAATATATATCCCCACTGCTGCTTGCCTCCT
The DNA here is from genome assembly GCA_022478985.1 of Massospora cicadina. Taxonomy (NCBI): domain Eukaryota; kingdom Fungi; phylum Entomophthoromycota; class Entomophthoromycetes; order Entomophthorales; family Entomophthoraceae; genus Massospora; species Massospora cicadina. The sequence goes on from JAKSZP010006581.1 coordinate 232,565, forward strand.
TTAACCAGACCCTTCTGGATATGCGCCTTCTACCAGGAGGGCAAGAGGCCTTCACCGTCACACTCTTCAAGAGAGGGGATAAGCTAGATCTATACAACTGGCGCCCCATTTCTTTAACTAACATGGATATAAAAATTTTAACTAAAATCATGGCTAACCGTTTAGGGATTGTAGCATCTGCCACCATCTCCCCAGAACAATTTGGTTTCATACCCAGAAGGTCAATTTGGGACAACGTGCACTCTGTGGCTAACGCATGCCAGTCCACAGCCTCTGGGGCACTTGTATTCTTGGACCAACAGAAGGCCTATGATAGAGTAAACTGGGAATACCTCAAGGCCTGCCTCCACCAATTCCGCTTGTCCCCTCGCTTCATCAACTGGGTAATGATGATCACAGAATCTGCAACAATGGCAGTACAAGGCCCTGGCTTCCTAGTGGAAGTAGTCTGCCCTCAAAGGGCCTACGCCAAGGGGACCCCCTTAGCCCATTCTTATACAACTTCATACTTGACCCACTACTTTGAAAAGTGAATGCTCACCTCAATGGGGTCCATGTACCAGGCCAAGCCCCAGTCAAGATGATGGCGTTTGCAGATGACTGTGTGGTTGGGGTGTCTAATAATCAAGATGCACGTGCACTTGAAGCTCTCATCCAGGAGTATTACCGGGTAAATTATGCTGTATTGAATGCTTCCAAAAACAAAATCATCCTCCTTGGTTGGTATCAAACATGCTGGGCCCCAGCGACCAATGCCCAGCCCAGCCCACCTGCTCACACACGTACTCGCCTTCCCTGCTCACCCCACACCGCCCCACTTGTGCTCCCCTTCGTGCCACTCCCTACCATAGGGCCTGTCCGCCATCTGGGCGTGTGGGTGGAGGCAGGCGGGTATGCCTCAGCAGTAATGGAAAGTCATATTCTAGAAAATGTGACAAAGCGTATCGCCTCCCTCAGAGCCCACCCTACTTACCTTACTGGTAGGGTTGTTTTAGATAACTCTATGCTCCTCTCCAAAGTCTGGTTTGGAGCCCACGCAATTGCCTTCTCCCCGGGTTTTTTCAAAAGTTATGTATGCCCTCCTACAAGGGTGGCTATGGTCAGGCCACCCACCGCCAGTGCGGCTTGAGGTCATGTTTGGCCCTCATCTTCGTGGTGGCATGGGCCTGCTCAACTTTAAAGCCCATGCTGCCAAGATCCTGGGCACCTGGATTGTGGCCATAACCACCCCTACACTCCCCCAACACTGGTCCCACGCGGCCCGCTCCAACTTCTCCTGCACCCTGGGCCTTAACAATCCATCAAACCCTCACTCCTTGATGAAGTATTTGGCTTCCCACCCATCGGCCACAGGTCCTCATGGTACTAAAACCCACTACAAACAAATCCTCCTCTCCATGTGGAGCGCTGAGTGGAGAATTAGTATTAGTGGACACACAGCTCAGAGAGGCCGCCCCTCTCCTCAGTTCACACAGGAGGTACAGGGGTTACCCATTCAAGATGGCTTGATCCCCACACAGCCCCATGTCCTATCCAGGGTGGACTACCTGGACATGATGGACATCCCTTATTCCATTGAGACCCAGAAGACTATTTGGAAATACGCACACCACCCTCTGTTGCAGCCTCAAATCCGTTCCCAAGTGTGGCGCTGCCTGAGGTGGGTGTACCATATGGCTGAGCGCTTTAATGCTTTACACTCATTCTGCATCGTGTGTGGCCAGTATAAGCGCTGTTCCACCGCCTGGAGAAGTGTCCTACCTATAAAGTGATATGGCGCGAAGTTTAACGTCTACCTGGCCAGGATCAAACTCATCCCTTCAGTCTATCAAGAGATATGTTTGCTATATCCATGGTAACCCCCTACCACCCTCCCTCTGTGCTCTGGTGGTCGCAATCGCCATGTGGACTATCCACACGATTGTCTTGGATGCCATCGCAGGCTCCACCCCCACCCTCCCAGAAGCTGTCCACAGATTCCAGTCCTATTTGGTGGACCACTTCCAGGCGTGGATGTTTGGGTACCTCCTACCGCGTCGCCATCAGCTGGTCTCCTCCTGGTTCCCAGTTTGGTTCATCAAACAAGAAAATTTCCTCCACACATGTTCAATTGTGGCTACGGCCCCTCTACACGTTCCCTTCCCCTCCCTTAGTGGCATTACCGCTGGCAACAAGAGATAGCATCGCTTCTCTGGGGTGCCTTCCCTGTTACTAAGTTTTTTTTCTTTCAGGTCGACATTTGGAAGTGTCTGTCCCCTGGTCGGCCTTCCTCGCAATAAATTTCAAATTCATAAGGTCCTCTAACTATGGTTCCTCGTTAATTGCTGCTCCAAATCCTAACTCATCAACCTTTCTACCACGTGTAACGACTTTTATGGAGTCATAGTTTATAATTTTATCACTTGACACAACCTTTTTTTTGTTTTCATCATTTAACTATTAATTATCCCGATATAATTTGAGTTCTCCAGTATAACTGGTGTCAGATCCTGCTAGCACTCTAGATTTTTAGCGTGAAAGCTTTCCAGGGTGTAGATTTCAAGCTATGTTTTTAGTTTGACCTTGATGCTTAAAGATAATGAACAACTAGTAATTCGCTATGAAGGATCTTAAAGGATTCATCTATTATAAAAAATAGTCTTTTGGTAACTTCCACTGAAGTTGAAGATTGAGCTTATTTTTATAAAGTACAAACTAAATAAGATAGACAGAATTGTCCATCTCAACCATGCATATAATTTGCTTTTTAAAAATTTCTGACTACTTGTTCTTTTAATCTAAAGGCATCTAGTAGAGCATACCGCTCATGCTGATCTGAATGTGAGTATCAACTTTTTAAAATAAACCAAAATTTTAACTAATGAGTAATTGTATTGGCTGATTAAAGCACAATGGCTGGTATAGTAAGGACTATACATCTAGATAATTTGTCAACGCAGAGTATGTTCCATGCACGTTATATATATCTGTTCCCAAAATTTGGCACTTAATGTCATATTTAATTCTGTTAGGTAATTAAATTCTTCATTAATTTTATTAAAAAAAGCTGACAAGCGCTCCAGTATCTAAAAATTAATAGTACTCAGATTTAGTGGGATGATATCTTCAACTTTAGCAAAAACCTTCCCAAAGGTGCTCATGGTTGCCAGTGCTTATGTTGTCATCATTTCAAATGCCTTAAGTTTCTTCTGTAAGTTCTTGTTATTGACTCTCAACAATATTCCTGTTTCCAGATTCTCAATATTGGCAAATGTTTTATATACTGGAGTTTCTCTTTCATCATTGCTTTTGAAACTTTAAAGAATTTTATGATTGTGCCAGGTATGTAAAAATTAGCTTTTTTCTAAATTTATATACCCTATTTTTAAAGGTGCCTCACCTCTTCAGGAGCTATTAAAAAATAATAATTATCATTTACTTCAAAAGATTCTTCATCGTCATATTCACACTCAGTATGTAGTTTGCCCCTGTTCACCACTATGGCTGGTTCTTCATATTTATTTGGGTGTTCATTTTATTTTATTAGTCGGTACATTCCATTCAAATTCCCTGATTTCACTTGTTGCAATGGAAATCCTTAGAATGGTACTGTCAATTTACTTTTCAGCCTTCCCTATTGACTTTACTTTTTTTCCTAAATTAAATAAAAATCTTCTATCAGCTTGCTGTGAATAGTGTGCAAAACCCTTAGTATTATTCTTGTAGGTCCCTTGTAGATCAGATAATGCCTCTTTGACCTTCTTTTTAGGATAATACATCTTTCTGAGGTCACTGTTCTAAACATTTAAAGTTGAGGATAAGCTCAAGAGCACTTAGTTAAATAGTCTTTATGGTAAACAGATCTTAACTTCTTGTGGTTTAAAAAGCTTCTAAGCCTTCAAGTAGCATCTTAATGCATAGTTAGTAACTATTTATTTCTTCCTATATTCATCAACAGGAATTCTTGCTTCATATGCACATTTTGTGTTCTTCTTGGGATAACAAGTCCTATTAACTTCAGCCCAAATAACGTGTTCAAGGTTAGCTCTTAGAACCTCTATTTTCTCAGCCCATACACCCTTAGATATGAAAAGCCATATTTCTGATAATGACTCCATCCATACTGTTTTTACATGCATATGAAGCCCATAAATGTGCCCTTGCCGGGGTTATACATGTCTTAATATAGGGCTTAAAGTTTAGGTTCTTTGTAGTTGTCTCAGTTCATATGCAATGAGTCTAAGAATAAATTTCCTACAAGTTGGTCTCACCAGTTTAGGTGACAACAACTTTTGGCGATTTGGAAGTTACATGTCATAATTTTTTTTTTTGTCCTAGGCCATGTCATCCAAGATTCTTTTGTGGTGATATAGCTTTTCACCCTACCAGTTGATAACAAGTTTTTGTAAATGTTTTCATCTTCCAAATGTTGCACTTGTACTACAAGTACATCGTTGGTGCTTCAAGTCTGTCAGTCTAGGTTGTGTCCATTATGAGGAAGTAGCTATGATAAAATCATAGCAAGCAGTAATGTAAAGTTGGTCTAGAAACTCCCGTAGTTCTTCCACTTCATGGTATAATGCTCATTAAATTGTTTTTTGTTTACTTTTTAGGTTGAATATCAAAACATCTTCAATGCTCCTTTCAGAACTTTGTTTAATTGCTTCATATTTAAAGTTCTACTCACTTCTGGCATCAATTGGGCCCCACCCTTTCAAAAAGCCAGCTATTTCTGTAGTAGGTGTTAGGTTTGGAAATTCTTGCAAATACTTTTTCAAAATACTAAATCTGGTTATTCACTAGAAACACTTTCACTACATAAACCATATGTAAGTCTCCTTCTTGAAGATAGCTTTGCATATCATGAAATAATAAGTCTTTTAATGATAAGTACAGCCTTTTAATGTACACTTGGAACTCCCATAACCATCACTTCTTCTATCTATATAAAAAGGCAATAAGCTTACACACTAAAATTCTATGTAGTAAATTTTTGTTGAAAAAAATATTAAGTTTATAACCAGAAGTAAAATATTTGATATTATAAATTAACTGAAAATTTATTAATCTCAAAGCTGTTATGATAATAGTAAAGACCTGAATGGTATTTTATAATCTTTTGTTATACCACACATTTTTAAGTCCAGTGGAAGGCCAAATTTTGACCTGAACTAGTATTTTTCTTTCTTTATCTGTTCAGACTATCTGAAAGATTATAAATGTTTACTAAAATTTCTCATCTATATTCTTTTGAAATGTTCTTTTATCTATATTAATCAATTGTCTATACCTCATTTTTTAAGGATTAGCGGCCATCTTGGTATATTTATCAAGTCATGAGTGGTATTCATGTGAATAGCTTTTGTAATTAAATTTGGTGCCTTTGTAAGTCCTGGGAAGAACTTACTGCACCTTAACTGGGAGTCACACCCTTAAAGACAAGAAGAGTGCCAAACAGGCTACTCAGCACCTAACTAATTCTGGAAGATTTAGCTCATGTGGTTTATTGAGAGTTGAGTGACGCCCTACCACCAGAAGGCTGTGTCATTACCCCTCTTCTTGCCATCAAGATTTTGAAGTAGAAAAAGGGGTTATATCAAATTTGGTGGTGCCCAGGATCCATAGTTAGCAGAAAGTTCTCGTCTTCCCACCCTTCCATAAGAAATCCTCGCCAATTTAGAGTTTTGTTAGTAGTAAGTCAATATTAAACAGGAATGAAATGACACAATTGCTCTCAAAACTTTAATTTACCCATCTGATCTTCCCCTCCTCCAGTGAAGGTGAGTCCACCCTCAACAGGCTTGGGCGTACCAACCCCATTTTATTTCAAAGTGAAACCGCCCCTACCTGACCTGGCTTTGGTGCGACTTGCCAGACGTCTTATGAAGTGTCACTGTCAGGAAAACAGCAAGTTAAAATTAGACTGGCCTGCCAGCCTAGGTACCAAAGAACCCAAATGGCAAAATAGAATGCCAGAGGCACTGCTGCTGATATGACTGTTCTTAAACTTGAGAGGAGTTCTGCAAATAATTGCCTATAAGCCATAATCTCATAAAGACACGTAATGAAATACCAGATGAATATGGACTAAACCCTGAGGGGTGATGTAATGCTGGCGGAAAGGGTTGTTTGTTTTTCAGCATACAAACTAGAATTGGGGAAAGGATTATTATTAAAAATAAAGGAAGAAAATCAACCAACAGTTTTCTCAGTGCAAGGCCACTTATTAAATAATGGTCAATTGATGTGGAAACAAGCAGGGATTGGGTCCCTCAAGTTTTATCTAACTGGCGAATTTTTTGGGGAGGGGGCAGATAAAATTAATGAGAACTGACATCAAAGGATTTGGTTGAAGGCCAAGTCACTGTTGGTTTGACCTCAAACGCCTGAACTGAGGCTTGATATCTTTTCATCGGTTAGCATAATGGCATCTGGCCCAACGAGCAATGGTAATTCCCCAGGGTTGCCCCACGTAGGGGTGGTCCCAATTAGTTGGGAATGAGTTTAGGATTCCCAACCTGCCCATGCCAGTTTCTGGGCTTTCCATTTGGTCAAGAGAGTTATGTTGGCTGCAACTCCTGATTTGGCATATAGAGGTTTCAAACTGTCAGTGATGGTTTCTAAAGATACCGACTGCAAAATAGAAATCATTGCCAATGATTTGGGGGGTTAGCATCAATAATCATATTGGCAACTAAGGCAAAACTGTCTGCAATTTCAGCTGATAATTTGACTTTTATCCCTTTTTGAGTATGCGTTTCTAGATCATCCAGCTTTAATCCATCATTATTGGACCCTTCAACTTCAATTTGGTGATTTTGGCGCAGATTTCCTTAATCCAGCTAACAAGTTCGGCTGAGGTGAGTGAGGGTATCAGGGGAGGAATCCAAAGAGGGAGGGCTGTTACCCAGCGCTCGTCTACCACATGGGTGAGGTCGCCCTGGGCGATGAGGGGTACAGCCGCCCTCTTTGGCCCCTTTCTAATTGTAAATGGGAAGAGCGACTGATCTATGAACAGGGGATGTTCCTCTGGACTTACATTGCCCTTTCCTTTTTCCAAATAAAGGGCGCCACCACTGGGAAACTACATGAGGGCTATATTTTTGTTCACTTTGGGCAATTTGATCACCATTATCATTGCAATTTTTGGGGGGTGGGCGGGGAGCATTGGGTGGGACTCATGGAACGCCTCAACCAGTTCTATGCAGTTAGCGCAATTGCAGGGTTTAACTTAGATGTTCTCAAAAGCCAATATCTTTTTCAGGCCACGAGATACTGAACTGACCACTGGGATTTTCAGGACGCTAAGATGTTTTCCACCTCAGCTTCTTCTTCATCCTCTATCACAATTGGTTTGGGGCCAGCGGGAACAATCCCCTTGAACAAAGACAACAGAGAAATGTGGAAGACGAGGTGTTGTTTCCAATTAACTGGCAGTTTTAACTGAAAAGCATATTACCCCAAGTCTTCCTACACCAAGTGGGGACCCAAAGGCTTGCTTTCATACTTCCAGGAAGGTACTTGCACCTGCAGATGGTTCATATTTAACATAACATGAGAGCCCACCGATATATCATGGCCAGGAAGCCATTTCTGATCTAAAAACCATTTATAATCATCATTTAGCCTTTTTGAGATGCTCCTGTACTAAGGACTGGGTAGACCAAATGTGCTCAACGTGATCTACGGCAGCAGGAACCTCTGAACATAGACAGGGACCGACCAAAAAGGAGGGATTATAACCCAATGTTTCTTCATAGGAGAAAACTCCGTAGAAGCGTGAGTATCATTATTATAGGAAAATTGGGCGAGGGAGGGGTCATCAGCCCAGGTATCTTGTGCGGCTGATGCATAATAATTCAAATGCTATTCCAAATTTGGTTGACCTGCTCGGTTTGTTTTTCAGATTGGGAATGGTATGTGGTGGAATGGCAGGGGGTGATCTTTAAGATGGATTAAAGCTCATTTCTAGAACTGCGTTTAAATTGGGGCCCACATTCACTGATGATCTCCTGTGGGATCCCAAACATAGAGAACACATGGCGCACAAAGTTATGAGTGGTTTCTTTGGACATAATCGTGGAAGCACAGGGGATAAAAAAGGGAAAAGTTGGTGAAATGATCAACTACCACCATCACCACTGTAAACCCGTTATAACAGGGGAGTTTGACAATAAAATCCACAGACACCGATGTCCATGGACCCTACGTCCGTTGCAAGGGGTGTAGGAGGCCGTTTCTTCCAGAGCAATCCAATTTGGCCCAAGCATAAGTAACACAATCAACAATCCAAGCCAGAACTTCCTTAGTTAACCCGCCCAATTGTAAGCCTGCTTTATCAAATCAATGCATTTCTTATTGCATGGATGGCCAATTGTGGGAGGGTCGTGATGTGCATGTAATACCTTGGCTCTGAAGAGATAGGGAACCTAAATTAATGACCTAAAATAAATGAGGCCCTCTACCAAGCAATACAGGGAGTGTTTTGATTTTGGAGGGACAATAGTTTAATTACTCCACTCCTTTGGGTCAGCTCATCTGGGATGCTAAGACCTGTGCAACCAGAGGGGCGTTGGGAGCAAGGGCGACTGAAGAAACAATGGGGGGAACAATCAACAAGATCTGATTGGTGGGGATTATGGTAACAAGGTCCACTTCATCTGAGCCCAAGGGACAGTGGGCTGGGTTGTGACTAAGAAAATTGGGAAGTACGTTAAGCGCACCTTTTACAGATTCATATTTGAAATTAAAACTGCACAAGTCCTGATAGGTGCGAGCTTACTGATGCGCCAATTTCTGGGGTTTATGGAAATACAAAAGAGCTTGGTGATCCATGCGCACAGTTAACTCATGATGGGCACCATGTAACAGATACCTCCAATGAGTCACCGCCCATGCTACAGCTGACAACTCTTTATCATAGATGGCCCAGGATTTCTCCATAGAGAAAAGTTTCTGGAAAAAGTAGGCGACCAAGTGTTCCAAGCCATCATACTCTTAGAAAAGAATTGCCCCCACTGCCACCAAGGAGGCATCACACACAATGATATATGGCTTGGCAGGATCTGCGTGTTTCAGGACAGGCGGAGATAAAACACCTCTTTGATCAACTTGAACGCCTGCTGGCATTCAGGCGTCCAATGGAAAGGTACATTTTTACCTGTGAGGGGGTAAATCAGAGCAGCTAACTGGGAAAGGTCCGGGGAAAATTTCTTTAGGAAAATAATGGTGCCCAAAGAACTCCATAATTGTTTATGGGTTGTTGGAGTCAGACACTTGTGGATGGCATCTAACTTGTTGGGTGGAATCACATAACTATCTTTTAAGAAGAGGTTCCCAAGTAAGGTAACTTCCTCCCTATAAAACTCAAACTCTTAAAGGCTTGACAAACAGGCAGCCCTTGTGCAAAGCAGCCATGACCGCTTCTAAGTCTTTAGTGTGTTGTTTTGAGATGGGGAATGAACCAAAATTTCATCAATATATGCAACTGTACATGTAAACTGGAGGTTGTTCAGCACATTATCAATCGTTCTTTGAAAGGTGGCTGGTACATTCTTCAGCCCAGAAGGGCATTACGTGGAACTTAAATATACCTCTTTTGTTACAAATTGCAGTAAGCCATTCTTGACCTTCCATTACCCTTATTTGGTTAAAGGCATTGATGAGATCAAGCTTGGAGAACATGCAAGACTTTGCAATTGCTTGATTGATAGTTTTCTCAAGGGTTAAAGGGTAGGGATCTCTCAATGTAATTTTATTTAGGTGACCATAATCTATGCAGGGACAGAGAGAACCATCAGCTTCTTGGCAAAAATTCTGGGGGAGGCTATTGGCGACGTCTCTTTAAACAACCATCCTTTCTTGAGCATATAATCTAACCAGGTGTTTAGAGCAGCCTCCTCTTTTGCCAGTGTGGATACAAAGGGCAATTGATGTTCACCAACTGTATCATTGCTCGGAATCCTAAATTAAATTTTGTGTGAGGGGGAAGACGGTCCACCTTCTTGGAATCAAAGATACTTTAATAATGCATCAATACTTTGGGAAAAGCAGATGAAAGTCCCAAAGGGGAAATGAGAGAAATAATGGAGCTGAGGCCTTGTGTTTTCTTGAGGGTATTAACTAGGGGAAATTCTCCCTCAGTTTTATCATTGGCAAATGACAACATATTTGACTCCAGATGAATCTTAACATGTGGCTGATGCCACCATCCAACCCTCAAGATAACTGGAAACACCAAATTCAGCATTGCTGAGAACTGATCACAAAAGCTGAACTGATGTACTGAGAAAGAAACTGGCCGATGGACTAGGTATGAGGTCTGGGAGGCTGAAGAAGCAACTATCACTGAAGAACCTACATCCAGGTCAAGCACTAATTGTTGGGCTATTTAAACACTCATAAAATTGCCTGCGGCTCCAGTATCCACCAAAGCCTCAAAGGAAACATGATGGGACCTGACACTAATCTTAATGGGTAGTAAGAAGTAAGCGAAGTTCTCATTATTGGTAGCTGTAGTTGAATCCAGCAATACCAAATAGATGGTAGTAGAGTTGGGGGAAACCATTAGGTTCATAGCGGGAGTAAGCCCGTCACAAGTCATATTGTCAGAACATACTGACATGGTCACAATAGTTGCGGAAACTATGGGATGTGGATTGAACATTTTGAGTGGTACTAGGCTAACATGGTCAGTATTTTTCTTCAAAACCTGGCTCCGTTGAAAAGAAGAGACCATTGCTGCTCCACTATCTATTAGAAAGGCGAAAATGGTTAATAATAATGGTTAGTTGATTATGTCAGGCAAATAGCAAGTTATAATTAGACTGGCCTTCCAGCCTTAGTGCTAAAGCACCCAAACGACAAACCAGAATGCCAGAGGCACTGCTGCTGATATGACGGATATGAAACTTGAGAGGAGTTCCGCCAATAATTGCCTATGAGCCATAATCTTTTAAAGGCACAATGAAATACCAGATGAATATGGAAATAAACCCTGAGGGGTGTTGGAATTCTGGCGGAAAGGGTTGTTTGTTTTTCAGCATACAAACTAGAATTGGGGAAAGGATTATTATTGAAAAATAAGGGAATAAAATCGACCAACAATTTTCTCAGTGCAAGGCCACTGATTAAATAGTGGTCAATTGATGTGGAACCAAGCAGGGATTGGTTCCCTCAAGTTTTATCTAACTGGCGAATTTTTTGGGGAGGGGGCAGATAAACTTAATGAGAACTGACATCAAAGGATTTGGTTGAAAGCCAAGTCACTGTTGGTTTGAACTCAAACGCCTGAACTGAGGCTTGACTATGTTTTAATCGGTTGGCACGATGGCATCTGGCCCAATGAGCTATGGTAATTCCCCAGGGCTGCCCCACGTAGGGGTGGTCCCAATTAGTTGGGAATGAGTTCAGGATTCCCAACCTGCCCATGCCCAGTCGCTGGGCTTTTCATTTGGTCAACAGAGTTATGTTGGCTGCAACTCCCAATTTTCCATATAGAGTTTTCAAACTGTCAGTGATGGTTTCCAAAGATACCAACTGCACATTGGGGATCATTCTCAATGATTTGGGGGTTAGCGTTGACAATCATATTGGTGGCTGAATCAAAACTGTCCACAATTCTGGCTGATAATTCAACATTTGTCCCTTTTTGAGTATGCTTTTTCTGATTGTCCAGCTTTGATCCCATCAGTCTCAGAACTTTTAATTTTAGTTTATTGTGATCTCAGCGCAGGTTTTCTTAATCCAGCTAATAAGTTCAGCTGAGGTGAGCATGGGTACTGGGGGAGGAATCTAAAGAGGGAGAGCTGTTACCCAGCGCTCATCTACCACGTGGGCGAGGTCGCCCTGGGTGACGAGTGGCACAGACGCCCTCTTCAGCCCCTTTTATTTGGAAACAGGAAGAGTGACTAATTTACACACAGGGGACGTTCCCCTGGACTTACAGTCACTAGATCACCAGGCAGAACCGTGCTGCAAATTTTTACTGTAAAAAATTGGATACCCATCCAGCTGGTCAGGTTAGATCCAATCAACTTTGATAGTAGCTTAATGTGGCAATCTGCTGGAATTGAGCGTGATAAAAACCCCGCTAAGGTGCATGCAAACTCCGCCTAAGCTCCAAACGTATAGCTATAAAGACAACAGGCTCTAACATGTGCGTTGCTGGTTTATTTCTTTCCTCTGTAATTATATAATAAATAAGAGCTTGGCAAATTTATCAATGTTTATTTCATCCCTGTCACCAGATAATTACAATAAACTTATTACTACTATATTTCCTGGTCTCAGGAGTGGGTAGCATAGCGGGGTGGTTCTTGCTCCACTCAGGGTTGGGTTTTGATCAAACATGTTCAAAACCAGCACAGGATAAAACCTGCCACAGTATATTTGTCTCAAGGTCAACCCGCCTTGTTTAATTTTTATATTTCCTGATATGTATAATGACTGGGTTAAAGTGTCCATTGTACCCACATTGTTGACTTACCTTCTGGAGTGGTAACATTGTCAAAGGGCCAAATTAACTTTGTTGAAATAGCACTAGGGCGTCAAATTTTGGTGGACAGTTGTTTACATTTAAAACTACAAGACACTGTAAAAGGAAAGTAACCTTAGAAAATTTGCAAAAAGGAAAAGCTTTTTTGCTTAATTTAACCAAGGCAAGCCGACCAGGGAACTGAAATTACTGAAAAAGAAACTTCAAAAGTAAACCAACCAAAAAATGTGAACTGACCTCCCTTAATGAGCAGCAGGTTACACAAAAGAAACGAGAAAACAACCTATCAGGTGGCACAGCGGTGAGCCACTTATCCCACCATGGCGGGGGGAGGGGAGATCAGGCAGAGCATCATCAAGCTCACATTAAAGAGTCGGATCAATGCTGAGAGCAAGGGTGTTGGGGCGTCCCTGGGATGAGGGTCGAGGTGAAATAGATAGTTGTTGAGATCAACAATTTGGCCCTGGATAAAAGCCTCTATGAGTTTGGCAACATGGTGTTCAGCTTGGATGCGGGCGTCAGGAAGTTGGGCTAATTTCTCAATAATGGCTCTGGTGATATTTGTAGTTAGGGAGAAATCTGCCAGTTCAGCAACATGTTTGAAAGCGGTGGTGGCAGTTTCATAGAGGCGTGTGATTTCCTCTTTTGCAATAAGAGGAATATTGGGGGGAACAAGGGGTGCAGCCCTTTTTTATTCCACAACAGTTTTTGCCACGTTTCTATGAAGATGACGATTTTTGAGTGAGGCCAATGGCCTTGGAAAGGATGCTGTTGTTTTGGAAAGTGGTAGCATTGGGTTTGGGGCATATTAGTTGGTCAGGGCTGGGGCATCAAAGTCTAAATTCAGATAAGGTTTTAAATCAATTGGATAACTTGGTGGTGGGACAATTTCACCATATTTGGTCACTTCATCCAATAAGTTCCAGGGATTTGGGTGAATTGGGAAGATATTGTGGTAGGTGTTTGTAATTGGGCAAGTTTTGGGTGAAATATTTTTTGGATTGAACATGGGTCCAAACATGCTCAATTGGTTGACATGATTGTAAATTGGCTGGCTTGGATTTGGCCAGCTTGAGTTCTGGTTGCTCAATTTTGTTACTGATTCATTGAGTGTACTACCTGGGGGTGGGGGCAGCCAAAATCCCACTTGAACGCTGTTGGAGTGGCCTCATGGGTGGAGTTGGCCGTGTCTGCAGGGTTTATATTGTATTGACATGTTTTTTTGTGTGTCTAACTCATGGCAGAGAGTCAAATTGTGCAAATGTTGTCAATTTGAGCCCAAAAGAAATGGTCAGGTGCGGATTAGATATAGGCACGTGGTGGGATGTGCTGGGCCATGTTCAGCTGGTGGGGAGTAATGGTGGTCATTGCCTGAGGTGCCATGAGATAATCAGCACCACTTGAGACAATGAATTGGAGAATGGGTTTTTTCCATAAGTGGACAGCCCTGACATCAGATTCTCATAAAGTGTTTGAGAGGGAAGGTGTGAGGGGAGGTTTACAAAAGTCACCACAAGTGTGGTATCATCTGGGAGACATGTTTGGGTGGTGGTAATGGGGGTGTTATATATAAAGGCGTAGATGGTGCAGCAACCGCGTCCTCTTTGGTGGGAAATCCTATGTCAAAATAGCCCTTATAAGGGAAAAGGTCTATAAATCCTGCTAATGTGAATATGGCCGTTGCCAGCACTCAATAATTGCTTTTTCAACATATGGGAAGAGACATTTATACTCAACAAGGAGTCAAAAGTAGATAGTAAAATGAGATAGGGCTAAGGGATGGGGGTGGGTTGGGTGGAATCGTTCCAAATGGAGTGCTAAGTCCCTTGGAGGAACATAGCGACCAGATGTATTTGGCAGACAGGATGAGCTAGTCTGCACACGTTAACCTGCTGAGTGGTAAACGCTAGCAGGTGGTGGATCTGAGGACATAAATTGGGAAAATGATGTGGTGAGGTGATGGTGGAAAATTGACTGTTTTTTCAAATTATTCAAAACTGATGTTGAGCGGAAAGAAAGGAAGGGAAACCTTTATTTGGAAAAAGAGGTTTTTATAAACAATTTAAAAGAAGCACAATGTAAAAACTGAATTTTTCTTCCTGCTTAATACCACTTTTAAGCAAAAATTATCAAAAAGTAAGTTTACTCACTGCCAACTGGCCAAAACCATTTTACAGGGATGTCCTCAGATCCGCCACCTGCTGCTCCATAGTGGGGCAGCAGTGATCCACCACTTAGCATTTTCCGCCCTGTGGGAAAACATGTTTGGACAGGCTCAAATATCCACCACACTCTTCTGGGAAGTTTGTCCCACCACAGGACTTAGCGCTTCATCTTGTGTGCATCCACCTGTCTCACCACCACCCTTATGCCCTTCCTTTATCCACAATTTAATTCTTCCTCTAAGTCAAATATGGGTGATTATTCCCATATGCCAACAAACCAATTATTGAACTCGTCATGGCTTCCTTCGCATCAGCTGTCTTTATTTATTTCCGCCCTTTCAAGGGCTATTCTGATATCAGATTCCAAAACAGATGAGGATTCTGTAGCAGCAGCTTACCTCCTTTAGTTTATAAAAATACCCTCATTCTTACTACCTATACTCTACTCCCTGCTGAAACCACATTGGTGGTGTCGTTTGCAAATATCCCTTCTCACCTCCCACCCCAGACTTTGTATGAAGAATTTATGTCAGGTCTTTTATTTTATTGCACTCAACTCAACCTGATTACCGTTCCTTCTGGTGCATAGCACCTTGCTGCCACTTGCACTGCTGCCACCATAATCCCACACCACTCTGCCATTGCCTAACAAATCCCCACATGCTCACACTGCTGAGGCTCTGGAGAATTTCTTTTGGGATCATGTTGACACCTGTTGAAAGAATTGTCCTCTCTGTTTTGGTCTAGACCATTCTAGCAAGTCTTGCACCCATGCCGCTACATCTGGTTTTAGTATGCACCTTTGTCAGTGGAGTCTGAATGGGGTGTTTTGTTGCCCTTTCTAACCCAAAACACTCACAAACTAGGCAGAGCGGGGAAATCTGCCCCATTAAACCTACTAGCCACACTCACCCGCCTGAATTCACCCCAACCAATCAGAATCAAGCTTGAACCATTGTTCAATACCAAGACAATTCCTCATTCGCCATATACCAGCCACCCTATTTCTGCCTCCCTATTCTAATAAACCAAAATCCTTAGATCATATTGGATGATCTTGATAAATCAGGTGAGATTGTCAAGAAGGAAGTTGAAAAATCAGGTGAGGAAGTCCAAGATAGATATGACTGGGATAAATTTTTTTAATTGGATTTTGGAAAACCTATCCCGGCTAGACGTTATGCTCATAAACCCAATGCCATCCCCTTCCTAAGTGACCATCAGCTTGCATTAGCAGTTGTGGCCACCGCTCATTGTCACCAACTCAGCATTGCAGTCACTAAATCTGTTGATGAATTCAACTAAGGGCGAACAACATTGTCTTTCCCCTAATTTCCCTGATAACGTGCAGGATGAAATCAACAAATGGCCAGCGCTGCTGTCACCTCTGTAATGCATGTTGCTACACTAGCGCTAACCCAAAAACTGTGACCACCAGGTAAAATATTGCCAGTTTTACCTTACTCCATGATGCCCGCCTTCAGGCTGAACATTATGTGGCAGAATTTATTAAATTTATCATTGTGGTGATATTATGCATACTAATAGTTTTGTCTTACACCTTGACCCCCACCATGCTGATGCACTGACGCCCTTAATCTCAACCTTGATCCACTTCTATGACGCTAGTGCATTTTCTTCAGTTTCTGCTTATGGATAAAACGATTGACACTTCCTCCCCCTCTGCTATGGTTGGTTAGCAGTCCTCCGCTCACTTCCAGGTTAGAGATTTTGTTTTGTTTTTTGATTGTTCCATTTTGCTTCGAATTTTAGTTTTCTCTTTAAATCTCAGATATCATTCACTGGTTGTCATACTTTGAATAAAAAATTAAAAAGTTAAAAAAAAATTTAAAAATTTAGAAAGGAACACAATGTAGTATTGAATACTGACAAAAGCTTGCTGACTCACTGATGGTGCTTTTTCACTAAGGAGTTCTCCATAGACATAGAAGAAAGTATTTCTTACCATTAAAGTATATTTGAAATATGCCTTCTGCTAGCGTTCCTATTGGTGCATTTTATGTGTACTAAACTGAACTTAAAAGCGGTAGACTAGGGGAGTAATCACTTATTTTAGAATTTATGAACAAATTACATGATCACAGGATATTACAATATAGTTTCAAATAACTGGCTACAATCAAGATGCTGTATAATGGCCCTAATAACAATAAAAATCATCCTGCTAAATACTTTACCCAGTGAAAGGTATATGGGTAATAGTATGATCAAACTTAATTGTAGCAGAAATTGTGCCAACGGGGTTTAAGGATTTGATCCACCATGATAATCATGTATAACTCATTGCGCCAAGGCCAAAGAACCAAAAGTAATTTAATACAACTTTGACTTTTTTATAAAGTCATTGGCCATGCACTGAGCACATATAATAATGGATCAAACCATATGTCAAAGTACTAATTGAAGATGCTCAATTAGATAGTTATCATCTAAACTGCTGTTTGGTCAAACCAACTGCAACATTATCCCCTACTTGAACAAACATCAGTAACAAAGATAATTGGGGTCAGATGAGCTATTGAGAGCTCAGGGTCAAAAGGCCAGAATTGTGAATAGTATGTTAAAAGGAACTTAGCATGCAATTGATTGATAAGTTAACCCTTATGTGGGATCCTTGATAGTATAGGCATCTGTTGAAGCCTTATCTATGACCTCAAAAGGCCCTTTCCAAATGGGTGTTAATTTGCCATTTCTTCCAAACCATGATTGTTATAATACAGAATAATTCTCCTATGCCAAAATTAGGTAAGGTCCAGCAGTACTCATTATCATTGTAACAGGTTTATATGAACCAATATGCCACAAAGGAATTGGGAAGTAAGAGCCATGTCTCTGACCATACTAGGGACAGGCCTGCCAAAGCCCATCCCTGAACCCTTCTGCCATGCCTCGTCATTACCACATATTCCCACACCACTATCCCCATGATGCTGCACATCAACAGCAGTGTATGACTCCAGGAGAGGGCTGAGAACAATGCCAACTTCAAGCTAAGCTCACTAGCTGAGCTCATATTGTAAGTCCAGGGGAACGTCCCCTGTGCAGGGATCTGGCTATCCTCCCATTTCTGAATAAAAAGGGTCTGAAGAGGGTAACTGTACCCCTCATCACCCAGGGTGACCTCGCCCACATGGTAGATGAGCGCTGGGTAACTGCTCTCCCTCTTTGGATTCCTCCCCCAGTAACCATGCTCACCTCAGCTGAACTTGTCCGCTGGATTAAGGAAATCTGCACCAAGATTACCAAATCAAAGTTGATTGGTATGAAATTGATGATAATCAAGCCCAACAACCAGAAACCACATAGTCAAAAAGGGACAAATGTTGAATTATTGGCTGCAATTGTTAACAGTTTTGATTCAGCCAGCAGTATGATCTCAAAGCTAACCCCCTCTCAAAATTGTCAGGGATGATCCCCAATGTGCAGATAATATCATCAGAAACCATCAACAACAGTTTGAAACCCCTATCTGGAAAATTGGGAGTTACAGCTAACATAACTCTTTTGACCAAATGAACAGCCCAGCGATTGGGTTGGGCAGGTTAGGCATCCCGAACCTGTTTCCAACCAATTGGGACTGCCCTACATGAGGCGGCCCTGGGTAATTCTCGTTGCTTTTTGGGTCAGATGCCATCACATCAACTGATGGAAATGCAGTTAATCCTCAATTCACTTGTTTGAGGTTAAACCAACAGTGACTTGGCCTGCTTCCAAATCCTTCAATGTCAATTCTCATTGAGTTTATCTGCCCCCTTCCCCAAAAAATTTGCTGGTTAAGTCAAACTTGAAGGACCCAATCCCTGCTTGTTCCCATAACAATTGAACACTATTTAATCAGTTGCATTGCACTGAGAAAATTGTTGGTCAATTTTCTCTAATTTCCTTAGAATAAATTTCTGCCTTATCCTATAAATTTTTATTTTATTGATATCCTTCTTGCCAAAGTCCTAATGGCATTACTCTGGTGGCCTGTTGGCCCCTAAAATGGATGTACATTACCAGTTTTGATGATTACAATATCTCCCACCATCATCAACTGGATTCAACGAGCAAGATACTTCTGGCAATTCAACCTTTTTTTCACGACTATCCACCATCAATATACTGGGATCTTATGGCCTTACATCCACCATTTTCAAGCAGAGATCCGCCCCCTTGTCTCCTCAGTTGTATTGAACCTCCCACTGGCAACCCTATATAAATTATCCCAGTGGTACAATCTCCTTCAGTGAGACCCCCAGTGTCTGGGGTTGTTTCCATTTAGTTTGTTTTCATGTTTCTTTCCACAATTGTTCTGCACCAATAATATATTTTTTCCCAATTTGTGGCTCCATACAACGTCATATAAGTGGCAATGCCCCTGGCATTTTGATTTGCTTTTTGGGTGCTTACTCATCCTGACTGGTAGGCCAGTTTAAACTTCTTCTGCCATTTTCATAACTATAGTTTTTTGATCCAATACTACAATTTAATAAAAAATATTTTATATTAGCAAGCGATTTAATATTAAATTTTCTGCTTTTTTGTAGAAGTTGCAACTGGCCATTCAGGGCTCAGCCATCCCCTAATAAATAGCACTCTGCTAGTATTGTAATAAGCTCCCTCCTATGCTAGGCTCTCTCAAGCACCATCCAGCACATCGCTTGTGAAGACCCCACATCCCACCAGATCATCATCAACATAGTGCGTAAGCCCAATGTGACATTTTCTCAGATGCATTTTGGTTTCAGAATGTCAAATCTCACTAACTTTGATTTCCTCACATTCGAGGCCCTTCCTATAAAAGCAATATTTGGATTGAGAGCCGCCTGATCCAAAGGAATATATAGATCAAGTGCAGCCTGATCCGTTACATCCCCCCTGTGAGGACCAAAACTCCTGTACCTTCCCTGGGCATCGCTCACAGTCTTCCCTAGTCTACCACATCGCCTCCTCCACCGGGTAACCTTTCCACTTCACCAGCAATTGCTGCCGTCCCTT
This sequence comes from Massospora cicadina, assembly GCA_022478985.1. NCBI lineage: Eukaryota > Fungi > Entomophthoromycota > Entomophthoromycetes > Entomophthorales > Entomophthoraceae > Massospora > Massospora cicadina. The sequence continues at coordinate 252,206 of JAKSZP010006581.1, forward strand.
CACCCATCTCACATTCAATATCCGTTCCACTTCATATTCTTATACATCCCCTTACCTAAGGTCAACGGTCCTGGTCACTCTGGCCCTATTCCTTTGAACGCCCATAACTGGGAATCATGAATCACTTAATGTGTCCTAGAACCTTCTGGCAATCTTAATTCAAAAGCAACCTGATTAATGGCTCAAATGATCTGGTATGAGCCCAAAAACTTTGGTCCCAGCTTATGATCTCTAACTGGCACAGCATAGTTCTTAGCAGCCACCAATACCCAGTCCTCAGGATCAAACTCCAGATTCAGCGCTCTTTGTCAGTCTGCCTGATGCTTCTGCTGAGCCACTGATTGCTACAAAATTTCTTGTAGCTTCTTCCCAATATCCGCCATGGTATGCGCCATCTCATCCGCCCCCTGACACACTCCACCCACGGATCCCTCATTCAATCTAGGATTAAACCATGAATCTTGAAAAACGGAGTCATACCAATTGACGATTGACAATGATTGTTATAAGCAAACTGAGCCATCTAAACCCATGGAACCCAGTCATCCTGCTGATCAGAGACATAACAACAGAGATACTGCTCAAATATCTGATTCACCCTCTCCATTTGTCCGTCAGATTGGGGATGGTACGCTGAAGACTGAACAGGCCTGTTTTCCAAATTCCCCAATAAACTCAACCAGAATTTCGAGACAAATTGTGGACCATGGTTCGAAATATATTTCTCAGGTGATCCATTCCAGGTGAATACCTGATCAATGAAAATTCTCACTGCGTTCTTTGCCAAAAAAAACTCCCTGTACATGGGAAAAACTTAGCATGTTTGGTCAGTCTATCCATGACCACCATAACCGCATCCTTCCCTTGCATCTTCGTGACCCTTTATAAAATCAACGCTAATTGAACTCCATGGCGCCTATGGTATCAGCAATGGGTTTAACTTACCTGATGGAGGTTCCCTTGAGAGTTTTGATTTTGCACATACCAAACACTCCCTCACATACTTCCTTACATTCTTCTGCTGGCCTGGCTATAAATAGTCCCATTGCACCAGCTCCACCATTTTCTCCACTCCTGGATGACCTGCCAACAGATGATCATGCGAAGCCTGAATTACCTCACATTATAATGATGGGTTGGGCACCCAAACCTGAGAATCATGGTATACTACCCCACTCCTCTTCATGAAGGCCTTTTGGCTCGTGTGGCTGTCCTTCCTTCATCTCAGTCTTCAAACGCCATCTAAATTCTGACCTTATTTGCTTCCGGTGGACTTCCTCCCTCAACTCAATCCCCCCACCCTCAATAATCATAAATTGGTCTGGCCAGAACATTGCGGCTCTATTAAACTCCTTAACTCATCCTTCTTATATGCTAAGCCTTTGTCCCAACCCATCCAGTCTGCTAGAACATTTTATGAACCTGACCTGTATTCTACCCATAAGTTGTATTGAACTAGCTACACATGCCATCTGGCTTGCTGCTGGTTCATCTTCCTTGGTGAACAATAATATTCTAATGCTATATGGTCCGTTTTAACGCCAAAAGGGTGTCAGGAATAGAGCAGGTAGTTCTGCCATTCCCACGAGGCCACCATCACCACCTGCAGTTCCTTATCATATATTGGATAATTAGTTTCAGTGAGGATCATCTTACGTCTAAAATAACACATAGGGTGTTTGAGCCCGTCTTCCCCCTCATTTAGTAACACCGCACCCACAGTGTAAAATGAAACATCAGTTTCTACCACAAATGTCCTCCCAGGATCTGGATGGGCCATGGCAGGCGTGGTAAGTAACTTATCCTTTAATAATTCGAATGCCTGCTCCTCTTTTCTTCCCCACACAAATAGAACATCCTGCGTTAGACGCATGAGAGATAAGGCATTTGGGATAGATTTTTTACAAATGATCATAGGAAGTTTAATGTTCCCAAAAAAATCCGCACCCCCCATTTGATCAGTAGGGGCCTTCCATGCTTGTACCATGCGCAGTTTATATGGACATACTCCCAATCCTTACTGGAACACCACGTTGCCTATGAACGTCACCAAAATTAATTGAATTCACACTTGGAAGGTTTCAATATCAGGCACATCCAGCCAATTGACCCCAGAACTTCCTGGACATCTCAGACATGATCCTCTTGGAACTGTAAAAACACCAAGATATCATCCATATAGGCAGCACAGCATTGACCAATCATCCCTCCAAGGACATGATTTATCATCCACTGAAACATCGCTGGGGCATTTCTAAGACCAACTGGCATTACTTGATATTGATAAACCCCCAAGTGACACAAAAATGCGGTGTATTTTTGATGTTCCAGTTTCACTGGTACCTGATTGAATGCATCCACAATGTCTAACTTTGTAAAAATTGTGAATCTGGTAACCATTGGGAGAATATCCTCCAACAAAGGCATTGGATACGGATCAGGCTCAGTGATTATGTTCAGATGTTGGAAAACCATGCATGGGCGTAGTTTGCCACTCGCTTTTGGCACCAGTAATATAGGAGACACTACCAGCAACTTAGAAGGCTTGATCAACCCTTTGTCCAACATTGATTTCACATGGCTCTCAATGCTCATTTCGCTCATTGATTAAGAGGGTATACCAGACATTCCTGGGGGAGCTCTGACCCTTCCTTAAACTGGAATGAAAATGCAAAAGAACCATTAGAAAAAAGGCGAGTTCCTGATAGGACCAAATACACCCACAAAGTCGCTATATTCAGCTGGTAACTCTACCTCCTGCTTTCCACCCATATTTCTGCGTCTACTTGGAACATCACACGCAACCTCCATCTTCCACCTCATCTGAGGCCCCATAAGAGGATTCAAAGTAGTTGTATTAAGTGGCAGATCAACCTGGGGCTGGAACTGATGCAACCATCGCATCCCCAATACCACAGGATGGGCCAGATTTCTGATTGCACAGAAGCCCTCTTTGAATAAAAATGGGTTCTGCTTAACAACTACCCAAGGCTCCAAACACCATGAGGGAGCCCTCCTCAACATGTTGGCAAACACCACCACAGGACCCTTCTTCTTTTCCAAATTCAAACTTTCTGCCAGGGAGAATTCCAGATAGTTTTTCTTGGCCCCTGTATCCACCAGGGCCAACACTTTCTTCGTCTGACCTTGCAAATATAACTCCACTAATATAAATAAACTAGGAGAAAGCAAAAAGTAGATTTAATGTTTAAAGCATTCTCAGATTGCAAATTTGCAGGTAAGGTAAGTTTGGGACCATTGTTCTTCCCAAGTCTCTGACCTCCTGTTCTCCCCAACTCCTCAATGTTTCCCTGGTAAAACCTTCCATGATATTTCCAAAATTTCTGGGTGAGCCCTGTCACCCTCCTTGAACACTACGAGCCACTGCAGGCGACTGGCCCCCTCCTAGAGCCATAGAATCCTCCCACCGTTTTGCACCAAGGCCAATTGTTCCTTAACCTATACTGCCAATTCGATTTCTTCAGCCAACGTACTCTGAACTTTAGCATCCACCATAGCAGCAAACATATCTGCTTGAAGACCCTGTTGAAACATTTGCGATGATTGTAAATATGATACTCGTGCTGCTTTTGCTAAAGGTTAAAAATTTCGCCCATATTTTTCAACTGATCCTCGCCCCTGACTCACCATCAGTAAAGCCACCACATCCATCTGCGCCTCATCCAGACAGGCGGCCCGGTTGATCCAATTGACACAATCATCCATGAAACCTGGAAGGCGACCTTGCTCCCTAATCAGATCTTGCATCCACCCTGCCAGGTCAGATGGTAGCGCATCCACGATCTGTGCAATCTGCAGTGAGAAAGTGGTCTCTCCTCCCATCGCTTGTGCTAAATGCACCTGAAAATAACTTGTGACACACTTGGTGAATATTCTCCAAAGCCTCCATAGCAATGCCGCCCAACCTTTTGGAGATTTAGATACTCCATGGCTTTCCTACAACTCCACGGGACTCACACCACAGAACTGAACCAACTCTCTTATAACAAACGTTTAAGAAACTTACCTTCACCACTGTCAAAGCATGGCGTACCATTCCTCCCCTCCTGGGGCCACCACCTCTTCTCAGGGCACCCACAAGCCTGACATAAAGGTATTAGAGTTGCGTCTAATATAACGGGTGGGTTTGCGCCAATATGCCATGAAGGAATTGGTAAGTAAGAGCGACATCGCTGACCATACTAGGGACAGGCCTTCAAAGCCCATCCTTTCCAAAGCCCATCCCTGAACCCTTCCACCATGCCTCATTGTTGCCATGTATTCCCACACCACTGTCCCCACGACTCTGCACATCAACTCAGGGTCTGGCTCCAGTAGAGGGCTGAGAACAATGCCAACGCCATGCCAAGCTCACTAGTTGAGCTCATAACTTTGATCCAATACTACAATAAAATAAAATAATATTTTGTATTAGCAAGCGATTTTTATTAAATTTTCTGGTTTTTTTAGAAGATGCAACTTGCCATTCAGGGCTCAGCCATCCCCTAATAAATAGCACTCTGCTAGTATAGTAATAAGCTCCCTCCTATGTTAGGCTCTATCAAGCACCATCCAGCACATCGCTTATGAAGACCCCACATCCCACTGGATCATCATCCACACAGTGCATAAGCCCAATGGCATATTTTCTCAGATGCATTTTGGTTTCAGAATGTCAAATATCACCAACTCCAATTTCCTCAAGTTTGAGGCCCTGCCCATAAAAGCAATATTTAGATTAAGAGCCGCCTGATCCAAAGGAATGTATGGACCAGGTGCAGCCTGATCCGTTACAAATCTGAGCTCAAGCCTTAACTTTACAAGCCAACTCATTGGAGTAAGCAGAGCTTTGTAGCTGAATTGAGGTTCTTATGAGTTTATTGAGGTATCAGCTAGGGCTCATACTTTCATTTGTTACACATGAGTACAAAACTGTGGCAGCGCAGGCTGTTTACCATGAGTAATGCAAATGAGGAGTGACACATGGCTGATTTATATGCAATGTGATATGCGAGTATGGCAGAAGGCATAAATAGATTCCAACTGGACGCCTTATCAGTGACCACTCACATAGAATCCCAACAGGTGTACCATTCACCCATTTGATGGTGCCATTGGTCTCAGGGTGGTAGGGCATAGATAGGACTCCTCTGATACCCATTGGATATTAACCTTAGAGATCGTCTAAGACGTAAAATAGGTTCCATTATCCATCAGAATAAACTGGAAGCATCTGTGCTAATATATCTTCCAAGATAAAATTGGCAGTGTTGTGGCCCCTTAATCTCTGACATCTTTTGCCTCCACCTACTTTGTAAGGTTACTAATAGCTGCAATTATAAATTCAATCTGACCAGAAGTATTAGTCAAAGGGCCCACAATGTCAATGGAGATGGTGTGTCATAAGAAAGTTGGGTTTGACTATATGTAAAAAGTGGTCTCTTAATATGGCTCTTCAGCTTGGCATTCTTGACATGATCTGAAAATCTTGTGAATATCAAATAACATGGAATCCCAATAATATCGAGATCATAATTATTCCATCATTTTACTAAATGGATCGTTCCCCATCGCCTTGTGGGCCATAATAAAAGTCATTCCTCTCTGTGGGCTGAGGAAACACAATGGTTTGTTCATCAATGATCTTATAAAGTTTTCCATCATTATTAAAAAGTATTCTTTTTTCAGCCTTTCCAATTTTCGTTGTCCCTTTTTTAAGTTCATCATCATATAGATGAGTTATTATGTTGTCAAAAACCCTTTTCATCCAGTAAGGCTAAAGCAAACAACTGGTAGATTCCGTCCTCTTTTTTTCTTAAAGGTGGGCAATGCTGAATATTAGAGTCATATTCTTGTAACTTTAACTCCCATTGGGCCAATCGTCCTTCTGGATCCTTCAAGTTCTGCAATTAGCGCAGAAAGGCATGATTCATTATCACAGTAAAATGCACCCCATGGATGTAAACAAAAAATTGTTTAAATGCATAAATAATGGCTATTCATTATTTTTGGTTACTGTATAATTCCATTTGTGCACATCCAATGTTTGACTACAGCAAGCCATTGGATAGTATTTTCCGTTAAAATCAAGCTGAGATAACACCTCCCCTATGGCGGTGAGAGAAGTGACCATCTTAAATAATAATTGGGGGTTTTTTACGTTTAGATACATCAAAATAAGTGTTTTAGCGAGACATAGCCTTTAATGATCAAAGACCATCTGGCAAGCCCCCATCCATTTGAATGGTACCTCAGTCTTAAGAAATGAAACAACGTCTCACATAATTTTATAAAAATTTTCACAAACTGGCGGCAGTAACCAACTAATCCCAGAATACCTGAATTATGCACTTGCTATTTGGCCAGGACACCTTTTTCAATAGCCTCAACTTTATCAGGCTGATTCTGTAAGCCTTGTTTTAATGACTCCCCAGATACTCAAGTTGCTTGCGTAAGAAATCACACTTACAGGGATTGATCTTCAGATCAGCTTTGTCCAACCAGTAAAGATCTCTCTCTAAGTGCATCTTGTGTTCCACAAAAGTCATGAAAAAACATTAACATTACTAAATATACTTTTATGCAGGAAACCTATTTAATCCTTTAACTTGCTATCCAAAGCATTCTGGAATATCGTTGGAGCGCTACATAACCATTGCAGCATCCTAGTGGGTTAGTATAGACCCAGGTCAGTTAACATTGCGCGCTTCTCCTATTCATCTTTTGAAAGCTCATTCTGCCAATATCCAAAGAGTAAATATATAGTTGAGGAACAAAGTGCGCCGCCAAGTGGTCTAATGCATCATCAATGTGCAGTTGTATTTAAAAATCTTTTTTAGCTATATTGTTGAGTTGTTAGTGGTCAAATCGATCAAGTTTGATTCAACTTTTTTAATAACCAAAACAGGGGTGGCTCAAGGACTTTTAGTGGGCACTTTTATTCCCTTCTGCACAAGTTGGTTAATTTTCTTGGTAGTGACTTCATCCTCCACCTTGGGACGCCTGATAGGATGGAGGCGAATTGGTGGATGATCCCCAGTATCAATTTGGTGTAACACATGTAAGAAACCCAAATCATAATTACCTTTGGCAAAAATTATATTATAGTTATTAAATAGGGTAAAGCTTGATCTTTATGTCCTATGTTAACCCAGAGAAAGGTTCCCTGGGTACTGAGGAGCATACCAATTAGCATCGTTGCCTTCAAGCCCCAGTTCATCCAAATTTATAAAATCATGGATTTTGGATACCTCTTCTACGGTTAAAGTATGAATGAAAGTGACTATCTGATGTCATTTATTTTATAAAGCGAGGATGAAAATTTTAACAGCAACTAAATTTCGCCATGTTCTGGAAGAATAAGCCCAAGCGTGACAACAGGTTCCATTTGTGAATGGTCAAATAGGGCGAATATCTTGATGTATAAACCTTGAGGGACTCTTAAGGTAAGTTTATTCTATTATGTCTTGATGACCCATAGGAATGGTTACGTTCTTATTAGAACGTACTGGGATACCTTTAGACTCATCAATCAGTTTTTTAAATATCAGGTATTGGTACATAGCTGCTGATATCCAATTATTACTAAACTGTTCTTAAATAAAAGGTTAACAAACTCCTGTTTTCAATCCTTTGGGCCACCGTGTTTTAGGTTATAAAATAATATAAGGGTTTGTCTAGTAAAATCAACTTATTTCTTGAAAATATACTTTTACTACATACTTCTGCATAAATGAGGTCTCAATATAATAATATGTAATTATTATTAGGGAATATAATAGCAGGAGTGGAGATACTAAAAATTCAAAACGCAGTAGTAACGCAATATATGCTCCTTCAGGGTGGTGGTCCAAGGGCCAGCAGTATCATAGATTTTCCATAGAACTATGTCCAGTGAAAGCCCTAGTTTCTTTACCAGCTGAGTAAACACAATATAAATTTATGCCCACTGTCTAAAATAGCTCAAACTTCAGCTTGTTTGCCATAATCTCAATGTACTTATACTCCAAAAATAAGTATAAGTAGGACTTTTATTGTGGACATATAAATCAATTACTTGACCTAGATCATTCTGAAGTTTATCACATAGTTGAGGGCTAGATGCTCGCAACGCCTCAACAGTTACAGATCCTTGGACCTCAATCAACTGAGGACCTCACTAGAAGGGATTTAAAGCCTTAAGAGGGTCTAATTGTTGAATGTATGGCTTTGATATTAATTCTTTTGTTACTTTGGCATCTGGTTGTTTGTGCAAATGGTTAGCACCGCTACGCTATTACTTGTGAGCATTTGAGCTTCTGAAGACCAAGAGGCTCATTGTCCTTTCATCTGATAGAAGGAGATTGTGGAGTGTTTTACTTGGGATTTTATTAGAGGTGGCAGAGGTATAAAATCCCAGTTATACTCCGCTCTGTCCTTTCCCAACTCTCTATCATCCGCAGGTTTCATGGAATGAATGGAAGGCTCAGAGTCCCATATAGTGCAACTATTAGCATAGTGCCCTAATTTTCTACAAAAATGACAATTATCTGACTACTATTAGTCTCCTCACATGAGGGCCATATGGCTGAGGTAACTATTCCTTGGTGAGTGGTCCCAAGGCTGTGGTTTTGAGGCTCTCAAAGAGTTTTTGGGCTCCTCAAAAGTGACGGCGCATTGCCAGAGATAATTTACCATATGAGTGATCATTCTACTCATTTAAGACAGGAAAAATAACTTGGTACAACACTTTATAGGGCTCATGATCGAGACAGAGGGCAATCTGAGTGGTGAAGTCACCTATAATATTAGCTCCACTTAGACTCTGAGCTCTAAAAAAATCATTCCATAGCAGCTTTCTGTTTCTCATCTTTATTAAAACAGATGTCAAGAAACTCTTTTTTCAATGTGGTCATCCACTCAGCTCCACCGAGCTCTTTGATCAGCTAATTATAGGCGTTGAGGTAGGTTATGCCAATATTTTGTAGTTTAAGCATTATTTTCCGGGCTTTCAGATTCCAGAAAGTTCATTACCATTTCTAACTTAGCATTACCTGGTGCCCTGGTCATACTTATCTCAAAGAGATTATTAAAGTTGCGCATATTTGCAAGTTTATCAGATTTTGGTAAAATAATAGGGTTAACATGCAGTTTGGATCCATAATTGATAGGAAAAAAGGCCTCATTGCTCCTATATAATTTTTAGGTAAACGAAAAGAAGGAGTAACTGTCAAAAGAGTGTCTGTAATTGTCTCATTTCCAGAGAGGTGGTGCGGGATGCACAGACACACTTCCAGGGAACTAGTCATTATTAAAATTGTAAACAGGGTCCCTAGGATGGTGACAGAGCAAAAGGGACCAAGGCAATGGTATACAACGCAATATAGAATTAGGTAGCCAATAAACAACAAAACTTGTGGATAACAAAGAGGAGTCCATAACCAAGTGGAGATCTGTTCTGGGGTAATTGGGTGCCTTGATCTGGAGGGACCAGGGTGGCCCAGCGGTGCTTCAGATATGGTAGATAATTTCATTGAAATAAAGTGACCAACGTTGTTAGAGACCACCTTGGGGAGGTCCACGTACAGGTTTGCACAAGGAACCATATAGAAATGGAAAGCTAACGGAGAATTTTTATTAGGAAGTCAGCCAATGAGGAAAGTCGGTCTAATGGAAGCATATTCAAACAATGGGAGGCGAATCAGTGAATGGTGGAAGTGGTGCTAACCCTAAGAAAACCAATAGGTGCACACTACCATTGGCCAGGGTCCTGTACCTCGAAATTGACCAAACTTGAGTTATAGATTGTAATTGGACTTTTCCCAATTTAGTAATATTTTTGCAACGGGTTTTGAAACACTATTACTTGAGCAACTTTAACAAACCATCTGGGATTGAGAACGTATCTGGTGCATTTTAACTCCCTGTCTGTAATGCCAAGCTGAGCATCACGCACATTCCCAGGACCAACCTGAGCATATCTTTCCTGTACCAAGAGTTGTTCCAGGTTATGTTTAAGGTCAGGGAGGCCTGACAACTTAACCTTTTTGGCTCCTGACTTCTAACTTTATCCTTACAATCCGTGCCCTCAATTATATCATGGATTCATGACAGCAACTTGCTCAGGAGCTGTCAGTATAGCTCTTGAGGAGACGCTATAGTTACACACGTTGAGGTAGCAGCTATACGTTGTTCCCTTGGTCTAGGAATTTCACGGATAATAGAGTCAGAATTCTCCGCTGGAGGAGTAATTGGAATATCCATGGAAGCGGTCTCTAATGCCAGGAACGGAAGTAAGAAAGGTGGGTACCTCCCACAGAAATAGTGCCTCTTTGCCATCACCTTTTGATTCTTTTGAATTATTCTCCATAATTAATAAATCCAGAGGTTATCATGAGGCTCCTCATGGTGACACTTACAAAGTTTAATGTTGATCTCAGTTTTGAACTGATCCACCATATTAAAAAAGATCTTGGCATCATGCCAGTAACACAATTTCACCATGCTCAATTTTCTGATTATCCACAAGAAGATCTGTTCTCAGATCCAAGTTCTCATTTTCTAAAGCTTATATCATTTGACCCTGATTTCTAGTTCTAACTGCAGAGAGCCAATGGTTTGATACAAATTAGTCTCAGAGAATAGTGCTCTATCCATGTCCATATATAAGGTGTTAAGGTTGAATCAATAAGCACTTATTCCTTGATTAATCCCTTTAATAACTGATCATGGTCTTGAAGTACCCTGATAACTAGCCCACATGGTCATTTAAATCTCTCTTTACATGAATAATTGCATTTATTTATTATGACAGTCGCACTTTCAACCATCTATACATCTGTATGGTGCTTCACTTACATTTTAAGATAATCTTCTACTTGGGTACAGTGATGGGTAATATTGCAACCCATTGGTGGGTTAACCCTTTACTATTCGGAATTTCACAAATAAGTGATTTGAAATGGCACTAATCTGGGAAGCAAGTCATTCCACCCTCTGGTGGGCTTCCTGAATATTCCGGTAATTAAACAGAATGACTGCTTAAGGCCACAGAAAGCGTTGTCCAAGCATTTAAGTAAGAGGGAATTAATTATTAGTTGGGCTTCCATAAATGTAACCAAACCATCAATATCATTATGCTGATGAGCACTAATCAGATGTACTTGGCAAATAGATAGATGTACATATCTAGCTTTCAAGTCTGCTAGTTGATCTTGGGTGGTGACTCTCCTGACCATCTTGCTAATGGTCATCTATTAGAAAATATTATAGTTGTCATAAAGAATTTTTTGAAGCCTATAATTATACACATGGCCAGTTGGCCCTCATTTGCATCATTGGTGATCAGATGGTAAAAGTGAAGCAGCCATTTGGATCTTCTTGTACCTGGGCCAGTTGACATTTTACAATTGAACTAACGCTTCAGATTCTAGTGTACCAAAAGGGGAAGCTCAGCCATAGGCACCTCTATTTTTTCATATTTGAAACCACTAAACTGAAAATGAATAATAACCGTTTTTCCTTCAGCCATGGGCTCATATGAATATGTAGCACTAAGGCCATTGGCAAAACAGTTCCTTCAGATTAATACTTGAAATCTGGTATAAGTAACAAAGTACGTCCCTGTAGCGAGCACCACAATGTTATATTGGCGCTAGGGCGTCAGAATCAGTGCACAGGTAAGCATTTTATTTTACAAGTAAATGTAAGAGTACAGTGACCTTGGCAAACTTGCAAAAGATAAACCTTTTTTGGAAAGAGAGATCTTTTTTCATAATTAGAAAGAAGCACAATGTATTATCAAATACTTTTAAAGGCTTACTGGCTCGCTGTTTGTGTCTTTTTAACTGAGGATTTCTCCAGAGATGTAGAAAAAAGGATCCCTTAACATTGGAATCTCGCTGAGATATGCACCTTCCACTATCGTTACTATTGGCGCATTTTACGTCAACTAAGCTGCACTCAAATGTGGTAGACTAGAGGAGTGATTAATTATATGTTAAATAGGGAGCGAATTACAAGAGCTCAGTATATTTCTTCTTATAGTTGTTTATCTAACTTTAATCAATATTCTGGAGAATGTAAATATAACAATAGCAATCCTCCTGCCAAATATATTACGTTGGTGCAAGGTATATGGGTGAATAGTAATATCAACTCAATAGTAGTAGAAATTTTTCCAGCAGTTGTTTAAAGATTTGATCCGCCATAGTTATTATGTATAACTCGAAGTACCAAGGCCAAAGCACCAAAAGTAATATAATACAACTTTGGTGACCCCCTATTCAGTTGTGGGCCTCGCGCTGAGCACATATAATATTGTGATAAACCCTAGTCTAATTAATAGTTATAATACTCATTTAGATAATTATCGCTTAGAATTATGGTTGTCAAACCAGCTGCAACAGGCTTATCTCCCATTTTGGATGCCTTGCGGCGTAATAATCTTGCCCTGCTCTTTGAGATTCTTCCATCTCAGTTTTCCAAGTTTCATGGCACCTTCTCAAGTGTCGCTGCCCCTGATATTAAAAAGATTTACATAGTTGAGCTGTTCCCAAACTAGCTGCCTCATTGGGATCCGCAGCAGCCACCCTTTGACTTATGTTTGGTTACCTGTGGGGGTCTGGTAACGTTTAATGTTCATTTCCAGTCCTCAGTTCTCCTTTAATAAAAATAAGAAATTTTATGGCAGCTATACCCCTGGTACTCTAGCTTATATTTTGAGTGTCTACTCGCCTATACTGGTCAGCCAGTCTTAGTATTATTAACCAGTGCCATGAAATGATAGACTGACCTCTAATTTCTGCTATCATCACACTTCTCCTTGAAATAGTTGATGTAATGGTTTCTTATAACTAATGAACTTGCTATCAGTGCTTAGTTTATTGTTCTTTGTATGTTCAGTTTATGGGTTTATCAAATGTTTCCATGCAATGATGGTAGAGTTTGTTCTGACTCAGTACCTCTTCTCCCATGATTTAATTCCAGTATTACTCCATATAATGGGGTGGGTTCATCTTTGAATTACTCATAATTGGTGAACCAAGTATTGGACGATTGGCGAAGTTTCATGATTTTTTCACATCAAATCTTTAAGCGTCTTCTTACAAATGCCCAATTAAGTGTAGCTGTCCTAGATGTAGAAGGATATGCTCGCCGCTGGGTGTATGTAATTCTGCGTTCAGCTACCAATCTAGATTATATATTCCCTTTATTACTTTAGTGTCTTCAGTGGTCCAAATCCTGGTGTCAAGGTCAGTCTACCTTTTAAGTGTTTTTATTTTTAGGATTAGTAAACTTGGATATTCATCCTTTCATTGAAGCTTTCTTAGTTTAAGCTCTGGGTTTGGACCTTCCTTTGGAGGTGTGAAGGGATTGTTTTAATAAAAAGCTATATATTCTGTTTCTGCAAATTTCTTGGGACCTTAGTTGTGTTCTTTAGAGCAGGTGGTTGAAGTGGCCGCTCCATTTGTGCCACACTTCAGTGTGCACAGTTGGTATAGGAAGTATATCAATAATGTTTTTCATAAAGGCCATGTTGGGTGAATCAAAGAATCGCAAGGTAGCCATCTCATCTTCCTTCCCTAAGAGTTTATGTTCCTAGCATGATCTCATGGGTGGACTTATTGTCATACCTTGATGTCGCTCCTCCCTCTTCTCTTTAGTATCCCACAATTCATATTTCCAGGTATCTTTAGTTATTTCTGACTCTAAAGATAAGCAGGTACCCGTGGACCTTCTGATGCTTGTGTTATCTGCGTTTAACAATTTTCGTTTGAGAGGATGCTCTGGCTGATAATTTAAATCCCTTCCATAATCTTATTCCACTAATGCCCCATTATTTATCACATTTCAGCCAGTCATGTCCTATGCTGTTGCAGATAAACAATAATGTCTACTTTTTGTTTCCTTTTGATACCCAGTTGTGTTCTCATAAGTTGTCAATTGATGCTCTTATGAATGCTGGAGCGGCAAGTAATTTTATTGGTTAGAAAATGGCACAGGATCTTGAATAGCCTTGAAATGGGTTCATCGGTGTTGTATGCATCCTCTGCCCAAATGTATTGCAATGAAGTAAGGCGTCCTGTACGCCAGTTCTGCTTTTGTGATTGGTTTACTTAAGTGCCAGATTAGCTGTTCCTAGTTATCTTGAGCGTGGGTTAGTGGCGCCAGCGACAGGCCAATATCAAATTGGACTCCAACCTCTTATCTTTTGAGAATTCCCAATTATAGAGTAATTTCTTTCATTGACACATTAGCAGGTGAAAAGGTATTGAGTTCCATCATTTCTTTTATTCCCTTCCATGGAGCTTCCTCCCAACTTTCCCTCTTCACTTGTGGAATTTAAAAATATCTTTGGTATGGATAAAGCCAATTATCTTCTTCCTATTCTGAGTATGACATGGCTTTCTGTTTGACAATGGATTTGTTGTATATCAGCTTGCCATCATATCCCTATACTGAACAGGAGGATAAGGCGTGGAAGTTTGGTTAATGGATATGCTTTAGAAAGTTTGGATAGTCTGGAAAGCCTCGCCCATCGCTTCCTTTATTGTTTTTGCATAAAAAGTCAGTTACGTTGCATCCTTTTTATAAACTAAAGGCCATTTGAATATCATCACCATGAAAGACCCTTACCCCTTCCCCTTGAACAGACTATCAGTCAAGCGATTGAAAAGTCCTGAATGTTTTCAAATCTTGACCTTATGAACGCCTTCAATTAATTCTTGGTAGCTGAGGGACAGAAGTAGCTTATGGCCATTCATATAAGAAAATAATATTTCATTATTTTATAATGCACTTTAGTCTTAAGAGCAAACCCAGCATGTTTCAGTATATGATTGATGACATTCTGTGCGATCTTTATTTCACTTGTGTAGTGGCTTATATTGAAAACATCCTCATGCACTCTACCACTCAGAAGCAACACTCAAAGTACTGGAGGCGGTTCTGGTTGCGCTGAAGAAGGCAGATTATAATGTGAACCTTTCAAAGTGTGATTTTTAGGGAGTAAATGAACTTTTTGTATAACCTGGTCTTAAAGGATGTGTACTCATCCCCCAGCATGTTTTAGGCCCTTCTCTTGTGGCTACACTCACCACGCAGAGGAAGCTGTGAAGTATCCTGGGTACCATCATTTTCTCGCTAAAATTTTCCTGCGTTATCACAGTTGGAGGCGCCGCTTCATCCTCTGACAGGAAAGAGATTTTCTTTCTTAATGACGGAATAATGCTAACACATTTTTTAGCAATCAAGAAAGTGTCTGTGGCGCCTCCAGTTCTAAAGCATGCCAACCCATCTTAGCCTTTTATAGTGGCATGTGATGCCTATGCATCTGTGGTGGAGACTGTTCTGCTTCATGAACATGATGGGGTGAAAAATCTTGTCACCTACTTTTTGCGCAAGTTCTTTACCTTGGAACAATCCTAGGCCATATATGACAAAAACCTGCTGCTGTAGCATGGTTGCTTGCACAATGGCGTTACATTTTCAAGGATTGCAGCATAAGCTAGTAGTTAGGATTGACTATCTGGCCCTAATGTATTTCAGGAAGCTACAGAATTTAATGCATTATAAGGACCAGACGTATTACAACCTTTGTAGCTTTAAATACAATTATAAGTTTGTGAATAAAGCCCTGAATATCCTCCCTGACCTGCTGGGCCATAATCTTTCTTTGAGTCCTATGTAGTAAGGATGCTCAGGGGTTGACTGCGGTGATCCATCCCAAATCTAGGTTATTGCTCCTCCAACAATAACTGTGTCAGACTGGGCCCCAGAAGCACATTTGGTTTCTTGGGTACTGGATGGACAGACAGCATGCTTGTAGGGGAAGAAGTTGTTTGACCATCTGGTCCTGATGGCTCATAATTGGATCCATTATTCATGATGTGGGAAGCAACTTTGTTCAGAGAGAGTTTGTGTTTATCCTTAACTTTACAACGAGGTTATCTGTGCTCATCATGACCCTCAGCGGTGGGACACCCAGGTAATAAAAGTGTCTCAATTTGGTGAAGTGATTGTCAACTGGCCAGGAATCTCCAATGATATACTAGTCTGGATCACCAATTGCGTGACAAGTGTGTGAGCCAAGTCTGATAAATTAGGTAGGAATGGTCTCCTCCATCTCCTGAAGCAGGCACAAGGTCCGTGGACCTCAGTATAATCAACTTTATTGTTGAGATTCACAATTTCGATAGAATCAATGCAATTATGGTTGTTATGGACTGCTTTACAAATATTCCTTTTAATCACCCGCCTTTCAGCAATCACCTATGAGAAAAAAGCCTTAAATTTTGTTCACCATGTTTTCTTCATGTTCACCATTCTCAAAAGATGGTGAGAGACCAGGGCCCCATTTTACTGCTTTTTTGAGCTTTAAATCTAGCCATCCTGTAGATTAAGCCGTAAAGTTACACTGCATACCACCCTCAGTCTGACAGCCAGTTGGAGAGGGTTGACCAGATCCTTGAGCAGTATCTTCCCTGCAATTCCTCTGCCGCTAATGATACCTGGTTTGATGTCCTTTCTCTGGAAAATTTTGTGTACAATAATGCCACCCACCCATCAACTGGCTTCTCCCTTATGAAACCACCCTGTGGTATAAACCCTTTTTTATCATCAACTCCTGCCTTTGCCCAGATGTTCCTGCTGCTGAAAAATATATGCAACAGATCCAGATTTCCCAATACCTAGTAAGAGTAACTTGGTCAAGGCAATTGGTGATCACAAGTGGTTTGTAAATTACAAACGTCATCCCTCCCATTTGATCACGATAAGCTCTATAGTCATATTTATAATGTGGCACCTGTGTATAAAGGTACCCTCCTGAAAGTTTTCTAGAAAAAGAACTGGACGTCACCTGGTTGAGGAAGATTTAGGGATGGAGGGTTTTGGTTGACTCTCACCACTCTTTGTAAGAAGAATCACATATTTCACAATTCCCAGTTTTCCTCCTTTAAGAGAAAAGCCCCTGCTGTGCCTGAGCCAATCCAGATAAAGGATTTAAAAGAGGCTAAAGATGACACAATTTTGACATCCTGAAAACCTTGCTGTTTGGTGCAGTACTTAGTCTCATGGAATAGATTCCCTTCCTATGTTTACAGTTGGGTAAGTGCCTGCAATTGCGCCACCGCTGCAAGTTAGCGAGGCTTTTCACGCATCTGCTCTGATGCTCCTTGCTCTCCCCAGAAGGTTGCCGCTCTCCTGGCCATCAAGTTTCTAAACTCTTATGAAAACTTCTCCCTTGCTCATAAGCCTGGTGGTGGTGCTCCTTCCGTTTAAAAAGTATAGGATAATGTAAGCCTTGGGAGCATTCTCTGCATCTTAACCAGGAGGAGTATCCTTTTAGGACCAAGAGGGGGCCAAATAGGCTTCTTACCCCCTAACCAACCAGAACAATATATCCCATGTGGTTGTTGAGAGGTAAATGTCGGTTTAACCTCTGAAGGTTATGTCTTTACCACATTTCTTACCACCA
This sequence comes from Massospora cicadina, assembly GCA_022478985.1. Classification (NCBI taxonomy): domain Eukaryota; kingdom Fungi; phylum Entomophthoromycota; class Entomophthoromycetes; order Entomophthorales; family Entomophthoraceae; genus Massospora; species Massospora cicadina. The sequence continues at coordinate 269,664 of JAKSZP010006581.1, forward strand.
AGAAGTTGGTAAATATAATTATGAGGGCTTCAGGAGTTGTCGTGGCCATAAGCCATTGCCATCAGGAAGTTTGCAGCTTCCCACCCTGTCAGAAGGCATCCTCTCTTGGTTCAAGTTTTTTTAATATGTACTAAATCATTACCAAACAAAGTCAAAGCGTTGGAATTACTCTCAGATAATAAATTACCTGTCCAACCTTTCCCCTCAGCATCATTGAAGGTTAGCCCACCCCTCAACAGGTTTGGTCATGCCAGCCCCAATCAATTTGAAGTGGTATCGCCCCTACCAGCCCTGTTATTAGGTGCAACCTGCCGGATTTTGGACAAATTGTTGCAGGCTTGCCAGACTGAATTTCGCTGCAAAAGTAATTTGTAAAAGAATTTTTCATTCTGGCTGGTCAGATCAGACTAAACCAACATTAGTAACATTTTAGTGTGTTGATCCACTTAAAATCAAGCGCAATAGTGCCTAACAATGTTCATGTATACTTCCCTTATTCCCTCAAACATATAGCTCTTTAGATAACAGGACCCAAAAGGTGATATTGTCAGTATATTACTTTTGCATTTTCACAATAAACAAGTGTTTGGAAAAGATATTAATCTTAGATTATTATTTTTACCAGTTTGTCATGATACACTTTAAGTTGTCATGTTTAATAATCCGTGTAATGACTGGGCCATATTGGTCATTGTAACCATGATGTTTTCCCTGCTGAAAAGGGTATTAATATGTGCCCCTTGGGATTGTCTCTAGTTTTATATGCCTTGGGCGTCATGATCTTGCCCTGCTCTATAGGGTGCTTCCCTCTCAGTTTGCTAAGTTATGCAGCACCTCTGCAAGTTCTGATGCATCTGATACCAAAGATTCCCCACCCTCATGCAATGTCCAAACCAGCTGCCTCCTTGGGATCAATGGCAGCCACACAAACTAAAGTATAGTTACTTTTTAGGGGTTCTGATAAAGTTTGTTGTTCATTGCCAGCCCTCAGTTCTTCACCTGCCAATTAGATACAAAGTTTCCTTAAAGGCTATACCCCTGGTACTCTGGCATGTGTTTTTTAGTGTCTACTTACTCAGACTGACAGGTTTTCTTAGTTTCATTAGGCAGTGCTTTGACAGCCTTATGATCTTGCCTCATCAGAAATTATTATATAATTTTTATCTACCATAAAACCTTTCACAGCTTGACATACATTCATTAATGTTAGCCCCAATATCAATACAATCCTTTAACAACCTCATGTGCCATTGCTTAAAATTATTCAGATTGTTTACCTGCACCCTATTCATGTATCTCTTCAAATCCAATTATATCATTAATGTGGATCTTAGGATCCTTTCCAAGGCCTTGTTGACTGGTGTTTTAATTCATTACCAAGCAAAGAATCTTTGTCACCAGTAGTGGTTGACTCCATGACATCCATCACAAAAATATCTTATTGCATTAATGATCCCTTTGCTTAAAATAGTAGTACCCATATAAGCGTAATAAAGTTTAATTGTGTGGGATTAACTTTTTGCGTGAATACATGTACTCAGAGTATATAATAGAGCAGAAAAAATAATTCAAATCTTATTTCTATAGCTTTAGGTATACAATGATCAACATCTGCCCAATTTATTCCATATGGATTAACATACTATCTACTATTTATCAATTATTAAAAGGATATTTGTTTTAGCTCAACTTTAAAAAGACAATTAGTATGATAGGTTTAATAATATTACCGCTTGGGTGATATAAGGTTAAAATTGACATAGATTAATCATAACCTTATTCTATATTTTATCAAATGCAACCATATATGAAAGTCTATCAATCTTCAATGGCTCTAAGCATGATATGAATCTCAAATAGTTTATTCCTCAAACATATAAATATAAAGGATGTTGTTATATATACAATGGATAACTATGAATGATATTTAGTGTTATTAAATTTGAATAAGTAAGTCACATAGCTTTATACATCTAGCAACATGGTAACTATTTACCAGTAGTGTTGTGCAACAAGTATCCCATACTAAAATTGATACGCATACTAGATTTATATAGTAACATAGAAAATGTAGAGAAAATGTCAGAAACAGGTTAAAAAATCGTGTAGGTCTAAGGCTTTATAGCTGATTTTAGCTACATTTTTAATGATGATAATATAAAAACTATCTATCCGCAGTAGGTATACTATTTAAGATACAGTGCTACTTACCAATAAGCATTTGCACTATGGAGTCTGTTGAGCTGTGGTACCTTGACAAAATTCAGCTGGCTGTAGTCTTTAAGATGCCATATTTGTTGGTATAATCTTGCGTTTACATTTAACACACCCTCTAAGTCATTTTTTAGTACTAGATGGTCCCAACCTGAGGGGGATTCATTGATGTTTATTGAATTACACCTGGGCTCCTAAGAGCCTGAGGCGAGGGAAGGGGAGGGAGGAGGCATCGAGAAAGGGAGGGGGTTTGCGCGCCAGAGCCGTGCTGCAGTGACAACTGAGCGGGGGAGGGTTGGCGACATAGTGCAGACCTTCAGGGCCATCTCAAAGTGTACCTGAAAGTGGGTGATCATGTGTGGAAGGGTCCACACCTGCTGGTCAAAGGTAGCATGAAGGAAGGAGTTATGGATGGTCCAGATGGCTGTGGCATAGGTGAGGACATGGAGGGGTCGGTGGCAACCAGGCAATGTCTGCTCAAACATGAGGTCTTGCACAGGGTGTCCAGACCAGGGCTGAGCATGGAGGAGCGCGCGGGCCTTTGGCCAAGATGCGGCGACACCTGGACAGGTGAAAAAATGATGGAGGTGGGAGTCAATAGCTTCCGCACAGTGGGGGCAGCTTCAGTGCTGGAAGGTAGGGCCAGTCCGGTCCCCTGTCCTGTATGAACAGTGGAGCACCCTCCATAAGGTGTTGGACACCTTTGCTGACAGGATGGGGTGATAGACGTCCTTCCACAATTCCTTAAGGTCAAATCTCATGGAGGGAGGGAGGGAGGAGCTCAAGGAGTCTTGGGTGGATGGGAGAAAGACCATGGGGGTTGAGGCGAGTTGTGACAACTTGTCCATTGTGCACAATTGCATGGTGATGGGGGCTGAGGCCAGGGCCTTCCCTTCTGTATGGGAAGGCATGGTGGATCCGCACGCCTACTCGTTTCAGGGCAAGGAGAGCCTGGTTCCAGTAGGGGGATGAGGATGGTTTCAGGCGATGGCCTGTGTGGTTTGTGAGCCACTCCCCTAATGAGGTCAGAGATGCTCTAGGAAGAACCAGAGCTGCTGACACTGACTGGCGGAGGGCGGGCGCCCATTGGGGCATGGGGGTCGCGTCCCAGCAGACAATTGGCCATAGGAACTTCAGGAAGATTGTGGTGGCGTGGGATTGCGTGTCCAGAAGCCCTAGGCCCCCTTCATTGCAGGGTCAGGCAATGGTTGAGAGGGCCATTTGTGGATGGTTTGAGCCCCAGATCCAACAGCGGAGGAGTACATTGAGCCGCGTAAAAAAGGCATCTGTGAATGGGCAGACGTGCGCTAGGAACCAGACTTTGGAGAGGAGGAACAAATTGGCCATCAGAGCTCAACCCTGGGGGGTGATGTGCCACCGGTTCCAGCTGGCAATCCTGGAGTTAACTGCTGCGAGGATCAAGTCCTCCTTGTCTTTTAGCGCAACTCCTTGTTGGTTAGTGAGAACGCCCAGGTGACGGAAGGTACCATGCACAGGTTCAATACCAAATGGTGGGGGGAAGGTGGGGGAGCCGACCTGTACAACTGTTGTCTTGGAGGTGTTGACCATGGCGTTGGACGCCTTGGTGTACCTCTCAATGGTCACAGCAGCGAGGGCAGCATCCCCAGGGCAGCCAAATGCAATGGCGGTGTCATCTGCAAATGCCATGGTGCGTGTGGGGGCTTTACCTGGGACCAGAATCCCTGTTAGCTTGTCCTGTAAGGAGGCCAAGAGGGGGTCAAGGGTGATGTTAAAAAGGATAGGGCTCAGGAGGTCCCCTTGCTGGAGACCTTGTCCAACTGGTACTGTTACTGTAAAACCCATTGGCGCCAGGACTCTGGTGTAAGCTGGTCATAGAGCGCTGATATCCAGCGCCTAGCTGCGGGGGGAGATGGAAGCGGGCCAGGTAAGCATCAATATACTTCCAGGCCACCCGATCATACGCTTTCTCCATATCCAGGAGAGCCACAAAGTCATTCACCTTATGAGAGTTAGCAGTCAAAGTCACATGAAGGTCATTATAGTTGTCCCATAACGACCTCCCCCGGAATAAAACCGTGCTGGGATGGGGAGAGGCGAGGTGATACCCATTTGGTGATGCGGTTGGCCAGAAGCTTCGTGAAGAGCTTGTGGTCTGTGTTGATCAACGCTATGGGGCACCAGTTCGCCAGGTTCTCACGGTCTGACTTCTTGTGAATGAGGGTTGTGATTGAGCCTCTGGAGTCGGGGAGAACCTCCCATTCACCAAGAGTGCAGCGAAGAGGTCGCGGAGGGTTCTGGCTATCACCGCAGGTTCCAGAAGGTACACCTCAAAGGGTATTCCATCTGGGCCTGGGGCTTTAAGCTGTGGGGATTTCAGAAGGATTTCCATCACCTCCTGGATGGAAATAGGCGCCAGTAGAGCCTCATCAGCCCGTGGGTCAATGGGCGGCTCTGGAGCCCGCCACAGGAAGTCTTGGATGTCCGATGGGTCCACCTGGGTGGCATGGAAGAGGCTGGAGTAGAAGCGGTGTAGTTCCTGCGTGATTTCCTCTTTATCCGAAGTGGTTGTAGTGCCAATCTTTAGTGCAGTAATATCCTGCGCTGTTGACCGGGCTTTCTGTTTCTGAAAGAAGAAGCGGGTGGGGCGTTCCCATTGAGCATAGTAACAAGATGTTGTAAAGTTTGCTGCCCGTTCTTCCTGCAGTGTGAGCTCCAAGCGGAGTGCTTCCTGCGCCGCTTCCCAGTCTTCCAACCATCTGGGAGAGGGCGAAGGCTGGCAGTTTCGCTCCAGATGTCTGATTCTGGCTTCCGCCCTTTTGACTCTGGCGCGATCTGCGGTCATCTGGGCTTTGGCACAGTTGTAAGCAACGCGGGTGATGCCCTCCTTGGTCACCGCCCATCTAGCCTTGTGGTCAAGCAGGTGGGGTGGGGGAGGTGAGAGTCTCCCGGATGGTCATAGACAGCTTCTCCTTAGTGAAGGGGTTGTTGAGAAGAGCTGGGGCAACCCTAGGCCAGAACCTACGCGACGGTTTAAGTGTGGTGGTGAGGACAATAATAGTGACCTGAGATCACTCAGATGCTTGTCACGAGAGATGGGAGAGGAGACGCGGCCAATTAACAGGGTGCCAATCAGTGCCATATCTATGCGTGACGCTGACTGAAAGCTCCTCCATCATACTGGATCCTAGTAATGCAACCTAGGCCAGACGCGGAGGGTGGAAGTGCATCTATAAAGCCACTCAGGCGAAGGAAATCCTGGAGGAGACTTGATCCAGGGCGTTCCTTTGCTGCAGGGGGGTAAGAGTCATGGACGCGACTTATGGTTGTGTTTAGATCTCCTAAGGGGACTGTATTCCGTGGGAGATTGAGTTGAACGAGCTCTTCCAAGAGCTGATTTTGCTCCTGACCTTCATTAGGCAAGTAGACGCTTGCAGCGAAGAAAGAGAAGTCAGAAGTGGTGAGTTTGGCCAGTATGAGGCGGCCATCTAGATATTATGAAAAAGAATGAGTTTTAACCTGGGGATTCAAAACAATAGGGGCGGCATGGTTTGTCCAGAAGGAGTTGCCTCCAAACTGTTAATTCCATGCAGATTGTTCGTGGGGGAGGATATGGGGCTCCTGGACTGCAGCGATGTCAATTTGTGCTGACCTGAATTTGCGGAGGAGGCGGGCTCTCCGCTTAAAGTCCTGCGACCCATTTGCGTTTATGGATTGCAGGGCCAGGGTGCTGCCATGGGGACTCATAGCTAGTCCCCTCCATGTCCTGGGGGGTCGCCAGCGCTTAAACCTGCTGCTGTGAGGCGGCTAGTTTTGAGTCCTTTAGCTTGACTATTATCTGCAATCCATGAGGAGCGTCAAGGGTTCTGAGGGGAAGGAGAGGGTGGGGGCGGAGGACCCAGTAAGCCAGCCTAGGATGCTGCCCCCACTCTGTTGCAGGGGAAGGACCTGAGGGTGCTCAATGGTGACCTCTGCGGTGTCCCCATTTGATGAGTCTGAGTCCATATTCACTTCCTCCAACACTGCAAAGGATCCGCGTGAAATGGACTGTGGGGTTGGGGTAGGACTCTTTGAGGTGGCACTTCTACCACAGGCCACAGGTTGCCAGTCCATGCTGGTGGGCATAGCTCCATTAGGAGCTGAGGGTTGATGCGATAAATCGCTGGTGGAGGTTGGTGGGGGTGCCGCGGAGCCCTGAGTGGGGGTGGCTGATGAGGGGCACCCTGTGGGAGATGCCTTGCGCTTGGTGATAGAGGGAGTTGACTCTGGGAGATTGGAGGGGGTGCCCAAGGGAAGGGGGGCATGAGCGCGAAGGTATCCCATACCAATAGTGGGGTTAGCTGTTTCAACTGCTAGGCGTAAGGCCTCAGGGGACAGGTCTTGAACGGTAACCCATTGTGTGGGTTTTGGAATTGCTGCTGCGGCCACATGGGATCGTTTTTGGCCTGGTTTAGGCCCCTGGGTGGTGGCTAAGAGGGCTTGTTTTTGAGCTGTGCAGCCACTATACAAGTGTCCAAGGGCGTTACACCATGAACACTGGGGGTGCGCCTGATCAGGGTCGACAAAAAAGATCTCAGGGCATGCCCCAACTACCGCCACATGAGGAATAACCTCAATGTTGCAGGATACAGTGGGTGAGGGGATGAACGACGCCCTAGCAGTGCGAGCTCTTTGAGTGGGAGCATAGTAAGAGGGGACACTAAAGTTCACTGAAAGAACAGACCTAAACTCCATTAAACCACGATGAAGCACCAGTTTAAGAGACTCAGGATCAATAGTCATTGGTAGGTTGTAAAAAGTAACCCATGAAATTTTCTCCAGGTGAGAGCGTGTGCGGGAGATGTGAAGAGAGCCACGCGGAATAATGACCTGGAGGGTGGCAGCATGGTCAGCAAGGGCAGCTTCAGTGAAGCCCACATCGATGTAGTGGCCCTCCACTGATTCATGGATGGTGGTGTTAATTGGGAATGTCTCCGCAATCGCTGCAAAGTATGAGAAGTAATCCTCCATATAGAATTTAACAGGGTTATGCCCATAATAAAGGCGAATTGTGTGGGAGAGGGTTGAGTGAGGTAGAGCTTTTTGCGCTCTAGTTTTGGCCCATTTCTTCTTAACATCAGCAATAAATACCACTTCACGGGGATCAGCTTTGGGTAACATTGGTGCCAGAGGTTTTTACCATGCCCCAGTGGCTCCTCTGGTATGTTTGTGCTTTCTTTGGGCTGCAATCATGGGTTGAGTGTGAGCTGGTGGTTTGGACAAGTTTGCAGAGTTCCCTTGTTGCTGGAATGTTACAGCAGTTGCTGGCGTCATATTAAATTGAGGGGTGGATTGTTGGGCCTCACTAAATTGGGGAGGCCCATCCAGATTGGAATTAACTCCAGTCAATTGGGAGGAGGGCGATGTTCATCACCATCCCAATCTATTTGGGTAAATTCAGCCCGATTATTTGCTGTGATTTTGTGGGCAAAACTCACTGGCTGATTGGTGAATTGGTCATTTTCAGCATATGGAGATAAAGTGCTGACTTGAGAAGTGCCAATTATGGGGTTTAAATGGGATGGGCGAGACTGGAACTGGTGTGAAGTTTCAAAATCTGAACCATTTGAATCCCCATTGGGAAGAGTAGATTGTCCCAATTTGGTGCTTAGTGAACCAGAATGTGCAGCTAATCCAACCTTATATCCAAGGGTTCGGGGGCCAGGTGATTGTTGGGCCTCGCTAAATTGAGGAGGCCCATCCAGATTGAAATTAACTCCAGTCAATTGGGAGGAGGGCAATGTTCATCACCATCCCAATCTATTTGGGTAAATTCAGCCTGAGTATTTGCTGTAATTTCGTGGGCAAAACTCACTGGCTGATTGGTGAATTGGTCATTTTCAGCACATGGAGATAAAGTGCCGACTTGAGAAGTGCCAATTACAGGGTCTAAATGGGATAGGTGAGATTGGAACTGGTGTGAAGTTCCAAAATCCAAACCATTTGAATCCTCATTGGGAAGTGTAGATTGTCCCAATTTGGTGCTTAGTGAACCAGAATGTGCAGCTAATCCAACCTTACATCTGAGGGTTTGGGGGCCAGGTAGCTGGGTATCGCCCCTCATGGAGGGAGCCAGAAACACAGCATCAGCAATAATAGATGGGGCTGGATTAGCTGACACAATGGGGGAGGTGAATGCCTGGATGGGCTGAGTTGTATTCAACTGAGCAGACGCCATTAAAGCAGCATGGGTGATGACCTCCTTGGTTAAGGGGGCCCAGCGGGTTGGTGGGAGGCAGCGCACACAGAGCTGTTATACCCTCTAAGTCATAATGATTCTATTTAAAAGAAATAAATGCATTCCAATTAAATGAATGTTTTATTTATCCTGAGGTATTTGCTTTGTATGGGGGTGAGTACACACTGAAAAAATAGATTGACTAATTCTGATTTTGTAAATAGATTTTACCAGCTTACTTTGGAGTTATGGTGGTAACCAAAATAAACTGTAGGTTACACCCATTGTTTGTATAATTTTATAGAACACCTACACCTGTAGACAAACATTAAAGAAGGAGTCTGAAATTTGGTGTGCCAGTAATTTAAAGAGAGTCCAAAATTGCATTGATGACTGCTATCTTTGTAGTATAATGATTAATGACACCGGTTAAAAATAACTGCAACAAGAAAAGGTATCCTGATTTAGCTTCTGCAAGGTGGCCTGTTTCTCATTCAGATGAAGTATAAATTCCAACCTTTTAATAGCTACTCAAGTTCTTGAAAGATGAGTTTCATCTTTATGATTCATGTTGTATTATAGATTAAGGTAACAATAATGATTATGAGGGATTCCATAAATCCTATGACATTTTACCTAAGCAAGGTAAAAGATTTTTACATTGATCCAAACTTCTCAAAACAAGATTATAAAGTACATGCGTCCAGGTTGTATTATAAAGAATCTACTTGACTATGGAACAAAAATTACATTTTAATATACAAGTGAAAAGGATTTGTTACCCCTTTTGGTCAAAAAAAACAATTTTATATTGTCAAGGTGTCAAAAGGCTCCTAATGAAAACAGAGCTTCCCAAATATTATACAGATGATTGAAATCTCTTTATTGATAGCTCTAAGTGAAGTTGAGGTGTGTAAGTTTGCATAGTGGTAACAAAGTGAGATCAATACCAGTTACTCACTCAACTTAAAATTAAAGAACATTGCCACAGATCTGGCACACTGCAAAATTTGTAATCTCTCAACCTCTGGTAGAATTGAGGAAGTTTCAATTGAAGCGTGAGAATTAATAAAAAAAATGAGTCTAGCTCCAAAAATGGTATTATTATAAATCCTATTGACCATTAAAAAGGCAATAGCAATAATGTTGCAGATGAAATGACAAATGATCCAATCATTAAAGAGATGCAAATCAGCAACGGCAAAACTTCAAATTAGATATGCTCCTGAAATGGAAATATTTGTTCAGAATGGTTCACCAAAAAGGAAATCAAATGAAACGAAAAGAAAATGGTGCCATTGAACAAACCAGAAAAAAAGTCCACTGATTTTAACAAAGGTTTGGACTTCACTGAAGCGCACAGGAACCATGGAACTGACAACCCTGATACCAAAGGCTCTACACATTACTGCAGTACACAAATTTGGAAAATAAAAAATAGTGCCCAAGAGAGAAATCAATTTAATAAGAGACTGCACTGAGTTTCCTGAAGAAGATACAATATTTCCCAATTTATTATTTTACATCCTGATTTTTTAGTATTTAATATAAAAATACTAATTTTTTATCTTAAATAAACAGTCTATCTCCCATGATCTTAAGGTTGTCCTTTATTTGGTTTTTCACTTTAACTAAGTGAAAAGTAGTGACTGCAAGTAACCAGTCTTGAATACACTACAGTTGAAGACACTCATTTTGAGAAGGACTTCTTGTAAGGCTAGGCTTGCAAGGAAAGAGGTTGAGATAAGCTCCATTGGGTCAAGGGAAAATTCCAATATACACAGTATTAATCTTAAAGAAAACGCACAGTTGGTGTGTGAGTGTCAAGTTTACAGCTCTTTCAGGAAATTTAAGCCTAGCTGGTTAGTATCAGATCTGTGCAACTGATTACCTCTTTTGACACCCCAAGTTCAAAATCCCCAGAGTTAAGTGAGCAGAACTCAAGGCAGTAAGAAACATGATACCCTAGCTTTGGTGTTGGATAAGGTTATAATTATACACACTAATGGGTAACTTGTGTGAACTTAATATGGTAAACTTTTTACTTGGTCATCAAAATGGCAACATAAAGTACCCTTGCTCCTTATACCTTCAGAACACCAGGGCAGAACAATATCTTTGAGCAAAAAGAGAGTTCCTACAAGAAAGAAAATGGTTGTCAGAAATGAAATGTTATTAATTACCTTTAATTGGTTGGAATAAAAGTCATCTTGCCTCCACTGCATATATAAAGCTTTACTTTATAAAAAAATTTAAAAGGGTCTTGATCAGGATAATGTATGCTTTGCATACACCTGCCAAACAATTTATGGGCTAAGTACAGAAAAAGTTAAAGCTGTAATTTTTGATAACCCTCAAATCAGACAGTTCATAGATGGACCTCATTTTGTAGATTCTATAAATGAGGAAGAGCAAAAAGCATAAGCATCAACTGTCTTGGTTGTCAGAAGCTATCTATGTAACCATAAAGCTGAAACCTATGAAGAACAAGTTAATTAGTATGCACAACAATTTAAGAGACTTTTGATGTAACATGAGCATAAAGGCTCATGTATTACCCAGCCACTTGAACCATTTCCCTGAAAACTAGGTGATTTCAGTGTAGAACAAGGTGAGTGATCTTACCAGGATATTTAAGCAATGGAGGGCTGCTACAAATAAATTTGGAATAACTATATGATGGCAGATTGCTGCTAGAAACTTGCAAAGACTGTTCAATTAAAGTTCTTTCATTAATGCCTCTAAAGAGAAGCTTTTGGAGTGTAAATTAGATTTCCCTTGCCTTTTTATCTTGTTATGAATATTAACTGGTATTTTAGCTATTTCAGAGATAGTGATATTTTACTATGGTGTTTTCAAGCCAGTAAATTAGATTAAACTTTAATTATGGATGTTCGTTTTAAATTTATCATCTATACCTTAATCCTAATCTAAATGGGATAATGTAAAATTACCCAATTATAAAATTTTTAAAACAAGAGCCCAAAGGCTAATATTATGTCAAATTAAGACTCAGTATATAAAATACATGCAAAACCGGCTGAAAAGGCCAACATCAAAGCTTGTGTTGGGCTATGTAATTGATTCCCCTGGCATATAGAAGTTATTTGTATACAGTATAACTTACTTTACAGTTAACAGAATTTAAGGCAGTTAACCCTTTTGAACCACGCTGCCGCCATTGCACCATCTGCATGGGACTTTATTTAAGTTAACTTGTCTATAATAAAATAATTGTGTAACCGTTAAGTAAATAGACCAACACTTACCTAAGATGTCACCAAACTACATGGTATCAGATAAATAACTAGCGTTATATCACATTATAGTGCCAGAAGCTCCTTAGATCTTTATGAATCTAGACTAAAGTTGTATAGGTTGGTAAAATCTCTATAACTACATGAGATTTAGGTTATAGGGTAAGTTGTTGAGTTTGGTTAGATATGAGCAATAAAGTAATGCAGCATGAGAGTTCTGTAGGTATGAGATAAACCTTATAAAATTATGGTAAAGATCTATGAATTTTATTAAAAAAGTATTAAAACTGGCTGCTACCCTAAGTTTCCAAAGTTTGGAAAGTTTTTTATCCTGATTTAGGGTATATAGAGATTGACATCGCACTACTGAATTATAAACAAGCTATTATATTGGATGTATACTAGTCAGAGTTGATCTATAACAAAAATTTTCTTTCAGGCTTAATAATCTACTATATTTTATATACATCAGTTTACCTGTAAAGGCTTTCAAGGTAGCTCACATCTAACCCTTTATCTCTCATATACCATATCAAGCTAACTGACCTGTCTCTAGTAAAAGCTTAGGTATCTAAAGTGCCATCTGTTTAAAACTCTAAATCTATACCAATTTAATTAACTTTTCAAAAACTGTATCAAATTTATAATGCTTCAAAGAAGCCCTTCTTATGATACAGAGTTATGTCCATGAACTGTGAGAAGACAGTAAGTTCTTATATACAAAGGTATTGTCCTAAGAAGTAGCTATCCACCTTTATATAAGGAGATTAAAAATTAACTTCATTGATCTCTTTAAACTATAAAATCTATTGCCAGCTCTACATTTAAACTTTATCCAGACGACCCAGTTTAAATTACGACCCCATCAAAATCAAATAGCGAGGGTACTATAGATGTAGCACATACTAGATCGGTTTAGCTATACTCCAACCAACTATGAGCTATGGACTTTAATCCACCGAACCCCAAACCTTATAAATTGCAGTTGGTTTGGCTTTTTAGCTAGATACGGTATATAAACACTTGACATAGACCTTTTAAAAGCTAATCAGTTTTATATCCCCTCAAAAATTTGTTTATCATATTTCGATTGATAGTTTTTCATAGGCTGAAGACATCTCAGAATAACGAATCCCGCCTAACCCTATCTTTGATGTATAGTCGATACCATATTTAAAAAAACTTACCGTCTACCATCGTCAGGTCGGAGATCTATTCCGTTACACGGTTTCACCTCACCTTACATATTCAAAGTAAAGATCTTAAATGTGAGCCAAACGTAGTATACAGATGATAGGTTCATAGACGAATAGGTATACTATAGAGATAGGTTTTGAGATACGTCGATGGAGATTTAAACCTATGAAGCGGGCTATAAACCTATAACCGAGTGGAATAGGGTAATCGATACCGTTTAAAGTAATGAAAGTTGTGGCCGTTTATCAAGCCAAACTTTGTAACTCAGCTTAGGTGTAAAAGGGTAGGGGAGCCTGGAGTTGAAATTTAGGCAGCAACTTGAAAAATCTTCATCGCATGGGTACCCTTTAGCTTAGCTAGATTGTTAAACTAGGTAAAAGGTATTATGTTTATAAGTTGGTACTATGAACCCATACGATTTACGTTTTTCCTGGCTATACAATTAGATGGATCTAATCGAAGTGGGGTAACCGGATGGCACACTTTGATGCTCTAAAGCTGGGCGCAATGAGCGATGTAGCCTAAAGCAATAAAGGGTGCTCACACACGCAACAGGTACCCTCATGTTCAAACCCCAGAGGCTTGCTATTAAACTCGAGCTGATTCCGTTACTACCTTGTCAGACCCATGACCTTTTCACCTCAAAGGCTTCATAGATGGTGGACCCTAGGTTGAGCTTTTTGAAGTTGCTTAGTAGGGATCTTAAGCGATCCCTATTGAGACGTACACGCGCAGCTGCGTCGGTCTGCCAACCGGCGGAGTACGTAATCTGTTGGTTGGTAAATTTAGTTCGCCCGTACTAGGTGGGATGGGCGAGTAGGGTTTGGGGGTGGAGAGTGCATGTGGGGTGGAGCTTAAGATGAAAACGATCTAACTGGGGGGGAGCAAAGCCATGTATAATGATGGGTTTACGGGAAGCAGCTTCATTCAAGGGGGGTGTCCATTAGCAAAGGCGGGGCTACCAAGTCAGGATCTCGGTGTCGGTGGATGGGCAGAGCTTTTTCAATAACTGGCCGTCGCTGGCCCCCGAGGCCGACGGAGGGTTGGCGCAAGACTTGGGAGCCCCCATGGCGGCCCGGAACAGCTGATCCCCGAATTGGGAGTACATGGCGGAGACCCCGCCACCCGCCATCAGCCGCTCCTCCATGGTGGATAGCTGGAACGCAAACGCCCGCCCCCCCGCCAGGACCTTGCGGTTGGGGACGTCGATGGCCACGTCCGTGCCCTCCCGGACAAGCTCATAAAATTCGGGGTCCGTCAGGGCGATGCCGAGAAGCGCCATGTTGGGCTGGTTGCGGGAGTAGATGAAGGCAAACGACTTTGCGATGACGGCCTGGACGCCGGCCCCCTTCAGGGCGCGCGGCGCCTCCTCGCGGCTGGACCCCGAGCCAAACCCGACGCCCCCGACGACGATGTTCAACCCATCCTTCACCTTCTCCACGAACTCCGGTTTGAAGTACTGGAAGGCGTGGGTCCCCAAATCCTCATCGGAGGTTCCGGGCATGAACTGAGCTGGGATGATGGCATCGGTATCGATATGATCCCCAAACACCTGCGCCTTGCCGGAGATCACCCCCTCAAAGCTTAAGCTGGGCTCCCCCTCAGGCAAGCCGTCGGCCGGGTTAACGCGCGCACCAAGGGGAGCAGGCAACTCGTCGACCGTGACGGGGTTGGGCTCCGACACCAGGATGGGTTCACCCTTCGTGAGCCAGACCTCCAGCATCTCGTGATAACGCGTGCGGTCGATCGCGTCCAGGAGGGGGCGAGGGTCGCGGATGGTCATATCGAAGGAGCTGGCGGCGACGGTGGCGGCGCTCGCCAGGTTGCCGATCGAACCTTTGCCCATCCGGTTCTTGAAGTTGCGGTTCTGGGAGCTGAGCCACACCTCGCCCTCCTCGGCGCGATCCGCGGCAACGGCGATGCAGTAGGAGCACCCGGGGGCCCCAATCTCAAACCCGCACCGCTCGTAGACGCCGAGCAGGTTGAGCTTCCGCAGCTTGGCCAGGATGGGGACGGACCCCGGGGTCACCTTGCGCTTGGCGCCGACCACTGGAAGCAGGCCCCGGCGCAGGCCCACCTCCAAAACGAGCCCCGCCAGGATCAGATCCTCCTCGGCGGTGGTGCAGGCGCCAATGAACACCCCGTCGAGCCTTGTGCCCACCACCTTCTGGACGGGAACCACGTTATCGGGGGACGGATAAAGCGCGACGAGCGAGTCGACCTTGGACAAATCGATCTTGTGGGACTCGGCGTACTCGGCATCCTCGTCGGCACGGAAATAGAGCGCCGAGTTCCGGTGCTGAGGCAGCCTGCGCTTGGCGATGTACGCGCTGGTGATCTCATCGGCCTCGAAGACCCCGGCGATCCCGCCAAACTCGGTCGTCATGTTGGCGATCGCGAACCGGGCGTCGCAGGACAGGTGCTTGAGGCCCGGGCCGGTGTACTCGACTGCACGCTCGAAAGCCACCGTGTTGCGCTTGAGCTCCCCCAGCACATGCAGGATGACGTCCTTGCCCCCGATTCCGAACGGCGGCGAGTTCACGAAGCGGATCTCCACCGTCTCGGGGACCTTGAACCAAGTCTCACCCGTCACGAGCGGCATCACGACGTCGGCCGCCCCCAACCCGACCGCGAACGCCCCCAAGCCACCGGCGGAACAGGTGTGGGAATCGGCGCCGCAGATGACCATCCCAGGTTGGGCGCGCTGGCGGTAAAACTCGGTGTGCAGGATGGTCTGGTTGGGCCCATAGAAGTCCACCAGGCCCGCCTCCTTGGCAAAGGTTTCCGAAGCTTGGATCAGCTCCTGGGGTTTAGGGAGATGGTTGATGCGAGGGTCGACGGTGTGGTCGATCGCCAACCAGAAGCGATCGTTGCGGTGGATCTGAGGGCGCCCCATCTGCTCGTACGTCTTGTCCATCCCCTTCCATGTAAGTTCCGAGGCTAGCGTCCAATCAACGTTGACGCAGATCATGTCCCCGGGATAGAGGTTGGCCGGCTGGCTCAACCCGATGGCGGCATGGCACAGGATCTTCTCGCACAGGTTCATGCCACGCCGGCCAGCGGGGCGCTGGATTAGGAGAGGTCGGCTGGAACGGGGGCCAGGCGTTCTGGCACCTGAGCCAAGCATGGAACGAAGGGCTTGGACCACTTTATCCCCCACCAAGTTGGTCGTGGCCAGCCCGTTGAGATCTCTGGTGCGCAGGCCCAGGCCGCCCATCTCAACATCGAGCACCTTCCGAACGGCCGCCTCGACCAAGTCGGCGGCGTGACCCATCCCCAAGGAGAGCCGCAACAGCATGGCCGCACTCAAGATGGTTCCGATGGGGTTCGCAACCCCCTTCCCAGCGATGTCGGGGGCGGAGCCGTGGATGGGCTCGTAAACGCCGAGGCAGGGGCTGCTCAAGCCGGCCACCGAAGCCGAGGGCATCAGCCCTAAACTTCCCGGAATAACGCTCGCCTCGTCACTCAAGATGTCCCCAAACATGTTCTCGGTCAGCACGATGCCATTCAGCTTTGTCGGGCACCGGATCATCAGCATGGCTGCCGCGTCCACCAGGTGGTGCGCCAGCTCGACCCCTGGAAATTCATCCCTGATGGTCTCGGTAACCACCCGCCGCCATAACCGAGAGGTCGCGAGTACGTTGGCCTTATCGACCGAGTGGATCTTCTGAGGGGGGGTGGTCTGCATGGCCATCTGCCCCGCAAGCCGGGCCACCCGCTGGATCTCCGGCTCGGAGTACGGGAGGGTATCGAAAGCGACGCCATCGGTGTCGCCCTCTTTGCGGTCGCCAAAGTAGATGCCGCCCACCAACTCTCGCACCACCGTAAACTGGGTCCCGCGGACGATCTCCGCCTTTATCGGGCTCTCCTCCACCAAGGCTTCGCTGGGGAAGAAAACCGGCCGTAGGTTGGCGAACAGGCCGAGCCGCTTGCGGAGGGCCAAAAGGCCCTGCTCGGGCCTCGGACCCAACCCCTTGCTCGGGTCGAAGCGTCAACCGGTCGGGGCCACTGCGGGCCACCCACCGCCCCCAACAAAATGGCGGTGGCCTCTACGCACGCCTTCTCGGTTTCGGGCGGGAACGGGTCCCCTAGGTTAAATTTCAGTTCAAGTGATTTGGTTAAAACTACCGGTGGCGTCGATCGCAGCCCCTCCAAACTTGGCTTCAAAGAACTCGAACTTCCAACCAAAGTCTTCCCCCAAGCTATCGCCGACCAATCTCAACACCCTTACCGCAGGTTGGACCACTTCCGGCCCGATCCCGTCCCCCGGTAAAACCACGATCTTGGCTGGCTTTATGGGGAGGGTGTCCATGTCAATCAACGTTGCGCTTGTATTAGGTTTCAAGTAGCAATCAAAAGCGGTAGACTTTGATGAAAGTTGTTCGGGATTAGGTTTGAGGTGGCGTAAGTTAAACTTGGGCACTCAATATCTAATTATGCAACTCCTTTTTTTAAGCCACCCAAGTGACATTACTTCCATCAGCATCATCAGTTGTGGGTGTGGCGATGACTCATCTATTATCATCCTCTTCACCGTCCAATAAAATTTTATTAACTCATCAGGTGACGGATAGTTTGATCTAGGACTGCCATTTTTATTTATCACATCATAATTTAAGTCTTCAACTTGGACATATAAACGAATCCATATATATGTACGGGATCTTTGACATATTTTAGCCTACTACCTGTGCTCACCATTTAATTTGACGATACCGAATGTTGCGCCTACGGTAGCCACCCCAGATTTAAAAACTCCCAAATACCTAAGGATAAATTCCAAAGGTATATCGTAAACCAGTCAACCCGAGCGGTTAAAAGTTTAAGGTTTTACGTCCAATCAGGTTTAGCCTTCTTAATCTAGGTCGTATAATTAAATCTTTTTTCACCAGGTTAAATATAGGATTCATTATTAAATAGGTTTAGTTAAATAGTTTAAAAGTACTATTAAAAATCTATAGGTTGGCTTGTTTTTCAGTGAGTACCAGTCATCCACTAGAGGCTATAACTATCGTTAAAACTTTCTACTTTGGTTTGGTGACGTCAAGCTGGCACAAAAACTTACGCGTTGACTGATTCACCCAAGGGTTGTAAACCATTTACATATCTCAAACTAGTTTATACAAAAAAATTGGGAAAAAGGAACCTCCTTTAAAAAGGCACTAAAAAGTATGAAATAATTGAGAAATTATGCCTCCTCAATAAACCCCTTTTTGAAGTCAGCGCCATCTTCCAACCTGACTTATAGAGTTTTGTTCCCAATTAAAAATTATATCTTACTAGAGGTTAAATGGGTTTTTTAGCAATTTTGCTCCTTTTTTATCCTGTTTTTTATTTTTGTGTCGGCAAGAAGGGTCCCCGGTCCCCTTGCCTTGAATAAAATGAGTATGTGACATATCTTCCAAACTACTAAATTAACTTCTACTTAACTTGCCCAAAGTAATTTATTAATTAGGTGAACCAAATTAGGCAGGTTTTTTTAAATATATAAACCTAACATCCAGATACCCGTGGTTCGCTACTGTATTTAGTTTATCAGATGATAAGCTCACATTGTAGCCTATAGGCTGTGCCAGCTTTACTCTTGAGCCACTCGGACTAACAGCTCCGTTGTTGCCCTCGTGGCTGGTGAGCTGATTATCCTAAATGCTTAATCTATTTAAACTCTAACCTGATTTTTGTTGAGTTTCAGGTGAGCAAATTGGTGAATTATTAGATAATATTCGCCAATTCTCACCCACTCACCCAAATGGATTGCCCCCATCAGGCTCGATAGTTTCAGATTCGATCTTATTTGCCAATTCTCATCCACTACCCAAATAGATTGACCCTATCAGACTCGAAGGTTTCAGATGTAGTCAGTACGTCTCAGTCAGTCAGTGAAAATTTTTTATTAAGTAGATGTCTGGATTAGGTCCAAGTGTAAACTATAAGCAACTTAGAATATACAGTGCTGAGCATATAAATTATAAATACCTATTATAAGTCAGTTGAAATATGGTGCTGACTTCAAAAAGGGTTTTATTGAGGAGCCATAATTTCTCAATTATTTTTACTTTTAGTGCCTTTTTTAAAGGAGGTTCTTTTTCCCCAAAAAGTTTTTTGAAGAAGGTTCTTTTTTCCAAAAAAAAACTTTACCCCCAGTTCTTTTTTCCCAAAAAAAATTAGTGCATTCTAAAAGTAGATTTATTCCAATTTTAATAAAAAAAATCCCTATATTATATATCCTTTTTAAACCCTCACTATTTCTCTATAAAATAAACCTCATTGTATATATCTCTATATATTATTTCTCAAAGGTGTTTTTTGTTGGTATGAAATATCTCCCTTAATAGTGTATCAAAATTAATGTTTGATATGCCATTTTGAAGATTATTTTCCCCTCTAATGATGAAAAATAAGTAAATATCTTTAAATCAATGTTTTCATTAAAAATTACATCTTAAAACTTATATTTTAAAATTTTCATTTAAAAAAATTACATATATAAAGTGTCATGGTGGTGCTGAAGTCTCTGAATATAATAGAATAGAATAAAATAAATGTATAAATAACGTATAAACAACATATAAATGTATAAAAAACACATAAAGAACATGTTAATCAGATTAAAACAAATAAGTAATACAGCATTTGCAAAAGCAGTGGAGCACTATTCTAACCTCAATAATATTGAGGTAGCAAGCGTTTGTTGTCATACTTTTTGATAAAAAAATAGTATTTTTTTATAAAATTTTTAGTAAATATACAAATAATGTGAAAATATTTATAGCCTTTGAATTACAAAAAATTTACTTTAAAATATTTTGTCACAATATTTGTATATTTACTAATTTTTATTAATAATGCTTTTATAACTTCAAAATTAGTTTATTAATTAAAAAATTAAATCTTATTTTTGCTATGTTTTTGCCAGTTTGTCATCATTTGTTATTTGTAATAATCTAATTTTATCGATTAAGTACTATCCATAGGATAGTCATAAGGAATCCTATTACCTGAAGTGATGCAAATATTTGCATGGGTCACCTAGTATTATATATTATCTCATAAACAATTTTATTAATAATTCATTATATTAAATTTAGGGAATTTTATTGCTCAATTTATGCTAAACTTACTGATCGCCATCAACACTAATTTATTTTATTACATTTAGGTGATTTTATTGGTCAAATTATGCTAACTTTACTGATCACCATCTACAAAAATTATTTTATCAAATTTAATTGATTTTATTGGTCAAATTATGCTAACTTTACTGATCACCATCTACAATAATTCATTTTATCAAATTTAGTTGATTTTATTGGTTAAAATATGTAAAACGATAGCCAACTATAATGATTTAAGCTCATCCCGCTATGATCTCATACTCGCTTGGATTTTGATATATCCTCAGTCATAGGACATATGTCAAAAGTTGCTTCGAAGCTATTGCTTCACCGATGTCGGAATAAAGTTTATCCAGCAGTGAACATACCCACAATTGAAATCCATCACTTCCGAGTCCATTTAAATATAGCTGCTAAATTAATAGTCAGAAACTGGACCAATACTTACAAAAGTAAAATGGGACCTAAGTTGGAGTATCCTCTTTTTTGAAAACTTTAGGCATCCAAATTGGTCCTGTAGTTTCAGAGTTATGCATGAACAAACAGAAAAAAAATAAAATATATACAGGTTGAATTGAGACCTTTTCTTTTCAAAGTCGGTTAAAAACTTTATTTGGTTTGGCAAAGTTGTCAAGCTGGCACAAAAACTTACGCGTTTTTTTAAATCACCCGAAGGTTTCAAACATTACATATCTCAGTTATATAAAAATCGCGAGTCAGCAAGAACTTTATACAATAACTCTTCAGATTTAAATTTATAAAATTTATATGGGTCAATATCAGTCAACCTTTCATAATGTATATTGATGTCTGCCAAACCACTGTAGCTTATAATCAAGTTATCTGTAGGGCTATTACATTGCTTGCTATAATATCAAAAGTTTAACCTCCATGCACGAGTAGCGCCTGTTGGATTTTAGGGGTTTTTAGGCTTGCTGGTGCATTTTAGGCCTGAAATCCAACAAATAGGGGTGAAACCACTTTATAAAATAAGGATAAATAAACCCTAAAAACTAGAAAATCATGTTTTTTAATAGTTTTATTAGTTGTCAGGGGGATAAGAAATGAACCCTCTTAATGAGTCAATACTTAGTATGTAAAGTGTTGAGGCTTGAAGTTCAAATTGCTTAGTAACATCTGAATTAGGGAACATTGATATTCAACCTATCAGAGCTCAGAAGCTTCGCTTCACTTTAATGAGATGGATGATGAAGGGCAGGTAAGATAAGTCCATGCAGTAAGGTTTTGATGTAGTTCACCCAATCAGTGGGCTGGAAAAATTTTGCACTTGGTTGGACCCTCTTCAACTCTATAAAAGGAGCTTGTCTCTGCTGTGTAGGCTGTACTAAAGTGGAAGTAGCCTGGAGAGGAGCTCATGATGAACTTCCCAAATTTAGCCAATTATTTGGTGCAATCCAATCACCCAAACTCATTTTGCTACCCCGATTATTATTAAAAGTGTTACCCTAATTTGAGGGGCTCCACTGGGAATTAACCAGGGTCTTTTGGCCAATTTTTTCATCACTTACCTCCGAATCACTATTTTTGATACATCGGACTTGTAATTGTCCAACAGCGCCTATAAAAAAGGGTTGGGATTTATTTAGGCTAAGTTAAAACCTATACAGACATAAGTACTTAAAATAAATAAACAAGGCATTGCAACCTTGTGACAAATATACCACACAGAGTTTTTTTAGCCTGTGCTGGTTTCAAACCCATGTCAATCAAAACCTGACCCAGAGTGGAGCAGGAACCACCCCGCTATGCTATCACTCCTAACATGAGTACTTGTACCTACAAGTAATCAGGTTTACTTTGTTGTTAAGCATAGGCAATTTAATTGTATTTTATATCCAATTGAATATCTAGCGCTTGTTAAATCTAGTTTATTTATATGTATGGTCATAAGCTTTCACAGCGCCAAAAATTGTTCTATAAGTTAGGCAGCAGAGCAGGCTTGTATCTAATTTACTATATTATCTAAATATCAGCAGATAATGCTAAATATGGGTAAGGTGTCTACACAAGGATGGTATGATTACAATATAATCAAAAGTTCTACTAACTGAGGTAATAACATACCAAATTTTTGAATGGCTTTTAAGGTAAGTTTTAAGTACAAAAGTTTTAACAGGTAAGCTGCCTGTAGCGTAACCTATCTTTGACACCATATAAGGATCATATAACTAAGTTTCAAGTGAGTCAATAGTGGCATAAACTCTAGATTAAGCTTTCTATACCTGTTATATAAATTTTTAAAAGAGTCAAATTATGATAGATATAGTCTACTTTTATCACTATAAAAATTACTATAATCAATAGAGATTATACAAATACATGTTGCAATGCAAGCACAAAGCTGCACACACAACTTATACTTTAGCCAACAAAGCTACCACCATTTCATAGATGCTAAGTTTTACTATCAAGATAAATGTAGTGATCTTAGATATGTGATACAATTCTACTTATATGATAGTATAGTATTGGTAATCATATAAATTAAAATATAACATCTTCTAAAAATATATCTTGATATAACTAAGGTATAAACTCTTTAAAAAGCCAACTTAACTTTCCTATGCTAAACCTATATCAAACTTTAATAGTATCCTTAAGAACTTTACTGAATGATGCATGCTATAAATACTTAAAACAATCTATAATAGATATCACAAAAAGTTTATATAGTTAGTATGTTATAGTTAAATAATATTAGATCAGATACAATGAATCAAAAAAAACTTTGAGGGCATGACATTAATCTTTAAGTATACGCTAGGATTACTACATGCCAAGAGAAAACTGGGTTATAAGTTCAGGCGCTTGAGCACCCACAACAGTAGCCACAGACTAAAAGGCTCAAAATACCTCTAGCAGTTAAATCATGTTTATGGGGAGGGGGTTTGAGTTTCCTGACATGGTGGGAGTGAGAGTAATGTGTTTATAGTACTGTTTAGACTACAACCTCTAGCCAGATAAACGGATGTTTAAATCATAAGATTTCCTCTAATTTAAGTTAAGCAGATGAGACCTTTACATGGCCTTTATCTATATCAATACAGAAATCACAATCTTATCTAAAGTAAACTAAAACTAGAAGTTTTTTAAGGTATTTATTCTTATAATGAGGGTAAAATAACCCAACACTCTACCATTAGCATGGTGCTGGGTTTTAAGGTTGGGCTGGATATAGGTGGGTTCAGACACATATTGATGTTCAAAGTTGGAATAACTACTATGTTTGAAGGATCTGAATGAAATTCAGTTTTTATTAGTTTTGAATTCACATTCCCAAATTGACTCAATTAGATACACTATCTTGAAAAGTTTTGATTCTTGTTTAAATATACAATTCTGCATTGGCACTATCTAAATTTGTTAACTTGATTGATTTCACTGTTGACCAATTTTGTCCAACTTAGGCATCTGTCACATCTGTTTTAAACAATAATATCACCTGGAATTATCTTAGGATTGCAATTGGCGTTATCAGCACCAATTTTTCAGGAACAAGCAGGCACTTGCATCTCAGCAGGCCTGATGGAAGACTCTTTATTTATGTACTTGTGCGCTGGCACAATGTTTTTAAGCCTGTCAGAGATAAGTACAGCTCTATTTGTAAACTAGGCGCTCCCATAAAATCCTTTCCTTAAGGTAGTTTACTTTTAATACTTAAATGTAATAAAAATAACATTAATAATAGGATGTAATAAAATATTTTTAAATAAAAATAAAAAGCTGAGGCTTTTATACCTCAAGTAAAAATAAGAACTTTTGCAATAGATGTTCTGAGGCATTTTTTTAGTGTAGAGTTGAGAATTATAGTGGTTTTTAAACAAGTCTAGATTAGATAGGAGTTAACTGCCTCTAGTTGACATTTTTAAATAGCTGCCTTGTAACCAGGAAGGTATACATAATATTTTCAAACTGCTCAGAATGTCTGAAGCACTCCCAGGTAGTTCTGATGTGGTGTTTTGATTTTTAGTGCCATAATTAAATAGATCAAAACCTGTTTTATCAGTTGGTTTAGGTGCAATATTGCCATTCTATAGGTTCAGGTTCTGATCTCCCAAAAGTGTTTTATTATTTGATCCAACGCCTTTGCATCAATATAAAATAATTAAATCATGTTTCTTTACCAATTGCTGATGATTCAATCTGACATCCTTGGGTTGGCCTTTGATATCAGTTTTCAAACTTGCTTTGCCATTAGAATTTTGACATATCAATCTGACATACCTTTATCATACTTCAGTAATATTTTTTACCCATCTTGCAATTAGATTTTGATGTATTGATCAAACGCTTTTAGATCAAACTGTATTAGTTTTTAGCCTGTTTCAATTATAAAGTTTTGACATACTGATATATTATCTTTAAATTGAGCTCCATTCTAAAACCTTGGTTCAAGTCATTTGTAAATTTTTCTAGTAATTCTAGGTCACTCATCTGCATGTTGACTTCTTAGTTGTTCATCTTCCACTAGGTGAGGAATTACTATGGTCTACCATGACTGGATCCATGACACTTGGGTATCAAATCAATTTCAATTAATGTTGTTCTTAGAAGAGTCTTGTAGTCTAGAGACCCAACCTCTTGGGCTAGATCAGGAAAAGGTCCCTTTTAGGAAGAAGAAGGGATTTAATGCCCCTGTGGAATCCTTGGCTCAACTAGGGTACTTGGGTCATGTAGTAAATGAACATTGGGTCACTTCATTGGCACCAAAAACCCCACCACAGTACCCCAGTTGGCTGCTTCTGCTCTGATTGTAAAGACAAAAGAGGTCTGCAATGGAGTAATACAAGCCAGGAGTCTTCAACAGCAGCTTCCCCTCTCTCTAAGCCCCACTCTGCCACCCTTTATGTTCTTGGGTAAGAAGAAAATGAGCCTCAAAACTCAGAAAAGGGCTCTCAAGTTAGAAAACTGGGTCTGGGACATGGAATCTGAAATTCCAGGTCTGTGAAAGCCAATCTGAGTCAGAAATCTACTTTTGGGAATTTTTAAAACCTCTAATAAATTTATCAGAATTGACCCTAGCAGAACCCAATCTGGATGCTCCTTCAATCCAATTTAATCCACTTATGTTTGGATTGGTGAGGGTCCCTCCCTGGTGGATCTAATGCTTATGTTGCCAGAGCTTTCAACCTTTGTGTAAGCTGGATGACAATGTCAGGCAAATAGCAAGTTAGAATTAAACTGACCTGCCAGCTGAGGTGCTGAAACACCCAAATGGCAAATCAGAATGCCAAAGGCACTGCTGCTGGTATGAAAGATATGAAGCTAGAGAGGAGTTTTGTTAATAACTGCCAGTGAGCCAAATCTTGTACAGACACATAATAAGATACCAGATGGATATGGCCATTAACCCTGAGGGATGTGTGAGTGCCAGCGGAAAGGGCAGTTCATTTTCCAAAATAAGAAATAAAATTTTGAGAAAGAGTTTTTAATGGAAAATAAAGAAAGAAAATTGACCAACAATTTTCTCAGTGCAATGCAACTTATTAAAAGGTGGTCAATTGATGTGGGAACAAGCTGAGATTGGGTCCCTCAATGTTTGACCTAACAGGCAAAATATTTGGGGATGGGGGCAGATAAGCTCATTAGGAACTGACATTGAAGGATTTGGAAGCAGGATGAGTTGCTGTTGGTTTGACCTTGAATGCCCTGAACTGAGACCTGACTGCATTTCTAGCAGTTAAAGTGACAGCGTCTGGCCTGATAAGCAACAGAAATTCCCCAGGGCCAACCTAATTAGGGGCAGTCCCAATTGGTTTGAAATGGGTTCATGATACCCAACCCGCCCATGCTCAGTCGCTGGACCATTTGTTTAGTCAAAGTGCTGTGTCAGCCACAACTCATGATTTGCCAGATGGGAGCTGCACATCAGGGATCATACCTGACAATTTCAGAGGGGGTTAATTTTGATGATTGCACTGCTGGGAAAATCAAAACCTTCAGTGTTCCAGCTGATAACTCAATCTTCCTCCCTCTTTGGCTATGCAGATTCCTATTGTTGGGCTTAATTTCCTTTGGTTTCAGAGTGATTGACTTTAATTCAGAAATCTCAGCACAGATTTCCTTAATCTGTCTAACAAGTTTGGCTGAGGTAAACAAAGGTACTGGGGGAGGAGTCCAGAGAGGTAAGGCCATTACCCAGTGCTCATCTATCATGTGGGCAAGGTCACCCTGGGTGACGAGGGGCATGTTCACCCTCTTTGGCCCCTTTTGCTTGGAAACTGGAATAGTGACCAATCTACGCACATGGGACGTTCTCCTGGACTTACATTACCCTTTCTGTTTTACAAAGTGAGGGCACCACCACTGAGTGAACTGCATAAGGGCCACATTTTTGTGCACCTTGGAAAGTTTGATTGCCATCACTGTTGTGACTTTTGGGGAGGGGGGCGTTGGGTTGGGATTCATGAAATGCCTTGACCAGCTCCATGCAGTTAGAACAATTATGGGCTTTAACCCAACTGTTTTTGTAGGCCAGATACCCTTTCCAGGCCATGAGATACTGAATGGACTGATAGGACTTGCGGGATGCTAGGATATTTTCCACTTCAGCTTCCTCTGCATTTTAAATTATTATTGGTTCAGGATCCACGGGAACAGTACCCTAAAAAGGTGACAACTGGGAAACGTGGAAGACAGGGTGCTGCTTCCAATAGGCTGGCAGTTTTAACTGGAATGCTCCATTGCCCAAGTCTTCCTCCACCAAGTGGGGACCCAAATGCTTACTCACAAACTTGCGGGAGGTACTTGCATTCTTAAATGATGTGTATTGAGCATAACATAGGAGCCCACCGCTATGTCATGACCCAGGAGCCACTTACAATCCATGAACCACTTATAGTCTTCAATGGCTTTGGCGAGGTGTTCCTGCACTAAGGATTGAGTATACCTAATATGTTCAGCATGATCCGTGGCAGCTTGGAGAATGGGCTGCAAGCAGGGTCTGACTGAGAATGAAGGGTTATAACCCAACGTTGCTTTGTAGGGAGAAAACCCTGTGGAAGCATAAGTCCCATTGTTATAAGTGAATTTAGCAAGGGTAAGGTCGTTAGCCCAGGTGCCTTGTGCGGCTGCAGCATAACAACGCAGGTACTGTTCTAGGACTTGATTAACTCGCTTATTCTTCCCATCAGACTGGGGATGATACGCTGTGGAGTGACAGGGGGAGATTTTTAAAATGGATAAGAGTTCACTCCAGAACTGCACTGTAAACTGTGGACCACAGTTGATGATGATCTCCTGCGTGAGACCAAACATTAAAAACATGTGGCGTAAAAAGAGATGGGCAGTTTCCTCTGACATAATCGCGAACACACAGGGAATAAAAAGAGAAAATTTTGTGAAATGATCCACCACCACCATCACCACCGTAAACCCATTTGAGAAGGGGCGTTTGATGATAAAATCCATGGACACCAATGTATATGGACCCTCCACCTGTTGTAAGGGGTGTAGAAGCCCATTTCTATCAGAGCGATCTGACTTAGTCTGAGCACAAGTAATGCAATTGGAGATCTAGGCTGGAACTTCCTTAGTTAAACCCACCCAATTGTAGGTCCACTTGATCAAGTCAATGTATTTCTTATTGCCAGGATGGCTGATCATAGGGGTCATGATGCGCGTGAAATACCTCAGATCTGAAGAGAGGGGGAACCCAAATTTGTGACTGGAAATAAATGAGACCCTCCACCAAAGAGTACAGAGAGTGTTTATTATTTTGGAGGGACATTTGCTCAAATAACTTCAACCCTTTGGGGCAGGTCATTTGGCTGGATAAGACCTGAGCAATGAGTGGGGCGTTGGAAATAAGGGTGGTGGAGGAGACGATAGGGGGAACAACCAACAAAATTTGAGCAGCAGGAATTACAGTAATGAGGTCCACTTTCTCCAAACCCATGGGGCAGTGGGAGGGATTTCAGCTGAGAAAATTGGGAAGTACGTTAAGTGAACCTTTTATGAATTTGTATTTGAAATTGAAACTGCACAAGTCCCAATAGGTATGTGCTTGCCAATGTGCCAATTTTTGGGGTTTACGGAAATACAAGAGAGCTTGGTGATCCATGCAGACAGTTAACTCATTCTGGGCACCCTGTAACAGGTACCATTAGTGAGCCAATGCCCATGCTATGGCTGTCAACTCTTTATCATAAATGGCCCAGGATTGCTCCGTAGATGTAAATTTTTGGCAAAAGTAGGCGACTGGATGTTCCAAGCTCTTGTGCTCTTGGAGCAGCACTGCCCCCACTGCCACTGAGGAGGCATCGCATTCAATGATATACAGTTTGGAAGGATCTGCGTGTTTCAGGATGGGAGGGGATAACCACTTCTTTGATCAACTTGAATGCCTGCTGGCATTTGGGCATCCAACAAAATGGTACATTCTTGCCGGTGAGGGGGTGGAGTGGGGCAGCCAACTGGGAAAGAGCTAGGGAATTTTTTTTTTAGAAAAATAATGGTTCCCAAGAAACTCCATAATTGCTTCTGGGTCATCAGAGTAGGTCATTCACAGATAGTGTCCAACTTATTAGGAGGGATCATGTAACCATCCTTAAGGATGAGGTTCCTGAGAAAGGTAACTTTCTCTTTATGGAACTCACTTTTGGAAGGCTTGACAAACAAGCCCACCTTGTGCAAAGCAGCCATGACTGCTTCCAAGTCAATAGCATGTTGTTCAGGAGTTGGGGAGTGAACCAGAATGTCATTGATATATGTGACCATGCAAGTGAACTGGAGATCGCCCAGTACACTGTCAATTATTAGTTGAAACGTAGCGGGAACATTATTCAATCCAAAAGGCATTATGTAGAATTGGAAAATGGTTCACTTCATCCAGATTGCAGTTAGCCATTCTTGCCCTTCCATTACTTTAATCTGGTTGAAGGCATTGATGAGGTCCAATTAGAGAACACATGTGATTTGGCAATTGCTTGGCTGATTGTCTGCTCCAGGGGCAGGGGGTAGGGATCGTGAACTGTAACTTTGTTTAAATGTTCATAATCCAAACAGGGACGTAGGGAACCATTTACTTTTTGGCGAAGATGATGGGAGACGTGATGGGCGATGTCTCCTTAAACAACCACCCTTTTTTGAGCATATCATCTACCCAAGTGTTGAGTGCAACCTCCTCCTCCGCTGTGTGGGTACACAACAGACAGTTGATACTTACCAACTGTACCATTGTACAGAATCCAAAGTCAAATATGGTGTGAGGGGAAAGATGGTCCACCTTTTCAGAATCAAAGATAATCTGATAGCACATCAATTCTTTGGGAAAATCGGATGAAAGGCCCAAGGTGGAAATGAGGGAAGTGATGGAGCTATGGCCTTGGGTTTTCTTGAGAGTATTAACTAAGGGAAATTCTTATACATTTGATCATTGGCAAATGGCAACATATTTGACTCAGGATGAATCTTAACATGTTGCCGGTGCCACCTTCCAACTCCTAAAATAACTGGGAACACCAAGTTTGGCATTGCTGATAACTGATCATAGAAGCTGAACTGATGTACTGAGAATGAAACTGGCCAGCAAACTAGGTATGAGGTCTGGGAGGCTGAAGAAGCAACCATC
The DNA here is from genome assembly GCA_022478985.1 of Massospora cicadina. Lineage (NCBI taxonomy): Eukaryota > Fungi > Entomophthoromycota > Entomophthoromycetes > Entomophthorales > Entomophthoraceae > Massospora > Massospora cicadina. The sequence goes on from JAKSZP010006581.1 coordinate 299,235, forward strand.
ACCAAAGGACCTACATCCAGGTCAAGTTCTAATTGTTGGGCTAGTTCAACACTCATAATTTTGCCTGCGGCTCTAGTATCCACCAAAGCCTCAAAAGAGACGTGGTGGGACCCAACACTAATCTTCATGGGTAGTAAGAAGTAAGCAAAGTTCTCTTTACTGATATTTGTGGTTGAATCCGGTGCTACCAAAGAGATGGTAGTGGAGTCAGGGGAAACCGCTAGGTTCATAGGGGAATAAGCTCATTGCAAATTAGATTGTCAGAACCTACTGACATGAACACAATGGCCGCGGTGACCATGGGGTGTGGATTGGATATTTTGAGTGGAACTAGGCTATTATGGACAGGGAAATTTTCATCACAACCTGGTTCAGCTGAAAAAAGAGACCATTGCTACGTTAATATCTATGAGAAAGGTAGAAATGGTTAGGAAAAATGGTTGGTTGATTATGTCAGGCAAACAGCAAGTTAGAATTGGACCAGCCTGCCAGATGAGGTGCCAGAGCACCCAAATGGCAAACCAGAATGCCAAAGTCACTTCTGCTGGTATGATGGATATGAAACTAGAGAGGAGTTTCGCCAATAACTGCCAGTGAGCCAGAATCTCGTACATACACATAATAAGATACCAGACGGATACAGCCATTAACCCTGAGGGGCGTGTGAGTGCCAGCGGAAAGGGCAGTTTATTTTCCAACATAAAAAATAAAATTTATGGAAAGAATTTTTAATAGAAAATAAAGAGAGAAAATCGATCAACAATTTTCTCAGTGTGATGCAACTGATTAAATAATGGTCAATTGATGCGGGAACAAGCTGGGATTGAGTCCCTCAATGTTTGACCTAACTGGAGAAATATTTGGGGATGGGGCAGATAAGCTCATTAGGAACTGACATCAAAAGCTTTGCAGCAGGCTGAGTTGCTGTTGGTTTGACCTTGGATGCCCTGAGCTGAGACCTGACTGCATTTCCAGCGGTTGGCTTGATGGTGCCTGGCCACTGAGCAATGGGGATCCCCCCAGGACCACTCTACATAGAAGTGGTCCCAATTGGTTGGGAACAGGTTCATGATGCCCAACCTGCCTGTGATTGGTCGCTGGACTGTTTGTTCTGTCAAAAGCGCTGCGTCAGCCACAACTCCCAATTTGCCAGATGGGAGCTGCATGTCAGGGATCATCCCTGACAATTTTGAGAGGGGGTTAATTTTGATGATCACACTGCTGGGCAAATCAAAACTTCGGAGTACCAGCCAGTAACTCAATCTTCTTCCCTCTTTGGTTATGCAGATTCTGATTGTCAGGCTTAATTTCCATTGGTTTTAAAGCAATTGACTTTAAATTTGGTGATCTTAACACATATTTCCTTAATCATTCTAATGATCTTGGATGAGGTAAACAAGGGTACTGGGGGAGGAGTCCAGAGATATAAGCCATTACCCAGCGCTTGTCTACCATGTGGGGAGGTCGCCCTGGGTGACGAGGGGCATGGCCACCCTCTTTGGCCCCTTTTTGCTCAGAAATGGGAAGAGCAATCGATCTACGCACAGGGGATGTTTCCATGGACTTACAGATAAAGCCCAAAGCTAGGCTGAGTACCCATGAGTACATCAGCTATTGCTGCTCAGGAAAAATGTACCCATGGTTCCCCTTTTCCCCACTTCACATATAAAAGGCAACTGCCTCTGTGAGGAGTAGTTGTTGGTCCATTTTTACCTTTGAATTTTAATAAAACTTCTCCCTCCAAAACCCACTCTGCAAGCTACACCACTTTTTTCATGATACTTTTACTTAACCCAGTAAAGTACGCAGCATTCTGTGTCCTAGGGACAATGGTTGTCGAGTGGGCCCTCCAAGCCATTGATCCAGTGGCCCACCAAATGGTCATTGTGATCCAGGAACTCGCTGCCAGCCTATGACATCAATCTGATGCTTTGGGAGAGTTCTCAGATCTGCCAAACTCTTCAAAACGACCTAGTTTCCATTTAGCACCCAGCGGACCAGCTTTGGGTTCACCTTTTACTCTACAAATCAATTAGAGAATTCATCCTATCTCCTCCTCACTGATCTGCTAGTAATAGGTGCAATTTAGCAGAGTATGGCCATCTCCACTAATCATGATTCTCCGTTTGGAAGTGTAGACTTGCCATCCACACAAAAGCAAGGGGGAATCAGGCACTGAACCATTTGGGCCATTCTGCCAAGGGCCAATCTGGCCCAAATCTATTTAAAAAATTGATCTTCCATACTGGCGATGTACCCAACCTTTTCTACCCAACCCAAAATCCCCCAATGGACGCAAGACGAGGCTCAAGGTCTCCCAATGGTCAGAGCAATCTGATTCAATTTGATTCATAAAAGCCAATCATCATTTTGAAATTTTTTGAAAATTTCTATGATTTTAAAATTTTTTTCATGATGAATCGGTCCAAAATGGGTGGGAAAATGAAGCTAAGGGTCAACAACTGCAAAACCCAGGAGGATTGGTCGTCCTCCTTGCCTCTCCTACCCTTGGGGGATTCCCCAGTAAGACCCACGGTTGCCCCATTGCAGCCATTTGGTTTGTTATGGGGCCTTTGGTATGTTAATTAACTTCTGTTTCCCTCACCAGAATGATAGGGTTTTCCTACAACTGCTCAGAACTTCTAAGCCCTTGGCATTCTGGGCCTTCCACTTTGTTGTTACACACCTAGATTGGAAGTCTGGTCTGACTTTAATTAGCAGATTTCATGACATAATGGACCAACCCATAACTTCAGCACTTTACGCCCTCCTCATGGAATCAGGCGAATCAGTTGCTTACTTAATCACCATGAATTTGCATTCCCTATACGACTTAGTCTTCTCTTGCTGGTCGTTTATTTCCTTCTGCAAGGCCTGCAAACATCTCTTATCAACCTGGAATAACCTTCATCCAGCACCAGCAAACCAGGCTGCACTTTTGGCAAGTGTAGTAGCAATGGGAATCCCTCCAGTCCCATCACCTGAAGTAGCTGAACAGCTGCTAGATGCTCTATCTGAGCTTCATGTACGCCTCACTGCTAGGTGGTCTCAAACTCCCATTCCCACTGACGCACAGAGAAGTGTGGCCCTTTTAGATGCTCTTGATGGGGAAGCACGCCATTGTGTCAGAGGAGTACTACGGGTTGCCACCAATGTGGGGAATCACACTCCTCTACTAATTATAGTATCTGATGCAGTCCAAGCACCAGAATCTAGAGCATCCCGCCTTTACTATCACTTTACCCTCCACCAGAAGGTCCCTGACTTGCCATCACTGGCGGAGACCTTCACGACATTAGTACCCTTGGCTGGGATTCCTATGGACATTGCAGTGGCAGCTTTCAGAGCAGCCTTGGACAACTCTTCATCTAGCAATGTCTCATGGGATCCTCTATCAGTATCCATGAAGGCTGCATTTACTTTAGTGTATTCAGTAGGGGCAAACCCCTACGTACAAGTATGGCCTCAGTAGCGGCAATGACATCTCAGCCATCAGTGAATAACCTCCCAGACAGCTCAGTAAAGTCCAAACCACCCGTTCCTACCTCCACAGGGAATAGGGGTACATGGAGCGCTCCCCTGGGGTTGCAGTGGTAACTCCCTACCCGCAGGTTACAGTGAAGAGTAACATGCCACCAGTGGAGAGTCCCTTCCCCTTCCCTGCGGATGAGGATTTGAGTGTGACATCAGATCCAAGTAATCTGATCCTGACGCCCACCCAAATGGTCCAAGTGGAAGCCCACGTCGCGCCTAATCAGGAAGATGATGCGCTTGCCACTGAGCCTAGCTCTTCTCACTTTGTCAGCCTTACCCACCATATGTAACCATGAAAGTCCCTTCCCCTCAACAGTGATGTGCAATGGCATAATGGTAGACCCAACCAATCCAATCCTTCATGGGGACCAGAAGAGCCTCTCAGAGATATCTGATGAGAAGCTAAGTAGCTTACTGGAAAACAAAAACCACTTCTTTATATAGAACCCTCCCCATCTTCCGCTGCCCTCACTCTTTCCACGGCCAATAAAGAGTACCAAGCTTATTTTCTGTTTCCAATTACCTTCAGATTAGGAGTACTGGAGGTCACAGTACAAGCTCTCCTGGATACTGAAGCGGCGGGCAACTTTGTGGATTTAAGAGTGGCACACTCTCTGGACCTGGATACAGTGCTTACTCCTCCTATATTAGGTGCTTCATCTACATTCATGATCTGCCATACTATCCAACGTCCAATACAGTTCCTTATCCACAAATTTGGCTTCTGCGATCACTTTTCAGCAGTATCTGATTTACTATACCCTGTCACCATGGGGGATAGGGTGGTGGCGACGCCAACAGGTTAACAACAATCTGGAACTTAACAATTTGTCCTTTTATAATAAAGATGTAGTAGGAAATTCCATTAATTGAAACTCTCACAACAAAGCTCTCACTCAGCTCAATCTCTTCCTCTGAGCTGCCCCCTTTGGACCTCCCCCAAAATTTTCCTGACTTCCTAGCCCTATATAAGGATGTCTTTAACATGAGACTAGCAACTCAACTTCCCCCACATTCAGAATATGACCTAGCCTTCCAACTAACCATGTATCTTGTCAAGATCAATTGCCCGTTGTACCCTCACACAGAGGAAGAAGGCAAGGCGCTGGGCATCTGGTTAGATGATATGCTGGACAAGGGATGGATTATCAAAAAATCCTCCCATATTGCTTCACCAGTTGTCTTTTCCCATAAGGCGGATGGAACCCTACGCCTGTGCATGGACTATGGCCATGTTACAATGTGACGGTTCCATATCCTTACCCTCCACTTGGAACAAACCATTTAACAGGCCATTGCCAAATCCCAAATCTTTTCTAAGTTAGACTTTGTTAATGCCTTTAACCAGGTGAGGGTCAAGGAAGGTCAAGAGTGGCTCACTGCCATCAGAACAAGGCGCGGGATATTCCAGTTCAAGGTGATGCCATTTGAACTGAAAAAAGCACCAGCAACTTTCCAACGGGTGATTGATGATGTCCTGGGGGATCTAAGATTTACTTGTGCTGTTGCTTATATTAATGATATCCTAGGCCACTCCCCAAGCCATGAACAGCACACCAAGGATTTGGAGGCTGTAATGGCTGCCCTTCTCAAGTCAGGGCTTTTTGTCAAGTCATTCAAATGTGAATTCTTTTGAAAGGAAGTAACATCTTAGGGAACCTGGTCCTTAAGGATGGGTATGCGGTTCCCCCTTTAAGCTGGAGGCTATTCAGTACTGACCAACCCCTACCACCCAAAAACAACTAAGAAGTTTCCTGGGCACTGTAACTTTCCTAAAGAAGTTTTCTCCTGCGCTCGCCCAGCTGGCGTCCCCTCCACCCACTGACAGGGAAAATTGTCCCTTTCTAAATGGAAAGAGCTGTGTCAACAGGCCTTTGAGGCAATCGAAACTGTTTTTCTGTCAGAGCCAATCCTGCGGCATGCTGATACATCCAAGCCATTTATGGTGGCATGCGATGCTTCAGCAGTTGCAGTGGGAGCGGTACTATTGCATGAGTATGAAAGGAGGGAGCATCAAGTGGCATACTTCTTAAGGAAATTCACCTCCACAGAACAATCATGGGCTATCTATGATAAAGAGTCAGCTGCGGTGGCATGGTCGCTGACTCACTGGAGATATCTTATTCAGGGAGAAAAGAATGAAGTCACAGTATGCACTGACCATAAGTCCTTATTGTATTATCAGAAACCCCAAAAGCTGGCTCACCGTCAAGCATGAATATACAGGGATCTTTGCAACTTTAATTTCAAGTATGAGTATATAAAAGTGTCCCTTAAATGTGCTGCCGGATATGTTGAGTTGCAACCCTGCCTTGGCTCCAGGCCCATAGGAGGACCTGTATGAGCTTACCACAGTGGTGCCCCCCACCATGATCCTATCTATCGCCCCTGTCATGGTATCATATGCCAATATATCTCCAGAAACCCCCATATGCAAACGCATTTTAGCAGGTCAACTATGTTTCCCAGAAGAGATTGAAGTGGTAAATGACCTGGAGACTAAGCAGCGCAAACGGCCCCTGTACCACTTAAAGGATGTGTAATCTTCTTTTGGGATAGAATTTAGGTTCCACCTACCCTGCGAATGCAGGTTTTTGAGGAGCATCACACCTCACCCAAAGTAGGTCATCTTGGTTCAAAGAAATGTGTCAAGTTAGTTAAAAGAACCTACAATTGGCCCGGGCTCTCCATGAATATCCCATCCTGGGTATCAAGCTGTATTACATGTGCCACTCTAAATCAGACTGCACAGGAAAAAAGGGACTTCTCTACCCTTTGCAACAAGCTGAGGGTCCCTGGACGTCAGTCTCAGCGGACTTCATTGTTGAAATTCCCATGTCCAAGGGGTTTAATGCCATAATGGTGGTTGTGGATAGGTTCACCAAGTTTGCGTTGTTTATCCCATGCAACACTACTTTAACAGCGGCGGATACTGCAGAACTCTTAGTCACTCATGTCTTCTCCATGTTTGGACTCCCAACGGAAATTGTAAGTGACCGCGGGCCACAGTTTACATCCAGGTTTTGGGATGCCTTGCTGGGACTTTTTAACATCAAAGCCTGCCGCTCAACAGCATATCACCCACAATCAGATGGCCAAACTGAGAGAGTTAATCAAGTGTTAGAACAATATCTACGTTGTTACACCTCAGCCACCCAGGACAGTTGGGCCACAGACTCCTTCTTTAGCGCAATTTTCCTACAACAATGCCTCCCACTCTTCCACTGGATTCTCCCCCTTTGAAGCAACACTGGGTTACAACCCACCTTTCCGGATTGGAGCACGCTTAACCTTAGAAGTACCCGCAGCAGAGGATTGGATTATCAAGATCCAAGATACCCAAAAGCTTGTTCAAGAACACTTATCAAAAGCCATTGAAGTTTATAAGAAATTTGCTGATAGGAAACGACTTTCTGGACATGAAATCTATGAAGGCTCACTCTTTATGCTTAACATCCGCCACCTAATTATGAAGGTTCCCTCCAGGAAGCTGGCTAGTAAGTGCTCTGGTCCCTTTAAAGTAGAGAAGGATTTGGGTAATGGTACATACCGCTCAAGCTTCCTGCCCATTGGAAACAACACAATGTTTTCCACATCTCTCAACTATCCCCCTTTAAGGGAGAGCTTCCTTCTATCCCTGAGCCTATTATCATAGGGGACTCTCAAGAGGCTGAAGTGGAGGCAATACTGGCCTCAAGGAAATCTAGAAGGTCAGTCCAGTATCTGGTTACATGGAAAGGCTACTGTCGGAAATTTGAATTTGGGCTCTGCTAGTTGGCAGGCTAACCAGTATTAAGACTGATCAGCCCTTGCCGTTTTACCTTAGGCGTTGGGGCTAGTAGCGCTGGCTAACCCCTTGGCATGTCACCCGTGCCATTTTGGGGATCCCCTTTAACCTAAACTACAACTAATGAAATAAATATAAACTTATAACAAAAGGTAGATTAGGCAAAGGGAGATATTTATTGAGAAGGAAGCGCCAGGTATTTATACTATTTACAAATGGCTACTGCGCCCATCGCTGACCTATCAGCTCTTCCACTGGTTCTTCCAGCCAACCACTTCTCTTCTTCTTACACTTCTTCTTCTACTCCATTCTTCTTCCCTGGCGTTGACCCTCTCACTCCGTCCTTCCTAATGTCTGAAAAAGTTTTGGTTCATCCTTGGCCTTAAGTCGCTGGTGAACCATATAAATAAATAATCTAATTAAATTTCAAATTTGGATTTGACATTTGAATTGATAATAATGCACCAAAAACAACTTCAATCGCTTGCTTTGACTCAGGATATCTCGTCATCTTGCTGTCATCTATTCTCATCTAATCTTGATAATAAATGAGGCACTGGAAACACCTCAGCCACCTCAAACTCATAACTGTCAGATCCACCAACATCAGATCAGACAGCAAATTCATGGATGAGTGAAACATTGGCTTTTTGCTAGAAATTTCATAACAGACCACAAATGGCTGTTGGCGTTGATCACTGATTCCGCTGACTTAATTGGATCATCCTCAGCTATTAGTCACCGGTGATCCTTCTACTAATTTAGGGCCACCGATTGGCCTCACTTGAACCTAAGTACCAAACTTTGCAGAATACTAATTTGAGCTCAACCCAAATTGGGGAGCAACTAACCAGCAATCACATTAAAGCACACGAAATTCAGTCAATAAACCATTCTGCCAGGATTGGCCTTATCATTCCAAATAACGCTAAATCATTGGAGGATTCCATCTGGTTAAAATCATGACAGCTACCCAGCCTATGAAAATAGTTGGGTAAGTGCAACGGATTTTGAGAATTGCAAGGAGTGAGTAGATGAGTTCCACGATCACATCTGGAAGCCCCCTTTCCACCTAAGGAAATGCTATGATATTGGCCATCAAACTCCCTACTAGACACAAGAACTATGCCCTGGTCCACGTGCCAGGAGGAATGCTTCCCATTTAAAAAGAGTAAAATGTAAGTCTAAAGCCCCAACCTCTTGGGCTAGATCAGGAAAAGGTCCTTTTTAAGAAGAAGAAGGGACCTAATGCCCCTGTGGAGCCCTTGGCTTAACTGAGGGGACTTGGGTCATGTAGTGAATGAACGTTGGGTCACTACATCGGCACCAAAACCCCCCACCACAGTACCCCAGTTGCTGCTTCTGCTCTGATTTAAAGATAAAAGAGGTCTGCAATGAGGTAATACAGGCCAGGAGCCTTCAACAGCAGTTCCCCTCCCTTTGAGCCCCACTCCGCCATCCTTTGAGTTCTTGGGTAAGAAAAAAATGAGCCTGAAAACTCAGGAAAGGGCTCCCAAGTCAGAAAACCAAGTCTGGGACATGGAATCCGAAATTACGGGTCTGAAAAATCCAATTTAAGTTGGAAATTCGCTTTTGGGAAATTTTGAAAACCTTTTGAAAATTCATCAGAATTGACTCTGGTGGAATTCAATTTGGCTGCTCCTTCAAACCAAGTTAATCCGCTTATGTTTGGATTGGTGAGGGTCCCTCCCTGGTAGATTTAACGTTTATATTGCCAGAGCTTTGTGACCTTTAAGTAAGCTGGATGACAAAGCCCCAAACCTAGGCTGAGTACCCATGAGTACATCAGCTATCGCTGCCCAGGAAAAATGTACACATGGCCCCCCTTTTCCCCAATTCACGTATAAAAGGCAACTGCCTCTGTAAGGAGTAGTTGTTGGTCCATTTTTACCTTTGAGTTTTAATAAAAAATCTCCCTCCAAAACCCACTCCGCGAGCTCCACCACTTTTTTCATGATACTTTCACTTAAACCAGCAAAGTATGCAGCATTCTGCGTCCTAAGGGCCAAGGGTCATCGAGTGGGCCCTCCAAGCCATCAATCCGGTAGCCCACCAAATAGTGATTGCAATCCAGGAACTTACTGCCAGCCTACAACGTCAATATGCCACTTCAGGAGAGTTCTCAGATCTGCTAATCTCTTCACTATGACCTGGTTTCCTTTTGGCACCTAGCGGACCAGCTTTGGGCTCACCTCCCACTCCACAAAATAATTGGAGAATTAAACCTAATCTGCTTCTCCAATCTGCTAGTGGTTTGGCACAATTCAGGTGGAGTGAGGCCATCTCTGATAATCACGATTCTCTTTTCAGAGGTGAGGACTTGCCATCCACACAACCGCGAGGTGGGAATCAGGCACTGAACCATTTGGGCCATTCTACCAAGGGCCAATCTGGCCCAAATCTATTTAAAAAATCGATCTTCCATACTGGCGATGTACCCAACCTTTTTTACCCAACCCAAAACCCCCAATGGACGCAAGACAAGGCCCAAGGCCTCCCAATGGTTAGAACAATTTGATTCATGAAGCCAACCATCATTTTGAAACTTTTTAAATTTTCTATGATTTTCCAAAATCTTTTTATGATGAATCAGTCCAAAATGGGTGGGAAAATGAAGCCAAGGGTCAGCAACTGCAAACCAAGAAGGATTGGGCGTCCTTTTTGACTCTCCTACCCTTGGGTGATGCCCCATCAAGACTTACGGTTGCCCCCATTGCAGCCATTTGGTTTGTTAAAAAGGCATTTGGTATGTTAATTCAATTCTATTTCCCTCACCAGAATGATAAAGTTTTCCTACAACTGCTCAGAACTTCTAAGCCCTTAGCATTCTGGGCCTTCCACTGGGTTGTTACACACCCAGATTGGAAGCCCAGTCTTACTTTAATCAGCAGATTTCATGAAAAGTCCTCTTTCTATAAGTATAATTAAAGTCTGATGAGCTACATTGAAACAATTATATAAGACTAGCATAAAGCTTTCTGATTCTCAGAAAATAATGCTCAAATGTTTTATAAAGAATAAAGGTTTGGTATTGGGAGTTGAGTGTAATATGGGGAACCAGAGAGAAACGGTTGCAATCTACCCAACGCTTATCCACAGTGTGTCCCAAAATCCTTAACTGATTAAATGGATCAACCTTGCGTTGATCCCTTTGATAGATATATAGGGTGCAAGGTTTTCTCAAGATTGATAGCTGCCGCTGGGAACCTTACAACATCTTTTCCTTGAAGGACAGTATTCACTCCCCTTTCAATATTTTTAACAAGGCATAGTTCTTGTGTTGAACATGTTATTTAACTTCTGCAATGGAAGATGAAATGGGTGTAGATGGTTTAATTACTTCCAATTTTGTTTCATAGAATTAGTAACTAGCTTCTTATAGTTGAAAAAATCCCTGATGGAGACCCAACTATTATTATAAACTTTGTAACCTTTCTGATACCAAGTATTGTATAATATGTTTTAATCACAGAAAACTCAAAATTTTCTCCAATCTATACTCAGGGGTGCTCTCAACCAAAATGGGTTAATTTTTGAAGGGTTTTGATTATAAATGGTGTTAATGAGGAAATATAAATGATGTATGAATATTTTAATGTTTGGCTAGTCATGTGGACCATCTAACAGCCTCCCCAAGTTTGATCCTGGTAGATGAACTTTGAGTAGGGGATTATTATGACTGTGTTGGTTTTACGCACCAATGCCCTGAACTGAGATAGCAAATAGCAAAGGTGGTCCGTGGAGTTTCTGGCCTATCATACGTTGCACATGAAGGTTTTCCAGGTTTTATCCTCCTTTCCCATTTTCTTCACTTCCCTTCATCAGTGCAGTATTGTCCCCAGGACAGCCCACCTTGAATAAAATTTAAAATGTTTAGGAAATTCAATATGAAAGGATCTATTGTTCAGAACTTTGGAAAAGGAAAAGGGTTTTACATACTTGCAAGCTAATTTACAACCTGGCAACTTAAAATGCAAATTATTGGTGTTTACAAAGATCAACCTCCTACTTGAGAGGCTGGGGCTGCGCATTGTTTATGTTTATCAGATTCTATAACATCATCTTTTTAAATTTTCAGCTTTTTCTGCACCTGTTGATGGATTCTCTTATTATGTGTGGCAAACTTTTTGGTTGCTGGGATTTTCCCCTTAGATCCTTTGCCTAATAGTAGTAACTGATTGTAAGGCATAAATACAAACTTGAGGGGCACACCCATGGATGTATGCAGTAAATTACTGAAAGAGATTTGAGATAGGGGAAGTTAATATGCTTAATTATATTACAAAGTAGTAGCATAGCACCAGAGATACTGATCTATGAATGTTTAGTCCTTTTTGTCTAACCATTGGATTGTAGGTGTTAAGATGGCAATCTACAAGCTTTGATCTTCAAGATCTCCCAAAACTTTCCCAGAATCTTGAGGTAAAATGTGAAACTTTTTTTTTTTAATCTCATGTGGGACTCCAAGTAGGGATAAGACGTGGTTGACAAAGAACTGTTCCATGTCTTAAATGAAACTGACGTTAAGCGGGGGATAAAAAGGCTCACTTTTTTTGTCAGCCACCACATATTAGCATCAAGCCCTTTAGATGTGGGTAACCTCACGATGAAGTCCACTGAGAGTGAAGTCCACTTGACTTATGCTTGCTGCAGGGGGTGGTGAATATCATTTTTAGCCTTTTTTGTCAGATTTTGAGTGTTAAAATGCAAAGCACTTTTCTATCCACGCAGGAAATTCTTTAGTAGGTACCATATAGTAGTAACCATGTTTAGTCAAGTTGATGCATTTTTCACTCCAGGGTGTCATATGGTGGAGGGGGCATGATGTTACCTTATGATGTGAGAACTCAGGATGAGGGAACACAGACTTTATTTCAAAAACAGTTTATAAGTCTTTTGGGAGTACCCTCCAGAGAGGGCTTTGTCAGCATTGATCCTGTTAAGGCTTCAAGAGCTTCATGGTTATAAAGCTTATGTAATCAAAACTACGTCAAAAAGAATTCCCTTCAACTTCAGATGGCTTTGGGGTAGTATCACATAAACTTAAGTGACAAGAAGGATCAGAAGAGATTACATTATATCTGATATTTTGGTAACAAGGAATTTGTGCTTGAAACATGGGTTGTAGGGAGATAGTTTGGCAATAGCAGGAGGTGGTGGTGTCATTATCTGATCAGGAGGGATAATTTTTTATAAACTTAGAGTCATCATAAAGGTCAGGACCCATCAGAGGATTGTGGCTTAGTAGTTCAGGCAAGACGTGGATAGATCTAAAGACAAACTTATACTACAATTTGAATTTAAGAAGATTACAATGGGTTCTGGACTGTCTGTATACCAAATTCTGTGGCTTAAAATAGTAGTTGAGCGATTTGTGGTCTGTGCACACAACTACAGTATGCTTGGTCCCTTATAAGCATAACTACAGTGCATTATGGATCAGGCAACAACAGCCAATTATTTGTCATAGATGTCCCAGAAGCTTTCAGTTACAATAAACTTACTGGAAAAGCAAGCTACTGGATGTTCTTGACCATCATCACTTGCAATAATACAGTACCAAAATCCACGCCTGAGGCGTCACAGGACACAAAAAAGGGCTTTTTCTCGCTATCATGGTGTAGTACATGTACAGAAAAGTCCCCAATGGCAGCTTCAATATTGACCAACACTACTAATTAGGTTAAATGGCGATAATCAGCCAAATGAGGTGGTCCCAAGGTTTTTATTTCCAAAATGAAGTTTTCATTCCAGTAAGTTAAAACAAATGCCCCAAGTAGAAGTAGAAGCCAAAAGACATTAAATTAATTTAAATTATATAAAAATGTCAATAAAATATCTATTGAAGTTTGTTTATCTTGTGAAAGGGGAATCAATTTTATGGATTTAAGCAATATTAACTATTTCAATATTTAAATCAGGTACTAATTTTTAATTGAAAAGAATAATTCTTGACAGCATACAATAACGTGAGTTTTCCCTATACCACCATTTTTTGTTTACCTAATTTTAGTGATTTTTGTTATATATATTACTCAATTACTAATTATTTTTTAGATGTATCCATGCTATTGCCTTAGACCTTCAAGCTTAGATTTATGGAATGAACCGTGCGTTACCTTTTGCTGTATGGAGGGGTTCCATAGTGCTAGAAGGGGCAGTAAAACATTTGAATTGCAGGGAATTAAAGAGGTGTTACAGAGCAGCTGTTGCAGGAGAGGAAAATATGAGCTGGCTTCTAAGGGGCAACTTTAGGACAAGGCATATTCTTGGTAACTGAGAGGAGTGGTGGTTTTAATGGAAGCAAAGTAGGCACAAAAATGCATTATCTTCATTTGATGTGTGGGAGAGAAACACTTATATCACCATCCTCCCTATCCAAAAATAGGGATTTGGTGCTGTAAAATTTTCTTTCTAACTTTTACTTTCTTTACCTTTTAGGCTAGGTTCCCCTACACCAACAAATGGAAACATATGCCCAAACGGCAGCACAAATGGCAGCCAAAATTGATGTGGGATCAGCCCAGACAAGAAGGTGAGTACCTGTGGCATCTAATAATCTTTGATGCTTTGAAAAAGGAAACCTTCAAACATTCTTAAACTGAAAGCGTGAGCGTCATTTTTATCCAAATAATTGGTGAGCGGAAGAAACCCTTATGACAAGGTGAAGAAAGCCTGAAATGTTTCTGGATCCCACAAAGTAAACTCAGAGAGAGACAGAAATTCTTCCACTGCAGTGGTATTTTCATCATGACTTGAGGATATTTTCAACAGGAGTTGCATTAGGAGCAGCAACAGGAAAATCATGTTAGCTAGCTTTTACAAGATGCAGGAGCCATCTCTCCTTCTTTGCTACCACATGAAATGCTGAGTTGACCACCCTGACTAAATGGATAGCTGAAACCACAAGGGACAAAACCTCAAACCGGGGTATTTTGGGGAAGAAAGAGCCAACACAAATAAACTAACTAGGGGAGGTTGCCAGCAAAGGAAGGGGACTTTCACATGATGGTGTAAAGGAAATTCCTAAAAGGCAGCTGCAATATTATCCAACACTACCAAGTAGATCCAAATGGCGGTAATCACCAAAATGGAGGTGGCCTAAGGTTTTGTCTTTCCAAATGAGGGTTTCATTTCAATAAATTTAAAACAAATGCCCCAAGAAAAAAGGCAAAGCCAACAGACAAATAGTAAAAACAAATAGAAATGTCTTAAGCAAATATCTATTGAATGTTGTTTATAATGTGAAAGTGGGATCAATTTTGTGGATTTAATCCTTTATAACTTTCTTCAATATTATATCAAGTTTTAGATATATATTAAAGTGCTTAATTATCAAAAGCGCATAATAACGCGGATTTTCTTTATACCACCATATTTTATAAATGACATTTAGTGATTTTCATTATATCTTGATCCCTTCTTACTACCCATTAAGTCTGTCTATATTTAAGCTATTGCTTGGGTTTCAAACCTAAAGATGCAATAAACTATGAAAGTACAAGAGCGGTGATGTTGATCCCTTTTATTGCATTAGAGGCTTGCTGGTATTCAGGGGTCCATATAAATAGTGCGTTTTCGCCAGTTAACAAGTGAAAAGGTGATTCAAGCTCATAGATGGCCGGCAAGAACTTTATCAAGAAAATTACTGATATAAGAAAGCTTCATAGCTATTTTTAAGTCACAAGGGTGGGCAAGGAGCAGAAAAGCACTTTGCTAAAAAGCTGTAAAATACGCCATTCTTTCACAATAGATTCTCTAGAAATTGAATTTTGTCCTAGTAAAACTCACATTCAGAGAGTTTGACATATAGCTCAGCCCTGTGAAGGACTTTAACTACAGCCACTAAATCTTTGGTGTTTTCTCAGCAATGGATATTGAAATAATATATTTTCAACATATGAAATCACCAAGTAAGCCTGAGATCACTTAGAGCACTGTTAATGGGATGTTGGATAACTGAGGGGGCATTCTTTACTCTGAAGGGCATGGCTTTAAATGGTAAATTTCATACCAAGTCCAGATTGTTGTCACAATTTATGGGAAGCCTTTACCTGCACCTAATGGAAACGATTACCAAATTAATTTTGAAGAAGACTCTATGTTTGAAAATCTCTGAGAAATAACAGCCTCATGGTGTAGATGATATTGAATCATAACATTATTAAGGTGGCGTTAGTCTATATATGGGCGCAGTGTGCCATCATTTTTTTGCAAAAAACACAGGAGATGAGATGGAAGATATTTTACAACCATCTATCCCTTCGCCATCATGCCATCTATCCCTATCTTTAACGTTTGATCCTCCTGATTAATGTATTATTACAACATACAGCTGAATTTTATGAGGTTAAACATTTTAGGCAGTAAACTTTTCTTTCCAATTACTATAACTATTAGTAATATGATTCAATTCAAACAGCATAATTTGATAATCAACACCAGGTGAGATAAGTATGAACAATAAGGTAAAGAGCTTGGTGAACGCGGTAAAGGGCAGCGGACCTGGACCTGCACCACCCAAAGGTACCAAGCGCACAGGTACAAACAAAAATCTCAGCAAAAATAAAAAACCCAAGGTGGTACCTCCCACAGGTTTCATCAATTTTTTGGTAAATTACTGTAGCTATTTGGAAGTACCCAATTGCAACCATTGTCATTGGTAGAACACAGGATACAAGTTTTCCTGGGTGTAGAAACACCAACAATGTGGGAAAAGTTCAGAAAAGACCAACAAAAATTTTTCCGCACGCGGTGTACTTAACAACCCATACTATCTGCAGAGGCTGGATAGATCTTGGGTTCAAAATTGTGGAAGAAGCAAATGAAGCAGCAAAGGTCAGAGTGGTACTCGACCTTCCTGATGGACAGCAATTGGTCCTGACCAAATGCACCCGTTGGACTGAATCCAAGGACATTTTCATAATTTTTGATTATCTTCTGACCACACTGGCGCGCACATTAGTTGAAAGACATCTCTGAGAAGGCTTGGAAGCCTACAGAGAAATTAAAAAATTTGAAACGCAATGGTTCCAGCTGATGACAACCCTTAGCATGGGGAAGGCAATAACAATAATTTCACCAAACCAGGATGTAGTAGAGGATATTAAAAATCCCCCATATTGCATCCTTCACAATTGATAAGAAAAACCCCAGCTGTTCCACGCAACAGTGGAAAGTGCACCTCCCATTTGCAACCACTGCCAGGCCTTTGGGCACAAGATTCATGCTTGTCCCATAAAAGAAGGCCTGAGAGAAATGAAATTCTGTGAAGAGGAAATGGGCGAAGATGACTCAGAATATGCCAAAATCACAGATACCACACAAGCCTTCAACTGGGGAGAACATGGGCAGTATAAAATTATTGACCCTATTTCCACAAAAGAACAAAAATGGCCAAACAAGCTTGAAAGCTGGCCGCGGCCAAGGCAAAGGCCTTGGCGGAATCAACCATATTGCTGGAGCAGATCCAGGAAGACATGGAGGAATTTGAGTCCATGAACCAATCAGATCCCATGGAAAACCATACACCCAATCTGACTGGTTTGAATTTGGTGGAACCCAATTTGGAAAAGAGTGCAGCAAAATTGGGGTTCAGTGCACCCCCAGAAATTGCGGGATTTAACCCAGTTGAGAAGGAAAATCAACAATGGAATGTGCAAGAAAATAATGTGGCCAATAAAAATCCACAAGTGCACCGCAATAACATACTGAAACCAAGCAAGGCCAAGAGAGGAGCGAAAACTGCGGTGATTAAAGGGGCAGAATACACCCAAACTCCTACTCATGGTTATGCTCTCCGCAGCAGAGGTGCAGTGGAGAGCAATGTGAGCAAGGGAGTAGGGCTGGGAGGCCCTGCTACCCGCTCCTGAGGCGCATCGGGTGTCTCAGTAGAGATAGGGATGCTGAACATAGCAGGACTCAAGGCCATAACATCCCAGGCCAAGAAGTTGAGTCTCCTACAAAACCCACCTGTGGATATCCTGGCGGTGCAGGAAACCCACTGTCCACAGGGAGAGGAGGAGGCATGGGAAAAAAATGCTCCTCCCAACAATATTGTTTTGGTCACTCCACTGTGGGGTGATAGTACACGCAAACCAAAACTTTAAATTTATTAACAAAAATTCGTTCCTGAATGGCCGCATACTCGCCATAACCTTCTCATGGCACACCAAAGTGCACACAATAGCCAGTGTGTACACCCCAAATGGTGCACATGACCGAAGAGAATTTCTCACAGCCCTAACACAACTAAATCTACCAGCAAATACTTTCATAATGGGAGACATGAACTGCTGGATTAACCCAGAGATGGACCAATGGCCATATACGATGGAGATACCACAAGGGCAAGTGGAACTCCAAGTACTAAAGGCCACCCTGGGACTATATGATACACTGCCAAAAAGGCAACCTCTGCTATAAAACATGGCACGCCCACATACACAATGGTACACTTGTCTCTATGTTGAGGATAGACCTAATACTCGCATCAATAATTTTCTGTCACCAAAATAAAAAAATTTAAAACTGCAAAAATCGAATTCTCTGACCATTGGCTTGTTTCAGTGTCTTACAAACTGGCGGAACTAAGTACCCAAGCACCCAGATGGTGCAGAATATTCCCAGAAAGTTTAGCCGACTCATAATTTCAATCCTGGTTGGAGGAAATATCCTCAACCTGGGATTTTCAAACACCCTTTTGCTCAGACCCACTAACCACCTGGGAAAACTTCAAAAAATCAACAACCCAACAAATTAAACATACATCATCTAGAAGACACAGGGCAGTTTCAGCCATTATTAAACACACATTGGCTGAAATTGACCATCTAGAAAACAACGTACCAAGATCAGGATACAGCCATGGATGGGGTCGCAAATGGGCGGAGGTTTCTGCTTGGCTAAACTCCCTGATCTTCAAACACCAACACCGAGTTGGAGTCCAACATAAAGGCAAAAACATAAGAGACAGAGAAAACAGCTCGAGCTACTTTTTCCACCAATTCCATGCCAGGAAAAATATGATAGCTTGACCACAGGTCCATTGACTTGACAAATCCATAGCAGAAACACCTGAAGAAGTAGTGACCGAAGTGCACAGGTTTATATGAAATTGTTTAAATATAAGCCAGTCAAACCAGAAAAAATCAAAAAAATTTTATTGCACATATTGACACTGCAGTTCAAAATAACAATTTAATTAGCCTAATATTGCGCGAGGAATTATAAAAAGTAGTACGCGGTGCACCAAGAGAGAAATGCCCTGTACCTGATGGGATTCTCTATGAATTTTATATAAAATATTTTACTAACTTCTCTAACATTATTTTTAGCTTCAATGAACAAGTGTATTATGGAAACATGCCTCCTACCTGGAGGCAAAGAATCCTACACGGTCACTTTATTCAAGAAAGGAGACAGATTAGACCTATCCAACTGGCGCCCAATTCCCTAACCAACACAGATACAAAAATTTTTACAAAAATTATGTCTAAAAGACTAGGAGAAATTGCAACTGATGCGATATCCCCATTGCTATATGGATTTGTCCCAAGAAGATCCATATGGGATAACATCCACACAGTTGCAAATGTCTGCCAGTCCAAAACCCCTGGAGCACTTATATTTTTAGACCAACAAAAGGCATATGACAGGGTGAACTGGACCTATCTTAACCCCGCCTTCAAAAATTTAAGCTTCCAAATAGATTTATAAACTGGGTAATGTTGTTTACAGGGTCTGCAACCATGGCTGTGCAGGGAGCAGGCTTCTTAACCAACCCACTTATCCCTCAGAGAGGACTAAAACAAGGAGACCCTTAAGCCCTTTACTCTACAACTTTAGCCTAGACCCACTAATCTGAAATACAAACATACTGATCAAAGGAATCAACGTCAAGGGCCAACCACCAGTCAAAATGATAGCCTTCGCTGATGATTGTGTGGTGGGCATATCCAACAATCAGGACGCTTGCAGAATTGAGAAGATAAAACAAGACTATTCAGCCATAAGTAACGCATCACTTAACACTGAGAAAACGGAAATTATACTCCTGGGGAAATATCAGACCCAGTGAATGCCATCTACACAGGGCCAACAAGCTAGTACAACATCAATACTCCTGACCAGATATAGGAGGCGAAAATTAGCAACAACTTCACTGAAAATTCCATTCATCACCAAGCCAACAGCTGGCCCTGTTCGTCACTTGGGAGTATGGTTGGAAGCAGGAGGTTACGCTAACTCCATGATGGAAAATCAATTATTGGACAAAATAACAAAACGCATTGCCTCCTTACATGGACACTAAACAGGTCTAACAGGAAGGGTCATGGTAGCCAACTCTATGATTCTATCAGTCATATAGTTAATGACCCATGAAATCGTTTTCTCACCATCTTTCTTCAACACAGTCCACGCCCTATTACAAGGATGGCTATGGTCCAACTACAACCCCCCTGTACGCCTCAAAACCCTATTTGGACCTAGAAGGAATGGAGGCATGGGGCTTACTAATTACGTAAAGCAAGCAACCCATAGACTGGGATACTGGATAGCTCAGGTGACTAGCCCAGATCTTCCAGATACACACTGGGCCAGAACAGCAAGATATAACTTCACACGTGCACGACAAATAAGCTCTCCAGATCACCTGAACACATTAATCAAGTATCTGGAATCCCATCCTACAGCTGCAGGATCACATGGCACTCCTGCACATTTCAAATAAATACTTCTAGCCATGAGAAGAGCGACATGGCGGATTCACATAATTGAACAAACCAGTCACCAAGGACGCCCAAGGCTAACTCATAGACAGGATATCAATGATAAAATAGTCACAGACAATATAATAAGCAAAAGCTCAAATACCATAGCCAGGATAGATTACCTGGACCATATGGACATACCCTACAACCTGGAGACCCAAAGAAGAGTATGGAGATACACACATCACCCTCTACTCCAACCCAGGATAAGAGCACATGTATGGAGGTGCATGAGGAGAGTATACCAAACAGCTGAACAGTCAAACGCCAATCACACCTCATGTGCAATATGTGGTCAATATGGAAGCCTAGCCCACCGTTTGGAACAATGCCCAACATCAGTGGCATTATGGAAAGAGGCCATGCGCCTTTTCCACCAAGAAAACGGACATCCATTCAGCCTAACAATGAACATGTTCGCTATTAACATGGACTCTCCTATTAACCCATCTCTCAGGGCGCTAGTAGCAATAGCACTATGGACGATACATAGAATGATACCAGAATCGTTCACAGGAGCAGTGTTAACAATCCAAGAAGCCATTCATCGCTTCCACAGCCTTATATTGGAACATTTACAAGCATGGCTATTTGGACATATGACCCTAATAACAGAAGGACAATCAACACATGGTTCCCCATATGGTTCCTAAAAGTTGATCCTTTCCTTCACACATGCTGCATCCAAGAATAAGCCAGCATAACTCTCCTTCCCTACCGTCCTAATCTTGGTGATCCTGGAGACAACAAGAGGGGCCTTGAACCCTCTGGGGTGTCTTTTTTTTTTTAGTACTAGATGGTCCTCTGGGGTGTCTTTATTTATTGAATTTCATTAGTTTTTTCACTATATTGAAAGCTTGTCCCCTGGTCGACCTTCCCCAAATAAATAAACATTTTAGGCAGTTTAAGTCTAACTCTGATTGGTTTAATAGGAGATTGGCACCCTACACACCATAAAATAGTCGTAAAATGCTCCAAAATCTGCAGCAAGTAGTTAGGATA
Source organism: Massospora cicadina (assembly GCA_022478985.1). Taxonomy (NCBI): domain Eukaryota; kingdom Fungi; phylum Entomophthoromycota; class Entomophthoromycetes; order Entomophthorales; family Entomophthoraceae; genus Massospora; species Massospora cicadina. The sequence goes on from JAKSZP010006581.1 coordinate 320,352, forward strand.
GGCACTACATCAATAGATAAATGCTCTATTATTTATGATACCATATTTTTTGTAATCATTGTGAGAAGGAGAAGTATAATGCCAGAATGAGAAAAATAGAAGACCAGCATGTTTCTTTTAAGATCAATGTTTACTGATTGGCGACGCTACCACTGACCTAAGAATTATTGGGTACAGCAGCTAAGGTATAGTCAAGAAGCTGGCTACAATTAGGTTTTTACGTGCTATAAAATTAATTGGTTTAAACAGAGTGAGCATGATCATGGGAACACGTAAAGCACCTAACACTGGTGAATTAAATAAGACTTTAAGGTCCAGAGCCTGCACAACCTGAAAATTACTAATTCTCTGTAGCTCCAGTGTTTATCAAGGCATTTATTAAACTTTTCGTTTTCTATACTGTAATATGAACTAAAATAATAAATAAGAATGTCAATCTTATTCAAGTTGCTGAGTGAAAAAACACCTGGCCCTGATCTATGACTGCCAGAGTTTTGGGCTTTAGTCTTCTTCTATACAAATATTGTGATTACATTGCTGCCTACCATGCATATGACAAAGGTATTGACGTGAATCAGAAGGATAAACAAGGGGCTGACATCAGACATACCACATAATTGGGGTGCACAAAGCAATCTGTTTCCACTTGCTTCATTAAAACATTTGATGGGGAAGTACTTTAGGTTCTTTAAATTATATTGATTGCCAATTTCATTACCAGATCTATATAGAATCCACCTTAATGAGATCAACCAGGTGTGTATTTGTATATTAATGAACCACAAGTAATGCTTTTGGTGAAAAGTATGGTTGAAGCTGATCGCATTAAAAAAGGATTTAGTAGGAAGCAGTCTATTTAAGAAAAGCTAAATGTGGTTGGCTCATTCTCTGCAACCAATAGAGGTATATCCCGGGGAAGGAAAGTATTGATGATAGTTATTAACATAAACTCCTTTGACCCAAACACTAGAAGAATTTAAAATGAGCCCACCAAGCTTTGTTAAATTTCTGTCTAAAACTCTGATGTCGTGATAACACAACATAATAATGAAGTTTTAAGGTCAGGTTATTATGTTAGGATTACTACATGCCAAGAAAAACTGAGCTGTAAGTGCGGGTGCCTGAGCACCCACTAAAGTAGCCACATACTATAAGGTGGCGGAGTACCTCTAGAAGTTGAATAATGTAAAATAGGGAAGGTATTTTGAGTTTCAAATATGGTATTAGTGAGTGTGATGTTTTAGAACTTTTTTGACTACAACCTTTAACATGGTGAACAATTATTTAAATTTAAATTTAAAATTTATTTGGGGAAGGCCAACCAGGGGATGGAAACTTCCAATAAGACACTACAAAAACAAACTTCAGCGAGAGGAGGGCACCCCCAGAGAAGCAAACACTAATCCTGTTGCCAGCTGGAACGCCAAGAGAAGGGAGGGGGTGACCTGTGAAGGGGCTTGCGCCACTATTGAGCACGTATGGATGAAAGGATCTGGAACTATGAACCAAACTGGGAACCAGGATGTGACCAACTGGCGGTGACAGGGTGTGAGGTACCCAAACATCCACGCTTGAAAGTGGTCCACTAGGTGCGACTGGAACCAGCGTAGAACTTCCTGGATGGTGGGGGTGGAGCCTGAGATAGCATCTAGGACAATCGTGTGTATAGTCCACATATCAATTGCAACTACCAAGGAATGGAGGGAGGGTGGAAAAGGGGAAGCCATGGATAAAGCAAACATGTCCTTAGATAGGACGAAGGGCTGTGCCTGATCCTGGCGAAACAGACGTTGCACCTCACGCCAAATTTTTTTTTTGATGGGGGCACTCTTCCAGATGGTAAACCAGAGTTCCATACTGGTCACACACGACACAGGATGAGTGTAAAGCGTTAAAGTGTTTGGCAGTACAATATACCCATCTCAAGCAGCACCACACATGGGAACAGATATGCGGCTGAAGAAGAGGGTGGTGGGCGTACTTCCAAATGGCTTTCTGGGTATCTAGGGGGTAGGGTATGTCCATCATGTTCAGGTAGTCCACCCTGGTCATGGTAGGGGGTCACATGGGTATTACTCCGTTCAGAATGGGAAGTCCATGTACCTCCTGGGTGAACCAAGGAGAGGGGCGCCCCCTCTGGGCGGTGTGCCCACAGATGCGAATTCTCCACTCAGCGCTCCACATGGAGAGGAGAATTCTTTTGAATTGGGACGACGTCCCATGTTAGCCCGCAGCAGAAGGGTGTGAGGCAAGTTACTATAATAGATAGTGGTGATGGGAAGGATTGGTGAGGCCCAGGGCTTGGAAGAAGTTGGAGCGGGCCGCGTGTGACCAGTGCTGGGCTGAGATTGTAGGGTTAGTAACAGTAGCGATCCAGGTGCCAAGGATTTTGGCAGCATGGGCATCAAAGTTGATTAGACCCATACCACCACTATGGCGAGGGCCAAACATGACATCCAGGTGCGTCGGCGGTGGGAGGCCTAACCAAAGCCACCCTTGCAGAAGGGCGTATAGTGGCTGGAAGAAACAATGGGAAAAAGCGATGGCGTGGGCCCCAAAACAAACTTTAGAGAGGAGCATAAAGCTGGCTAACACTACCCTGCCTGTAAGGGAGGTCTGACGGGCTTTGAGGGAAGCTATGCATTTTGTAACGTTGTCTAGGATATGGTTTTTCATCACCGTTGAGGCGTAACCTCCTGCCTCCAGCCATACCCCCAAATGGGCGGACTGGGCCAACGGTGGGGCTTGGCACAAAGGGGAACATAAGCGGGGTGGAGTGGGGTGGGAAAGGCAAGCAGCCCCGTGCGCTAGTTGACGAGGCAGGTAGCAAACAGGGCGCTGGGGCCCAGCAGGCTTGATACTGACCAAAGAGAACAATTTCGGTTTTGGAGGCGTTGAGTGCTGCAGCCTTACCCTGGAGTAAACCTGAATAGTATCTTCAAGCGCGCGTGCATCATGATTGTTAGACACCCCAACCACACAATAATTAGCAAACGCCAACATCTTGACAGGGGCTTGGCCTTGCACATGGACCCCAGTAAGGCGGGCATTCACATTTTGAAGAATTGGGTCAAGGCTGAAGTTATACAAGAGTGGCTAAGAGGGTCCACTTGGCGCAGTCCTCTTTGAGGGCGGACTACATCCGTGAGGAAGCCAGGGCCACACACAGCCATTGTGGCGGATTCCGTTAGCAACATCACCCAATTAATAAAGCGGAGGGGAGGCGGAACTTGTGGAGGCAGGCTCTGAGGTATTCCCAGTTGACTCTATCATAGGCCTTCTGCTGGTCTAAAAACACAAGTGCTCCAGAAGCTGTGGATTGACATATGTTGGCTATGGTGTGTATATTGTCTCAAATCGACCTTTTGGGGATGAAACCGAATTTCTCAGGGGAGATGAGGGAAGAGGCAGCAACTCCTAGACGGTTAGCCATAATTTTAGTATAGTTTTTGTGTCTGTGTTGGTGAGAGAATTGGGGCGCCAGTTGGCCAAGTCCAGCTTATCCCCTCTTTTGTACAATGTAATTGTGAAGGCCTCTTGCCCACCAGGCAGGAGGCGCATTTCCAGAAGGCATTAGTTCAGAGAGGCAAGCAGCAAGGAGGAAAAATCTTTGAAATAGTTCTTATAGAACTCATAAGGGATGTCGTCTGGGCCTGGACATTTTCTATATGGTGCACTGCAAATGGCAGACCAGAGTTCTTCCCGAGTAATCAAATTTATCAATTCAGGGAATTGGGAAATGGTGCGGATGTGTGTGCTTTTGAATAAAAGATTACATCCCAGCCGGCAGAATTGGATTGGATCAATACAATTTAAAGTAATATTTTTGTATTTTGATTGCCACTTTGGCCGTGTATCCGCGACAGAGTGATCTGGCCTTTGTACCTGTGTGCAGGCCAAGCTCTGGCGCGGTGCAAAGAATTTTTGAAAAAGTAAGCAGAGAACATATCACCTGCTGTAATATGCTTTGCTTTATACTGAACACAAACCTGATGCTTGTGTTGTCTCACCAGTACGTTGAGGCAGGCGGACACTTCTGCCCACTTGTGACCCCAAGCTGGGCTGTAGCCTGTAGTGGGGACGTTAGACTCCAGGTGGTCCGACTCTGCCAGTGTGCGCAAAATGACTGCTGAGGCATCCTGTGAGCGGCAGGAGGTGAGGTGGCGAGCCTGGCAGATCATGTTTGCCTTGAAGTTTGACCAGGTGGAAATTGGATCTGCACATAATGGTGCAACAAACTCTGGAGCTGATGTCACAGATTCAACCCATGAGGAAAATCTTGGCGACGCAATTTTGGCTGGGCGGAGTTTGCACCATTTTGGCGCCTGGGCTGCTGGATTGGATAAATGGAAGGAAATTGATATCATCCTGTGGTCAGAGAAATCTATTTTTGTCATGGTGAAATGGGAAATTTGGGTTTGAAATATCAACAGCGCGAGAATAAGTTGATGCAAGCCATGGACCTTAGCTGGCCGTTGTGTATGTGGGGGCACAACATGTTAGAGTGTAGAAGAGCATGGCATGGCAAAGTATCAAACAACCCTAGGGTGGCTTTGAGAATGAAAAGTTCATTGTGCCCCTGTGTGGGCATAAGCAATGAGGGCCAGAGGTCTGTGGATGAGTTCATCCAGAAGTTCATGTCGCCAACAATGAACAGGTCAGAGGGTAGCAGAAGGGAATTGACTGTCATGAAAAATTCCTGACGTTTGTGCACACAGGCTGGGGTGTAAATGTTAACAACTGCATGCACTTCGTCATCCCAAAAAAGGTGACAACAAGGATGCATCCATTTAGGTATGTATTAGAAGAAAAATATAATACTACAGTTCACTCAAACTAGCACCCCACAGTGTGTAGACCAGAAGGAGATGGAGGGAAAGAGCATAGTTTTCCATGATTCCTCAGTACCACGTGACAGTTAAATCCTGAAGGGCCAGGATGTCCATGGGTAAATTTTTTTGTAAAAAACTCAGTTTCCTAGCCCAGGACAATGAGGCCTTGAGTCCAGCAATGTTCAACATCCCTAAAGTAAAAGGCTCCCCATTGCACCTTAGTTGCGATGGGAAGGGCACCCATGCCCTTCAGGCTTCTCTTTTTCAGTATGTCGCTGCGCTGCAGCGTGGGTGTTCTGAGATATGGAGTATTTGTCAGAGTGGGAAGCCTTAGCAGTGGGGTTCATGTTGGCTTTTGCCTTCACTTATTTCTCTGCTGTGGGCCGGGTTTTTGCAGTGTGTGCATTTGTGGTGCACCATCGCTTGGAGGTGGGATTTCAGCAGGATTATTGGTGAGTGACTCAGTCCTAATTGATGCTTGGGCGCATTGGTCAGGTGAAACTGATTAATACATCAGAATTTCAGCTTGGGTGGCCCAATCAGCTTGGGCGTCCCAATATGATTGGTTGAGGGACTTGCAAGCTGCTTCCACCGTGAAAGTCTCGATGTCCTCCTGGAGCTGGGCTGTTGGGATTGCAGATGCAGTCTTGGCTGCCTCCTTGGATGCTGCCTTGCAGGCCTGTTTGGCCTTCTTCCGCTCTTTTTGGGGACACTGGTTTTACTAGAATGTAGCAGCCTTGCGCTTTCCATGGGAAGGCTGCATCAGTGTCAAGTGCCAGTTCATAGTGGGCTTCTGCACTGCACATTGCATCTAAGATAATTTCATTTTTAGGAATGCTCTCCTTGGTGGGGCAGATATGGGCCTTGTGGCCAAAAGTGTGACAGAAAGTGCAGATGGGAGGTGCGCTATCCACGGTGACCCTGAATGGATGGGTGATTTGCCTATTGATTTTGACATAAGCGGTGTGTGGGATTTGGGTCAAATCCTCCGCTATCCCTGTGGATGGTGTGAGAACAGCAATTGCTTTGCCTGTGCACAGGTTTGGCATGAGCATAAAGGACTGCATTTTGAAGGATTTTATTTTTCCATATATAGTGAGCCCAGCCTTCAGGTGGTGCTCTAGCATGGTGCGCTTGACTATTGTAGGTAGGAAGTTAAAAGTAGTAGAAATTTTATCTAATTTAGTCCAGCGGGTGTGCTTTGTTTTGGCTACCCATTGACCATCCAGGTGGTTCACTACTACTTGCACCTTTCTGGCTTCATCCACCGTTTCCTTATTTTTGAAGCCAAGATCCAGCCAACCGCGTGGCATGAAGTGGGGTGCGATGTACACCACGTTCAGGAGATGTGTGTGTGTACATCTCCACAAAACATCTCCCAAAGCGCCGTTTGCTGAATATCCAGGAAAACATGCACCCCATGTTCCACTGACAATAGTGGTTGGTAGTGCGGCGTATTGATGAACTGTTTACAGCATGCTTGCCAGGCCAAAATTTCCATGGAAATGGTAACCACCAGTTTTTTATTACTAAGTTTGTCTATTCCGCTGGACTCACTGGGGCGTTTATGAAACTGGTTGATGTGGGGCCAACAGTTGTGCCCTTAACTTTACTCGTCCAAGTGCTTTCCAACTTTGGGCGCCAACTAATCTTTTTGATGGGATTATTAAACTTTACCTAGCTTTGAATTGAATTTGTTTCAAAAGTGTTTGCAACAAGAAAAAAAGTTATGGTGAACACTTTATTGATCATAGGATCTTATCAATTGAAGTTATCAGATGAGGCCTTTCCATGGCCTTCATATTTATATAAAGATCGTGATTCTAATTAAATAATTTAAGGCTAAATGTTTTTAACAAAGTTTTTATTCTAAGATGTAGGGGAAAATCCTAACACCCTACCAAAAGCAGGGTTCTTGGTTTTAAAGTAGTGCAGTTAGGAGGTGGTCTTAGACAAGTAGTTATGTCTATTTTTAAAAATGATATCCTAAAAGGATCTGTATGTGGTTTTAAATATCATTTTTTGATATTACATTAAGCAATTGAACTCAATTGGATTACCTATTTTAATAGGGTTTAATCCTTATTACATATGTCTAAATTTGCTTTGGCACAATCCAAATTAATAACTTGATTGATTCCCATCGTTGACCATCTTTGTTCAAATTAACAATCAGCAATTTGCTTTAAACAATAACTCTATGTGGTTACCTTGGGTATCAACTTTTTTATAATTAAGTTTGCACTTAGGTTCTCTTTTGGAAAGAAAGTTAGTTTCCACTAGGCTACCTAAAGCAGATATCTAAAAATAACATATAGATGTTTATTCTCAGCAGATATTGTTTATCTGATCAGAAAAGATATAGTGTTTTTAAATTGGGAGTTGAATGTAATGTGGGGAAGTCAGACAGATATGGGCAGCATCTACTAAACGTTTATACAAAGTTTGTCCTGAAACCCTAACTGAGTCAATGGCAATGTTCATGGGTCAGTGTCTTTTTTATTATAAAGATTGCAAGAATCTGTCTAGATAGATAGCTGCATGGGAAATTTATGTATTTATAATGTGATCATTTTTATTATCTTTATCAAAAGCAAATTTTGTGTTGGCGTTTTACTAATAAAAAACCAGATACTTTTTTACTTAAATATTTACTAAATTTTTTCAAATTTAAGATTATCTTATTTAAATTGGGTTTAGTTAGTACTAATTGAACTTTCCAAGTTGAAACCCTCTAACCTGATCAGTTAAACATTGTAATTAACCTGAGGGTTTTGACACCAATCTTTGCAAGTTTCTGTTTCCAACACCATTTTGTTATGAGGTTTACACATCTTTTTTGCTTAAATAAGTTCTTTACTTAAGATTTTTTTTCAATGATATTTTTATTGATTTATAATCTTACAACATTTTTGGTTCCATTTATAGTTTATATTTTTCTTAGCTAAAACTTTACTAGTGAGGGGTATAGTATTCCTGATTATCTCTATATACTTTATTACTCCTACAATTTAGAGTTTATGCAATGTTCTTAGCTAACACTTAGAATCTAATCAAGGTCCACATTATAAAATATGTAACTCTGTATAAGACATTATTTGGCCAAGGTAAGCCGACCAGTTTTTTTCTAAGATCTGTATAAGACATTACTTACTTGCTTTCATTATGTTTTATTTAATTACTCGAGGCAAGCTGACCAGGGGATGGACATTACCGAAATAGAGAAAGAAAGTATCAACATGAAACCTGAGCAGGGTCAACTCTGTCATAGAAAGTTTTATACCTCCAGATCGGGACTCAGATTTTTCTGGTTACATCATGGGTAAGGTTTTCGTGTTATTATACCTACTAACTGCCAATAGTTTCCTTCAGCTGGCACCCCAATCGATGTGCAAAGGGTGGGAATTGAACCCGCAACCTTCAGGTTGGTAGCCGTATGCCAACTGACTCGCCTTCCACCCCCTTGCTTTCATTATGTTGATTCTTTAAATTCAAACCAGATCCCACAGTTATGCTAAGTTGTGTATCTCTGCATATTCACCAATCTTTTTTCATACAATTCTTAGCTTTATTTTATAAAAGAGATTCCTTTATTTTAGGTTGCCATATATACCACCAAGTATCTAAAATATAATTATTATGTTTAGGTTACATCAAAATTTCTCCAATCTGTGTCCATTTATCTAGCAGTTAGAATCATAATTTTGCTTGGCTAGTTGAGTCCTAGGAGCACCATTATGGCCATTGATCACCTTCCCCAATCTATCAGTGTAATCTAGTAGATGTAAGATGGTGTTAGAATTTTTCCCATATTCCCAGCCTGCTGGATTACCAGGAATAGCAGGGGATAATTCCCTAAGGTGAAGTGAATTGAAAAATCAGATGGACTGAGGTTTATCTTTTCTATGTTTGGGGGATTCTGGGATATTTGCCTGGTCATATCCATTGGGGATCAATCCAGACAAATACTTAAGATCTCATTGGGCAGAGTTGCCAACGAAAATAGGGGTATCTGATAGTGATTAACTATCAGGTGTACCAATTGGGATCAATCAGGTTTAATCACCAACTGATTGGGAATGAATTGCAAGTTGCAAGGCAAGTGATGCCACCTGCAACTAGCAAATCGATCAGTTGGTGCTTGACCTGCCTACATGGGTTTTCAGTCCCATTACTTAAGAAGGTCACTAGCCAAATATAGTTGGTTAGCTTAGATCTAGAGGATAACTTTAGGGACACATTTTCTGACTCTTTCTGTTTAGTTCTTGAGGATGTCCAATGATGGAATCCTAGCCAGGATGGGGAAGACCATCGCTGCCAAGATGAGGATGGGTGATTCAATGGCAACGGTTGCCATTTCATTGAAGATGTGTCAACTGAGGGTTAGATGATTGAATACCCACTATAAATTCCTTAGGATTTACTTATAATAATAAAAACAGTATTTACAAGAACAGCATTTAGTAAAAAGTTCTATAGTTTTCATCTGGTATATAGTTTAAGTAGTAACCTATTATCAGCTTTCAATTGTGCTATCCTTCTCAAGGATATTATTGCTGTGTGCGATATTTGGAAGACTTTTAGTGAAAATAATAAAGATCTGAGCAGAGATCTAGAGAAGAAGGGGACACAATTGGGGATTGCTGCCAGCCGTGTGTTGGACTGAAGAGACTGTCACCAGGGAATCTCAGTGAAGATCAAGTTGAACAGAGTGAGGGACGAATCCCTAGATTATGACATCTCAAGTATTTTAATTGGGAATACTGGCTAAGCGTTGGTCTGAGATATAAGAATTCATATTGAAACTATGGATAATAGTCATCATACTATTATCAAACGATAATTTAATATACTATACAACGTGGACAAAGTGCACAAGAAACTGAACCTGTGCAGTAAAAAGATTATTAGGGTTGTTTTCTGACAATAACCAAATAAGTAAATTTTTACAAGTTGGTGCTCACTACGGGGTGTAGTTGGGTTGAAGAACTTAGAACATGTTATCACTATGAAGATGTTTCAAAATTTGGAAATAAGTTACTGAAGGAAGTAACAAAGATAGAAATGTGAAGTGGATCACGTTCATTGACATTACCCCAGCTCAGAAGCGGACCTCCAAGTGAAGCAAATGGAAGATACTCATTACCAGGGAAAAGGACTTGCAGCCTAGATATGGAGCTATCTAGTGCTGCAAGGAAACCAGTTCCACTAGACATCTACTTGAGATGAAGAGTATCAGCAGGGCCAACTTGAGTTGAAATTGGGTCACTTTAAATAGTCCCAAGGATCAGCAGGGCCAACTCAGGTTACAATTGGGTCCACTTTTAAATAGTCCCAAGGAACAGCAGGATTAACTCAGGTTGAGATTTTATATGCTTTAAATAATACTGAGGAGTGAGTGTTTAGATGAGGCCTTGGATGAATTAGAAAGTAATCAATCTGGAGAATTGGATTGCTATACCAATGAAGATATGAAGGCAAAAAGGAAAACGTTTGATCCAAGATAGTGGAGAATGCGTTTGACTCAATAACACTCAACCAATGATCAGAAGCTACTGGAGATGAGTTCATCAATTCAGGAGAAATTAGATGAAGCTTTCAAAGCCAGAACGACCTGTGTAATTAAAGATGGCAATGAATGCCAAAAATCGTTTTTAGGAGAAATATGATTTGAACAATTGGATGGAACTGTTGGCTAATGAGATACGAGGATCCAAGCATCAGTTGCCAAAATATGAGATGAAAATAGGACCTGTTGGACAAATAGTCTGTTGGGATCAAAGGCCTAATATTCAAGAGTATTGCCAAAGTTGGCAAATGTAGCCTATTATTGAAGAGACAGCGCTGATGGCCATATAGTGAAGAAGGTCAATACTAATTGGAAGTATTAAGCCTAAAAGAATATAGTTGTAATGTTCCCAGAGGACCTCTGAACCATTAAATGTCTATGTCCTGAGATTTTGGTCAAGTCCTAGAAGAGGACCACTGAACCAAATGGTTGGTTAAATCTTAAGAGGATAAGTTTTTGAACCATGATAACTGGTAGGTTTAACTACCTAGGACCCAGTTTGGATGAAGGGAAAAAGAAGAACTTCTGAACCTTTTTGTAGGTTGCAAGTCCTATTGCAAAAGAAAAATACAAAAATATGTAAAATATATATAAGATAAAAATATCGATTTTTATGGTCTATGAGTTTTGGACCTAAGAAGTGACAAGAAATCCTTATGGCCAAATGGAGGAAATTTCATTCTCAATGAGATGGGATTACTGGCCGGGGTAACTGAGAGCATCAACCTATTAATGATCAAAAACAACTCGCTGATCTGTCAGAAGGCCATCAAGAGGAGGTTCTTGAACTATTCAAAAAGTATTGGGAAGTGTTTGCTCAGGATGACCACAATTTGGGTATGCAAGAGATGTGATACACAAGGTCGACACTGGGGAAACTTTGCTGATCATAATGAGACCGATCTGATGATTGAAAGCCACTGAAGCGGTAGTGGAGGATGAAATCAGCAAACTAGTGAATCATGGGCTTCTAGTCCCATTGTCTTTTCCCTGGGTGATCCAATTCTGATTATGAAGAAAAAAGATGGCTCAAACTGGGTGGTGATTGACTACCTGAAGCTGAATATAATTATGAAGAAGGATTTGTATCCCCTACTGAGGATTGACGATGCACTATACCAATTGGGAGAAGCAAAGTATTTCTTCGCAATGGATCTGATCTTAGGATGTTGGAATATTGACTTGCCAAAAGAATACCAGGAAGAAATGTGCGATTATTACTGCGCAGGGGCTATACCAACTGATGAGAAAGCCCTAGGTTCTATGTAATGCGCCTGCAACGTTTCAGAGGGCCATGAATGCTAGACTGAACGACTTGAAGTTGTCGTGCATCCTGGTATTCTTGGATGATATAAAAGTGATCAGTAGAACGTTTACTGATCACCTACATTACTTGTATGGAGTATTTAAGTGACTGTCTGCAGCTAACCTGAAGATTAAGCTGAGGAAGTGCCACTTCTTTAAAAAAGTTGGAATATCTGGGATTCATAATCAACTCCAGTGGATTGCAGCCGCAAGCTCAGAAGATAGAAGCCATAGAAAGAGATGGATGTGCCAAAAAGTGTTTAAGACATCCAAGTGTTCCATGAGATGGTTGGATACTACAGAAGATTTATTTGGGTCTTTGCCCAGATAGCTGAGCCCTTATTCCATCTGTTGAAGGATCCAAAAAAAAGATTCATATGTAATGAAGAGGCCCAGGAATCTTTTGATGAGCTACGCCAGTATCTAATAGATTCTCCAATTCTGAAATAAAATTATGATTGAGAGTTTATTATACAAACTGATGCTTCGTTGAAGCAATTGGCACCATACTAAGCTAAGTAGATGAACATGAAGATGAACACCCAGTGGTGTATGTAAGCCAAACACTCTCAGCTGCTGAAAGGAACTACACTGTAACTGAGCTTGAATGCCTTGCGGTCATTTATGCATGTAAGCGGTTTTGGGTGTACATCCACAGAACGCACTTTAAAGTGGTGATGGACCATTCTTCGTTGCATTGGCTTCACAATTTGAGAGAGCCAGAAGGATGACTGGCCCAATGGGCACTTAAGCTACAGGCTTACAATTATGAGATTTTCCATCAAGTGGGGGCTTCTCACCAGAATGTGGATGGCTTATTGTGGTTACCAATGGTCCAGATGGTATACCCGCAGGCGGATGAGCTATTCCAGAGAATGGTTGATGGAAAGATTGGGAATGAGCCCCAAGAAATCCAAGGTGCGCTTTGAAAAGCAATGGAAAACAAGACCATGGATGGAAAAGTGTTCAAGATGATTAATGGTAAGCATTTATTATTCACAAAGCTGTTGAAAATAGCAGCTATTAGCAAGCAACTCATAAGGTTGTTAGGCATGGAGGCCTGAGAAAAACAACCAAACATATTAAGCAGTACTACTACTGGAAGTCCATCAACTATAGTGTAGAGGATTATTTAGCTTGTTGCATGGAGTGCCAGCTGCACAAACCACATAAGAATACAACTGGATAATGACTGGTCTGCCCTTTATTTGCCTGGCATACAGTATCCATCGACGTGATGGGACTGCTAATGATGAGCACAGGGGGAGTCAAGTACATTATAGTTGCCATCAACCATGTGACAAGATGGGTCGAGATGAAGGCCCTAAGGAAAGTAGACGCTACCAGCACTGCAAGGTTCATCCTGGATCAAGTAGTATATTGAAATGGATGTCTGCAGGTCCTGCTTAGAGATAATGGGACAAACTTCATGTCTCATGTGATCCCAAGATTAGATGAGATAATGGGGATCAGAGGAGTTGTGTCAGTACCCTACCAGCTATAGACAAACGGACTAGTAGAATGGGTGAATGGGACTCTGGCCATGCCGCTGAGGAAACTGGTCACAGGAAGAACTTCCATGTGGGGAATGTACCTGAGTTTGGTGACATTCACCTACAATATCAGTCATCATATGGCGATGGAAAAAACGCCGTTTGAGTTGTTGTATGGGAGAAAGGCCTCATTGCCACTGATTTTATTTTTAGTGGTGGAACCAACGTCAAGGATGAGTGCTGAACAGTACTTGAACTGATTGACGAATATCCTGATTGATATTAAATTGCAAGCATTTGATACTACATTGAAGAAGAGGATACAATTGAAATCAAAGGACGATAGGAACTGACTGGGCTTAGCAAAATAAAATAGGTGAAAGAGTTGCCTATTGTGATATGCATAGTTTCAAAAGAAACAAACTAGATGCGTCATGGTCAGGTCCATTTGAAGTTAGCATCAAGAAAGCGACTGATGCTTACTCCATCAAGAATCTCTTGGATGGAAGAGTTGTGAATCAAGTCCATGCTAAGTATCTGATGCAATGGATTGTGAAAAGATTAAAGAGTTCCCAAAGGACTGATGAACCATTAATTTGGTCATGTCCTGATGATTAGGTCAAGTCCAAAAAAGGAACTCTGAAACAATCTATATGGTTAAGTCCAAAAAAGGACCTCTGAACCATAGAAAACTGGCAGGTTTAAGTACCCAGGACCCAGTTTGTGGGGAAAAAATAAAAAAATGGACCGCTGAACCAAAACAAGGTCAAGTTCCTTGGGAAAAAAATAAAAAAATAATAAAAGATATTGGAAAAACAGAGATTATAAACTGCATAGAAAAAATCTGATATAGTTTTATAATTTTTAACTTTAATTGTCCTCAATACAGGGATGATTCCGCCTATGTCGCCTCTTGGGGGAGGGAGGGTGGATCATAGTAGGAATGAACAGCCCATCAAAAATCAATGTAAGATTGGATGCTAGAGAGGGCTAGACCTACATGAAACCATGTTATTTGAGCTGATGCAGAACCTTGTGAGATAGCGACTAGGAAAGGGAACTTAAAATGGTGGAAGAAGCCAATTGCAAAACCTCAGAGTGGGGAGGAAAGCAACAGTATAAGAAGAGGCAGTCGGTTAATAACCCCAAGTAATCCTGATATGGTGCCAGAGCCATAAGATTAGTCTTGAGCGCCTGACAATGGGCTTCATCAAGAATTCAGACATATGGGCCGGCAGCAAACAAGGGGATGCTTGTCAGGGGTTGATGAATCATGCCACCTACTAAAGCCATCAGTGGAAGATACTAATGGGAAGCACCGGTGAAGAGATAATCATGCAGGGAGTGAATGGCATCCTGCAAGCGGTGACTACAGGATTCTCAGAAGCTGAAGCTGAAGGAGCGGTGAAACCCAGGAGAGGCTGGAAGCTTCATAAACCCTACTTTGAAGAACTTGGCCGTCAAAGCAAAGAACATAAGTGATGGTATCCCAATCTAGAAGGTTATCAAGATCAGAGGGATTCAGCTCTAGGGACAAAACCTTGGTGACTTAGCCCAGAGTTCAGTGTAGGGGAGCTTAAGATGAATATGTGTTACCAATGGTGAGCTCAGTAGCCAGAACAGCAGGTTTGTAATATTGTCCAAGTTTGAAGAGGAACTCAGGAAGCAGGTCCAACCTGGCAAGAAAAGAGCAGTCAAGAGCAAATGGCATAATCTTTGGAGCATCCATGAAAATGGTCAGTGCATCAACAAAAGGAGCCAAATCCAGGAGAGTTTTGAAATCCAACTCTGGAATCAATGACAGAGGAAGAATCAGCCAAGAGCTGTTCAAAACAATTGCAAGCCTGGTTTTGGAGGGATTGGTTACAGTTTCTGGTAATTCAACGAAAGGACTAGCCGCTGGTGCCAGACTAGGCGTATGAGTCCTGGAAGGACCATAGAAGAGGTTACACCCTGCATCCCAACTCATCTGCAGGAAGAGCTGGAGGTCTTGATCAGACAAACTATTTAGAAGCTGTTGGTATCGTGAATCAGAATTTGATATATGAGCTGGACAAGAGGGAGATGTCAGACATATATGGAAGTCGACATTATGCACTCTACAATCCATTAAGCTCCAATTTCGGAGAAATTAATCTCAAAATTAATGGGATAAGCTCACCAAGAGAAGAATTAGGAATGACTTTAGCCAAGAGGTTATAAGAGAAATAACGAGCGTGAACATAAATAAGTATTCTTAATTGAGCTGTGAAATGAACCTCAATGGCAAGAGTCTCCTGTCTAGGATGAGGAGAAAATCAGTAAATCAAGGATGCTGGACCAAGAATCCTGAATATGACAGCAGGTCATATGCCCTGACAGGGGGAAACTGGATCTCAGGACTAATATTGTCATGAGTAAATTGATTAGCCCGGCATGACAGTAGATTGTGGGGACTGCTCTCTGAGTAGGCGGTAGCAGGGAGGAAGAGGAAGAGCGCCGCATGCTGAAGGTCGTCCTGATCAGCGTTGAGTATTGACAATTGTACTCTGCTTGAGCCAATGAAGTATTAAACTGAGTGTATGAAGAAATGTTCTCATGCCCTAGTCCTTTTCTTTTTGGAAATCTAGGCAAGAGATGGGATGTGTTAGGATTTTTTCCCATATTCCCATCCTGATAGATTACCAGGAATTGCTAGGGGATAATTCCCTAAGGCGAAGTAAATTGGAAATTGGTTGGCTTGAGTTTTGGAGTAACTACATTTTGGGGGATTTTGGGATATTCGCCTGGTCATATCCATCAGGTATTGATCCAGACAAATACTTAAGATCTCATTGGGTGGAGTTGCTGCCAAAATAGGGGCATCTGTTAGTGATTAACTATCAGGTGTACCAATTGGGATCATTCAGGTTTCATCACCAACTGATTGGGAATGAATAGAAATTTGTGAGGCAAGTGATGCCACATGCAACTAGCAAATCGATCAGCTGGTGCGTAACCTGCCTACATAGGTTTTAAGTCTCATCACTTAAGAAGGTCACTAGCCAAATATGGTTGGTTAGCTTAGATCTAGAGGAAAACGTTAGGGACACATTTTCTGACTCTTTTTGTTTAGTTCTTGAGGATGTCCAATGATGGAATCCTAGCCAGGATGGGGAAGACCATCGCTGCCAAGATGAGGATGGGTGATTCAATGGCAACAATTGCCATTTCATTGAAGATGTGTCAACTGAGGGTTAGATGATTGGATCCCCACTATAAATTCCTTGGGATTCACTTATAATAATAAAAACAGTATTTACAAGAACAGCATTTAGTAAAAAAAGTTCTATAGTTTTCATCTGAATTACATAGTTTAAGTAGTAAACTAAACAGCTTTCAATTGTGCTATTCTTCTCAAGGATATTATTGCTGTGTGCTATATTTGGAAGACTTTTAGTGAAAATAATAAAGATCTGAGCAGGGATCTAGAGAAGAAGGGGACACAATTGGGGATTGCTGCCAGCCGTGTGTTGGACTGAAGAGACTGTCACTAGGGAATCTCAGTGAAGGTTGGGTTGGACAGAGTGAGGGAACAAATACCTAGATCACGACATCTCAAGTATTTTAATTGAGAATACTGGCCAAGCGTTGGGCCGAGATATAAGAATATATACTTAACTATGGATAATAGTCATTATACTATTATCAACCAATAATCCAATATACTATATAATGTGGACAAAGTGCACAAAAAACTGAACCTGTGCAGTAAAGAGATTACTAGGGTTGTTTGCCAATAGTAAACAAAATATTAAATTTTTACAGATGGGAACCTAAAAAAAGATTTTTCTTTGGTTACATTCTTATAAAGTTTATTAAATAGCAAAACTTATCTTTCTTTGTTGAAATCACTATTGCAACTGATTTAACTCAAGGCTAGGTAAATTTGATGATCAACCTGAGGAGATGAGCGTGCATCTGATATTAGTAAAGGTTGGTGATTGTAGTAAAGGGCACAGAGTTAGTACTCACACCATCCAAAGTTTGTAAATGTCCCAGCTACACCAGTGGCCAAGATAAAACAAAGAAAACAGAGGTGGATATTTTGCTGGAGATTTTAGCCTGACAAGCTAAATGCAACAAGTTCATCAAAGCTCCAAATTCCATCCCCTGTCATCAGTGGAGCACGTGGTTCAAAATTTTGGATCTAAACTTAATAGCACTTTAGAAAAAGTTTTGTGGTGATGTGCACAACCACTTTCCGGCCGCTGTATATGTTGCACCACACTCATGCCCCACAGATGATTAGATATTGGGTTTGAATCTGCACAGGCAGATGATGCATAAGTACGCGTGGTGTTTGATCTCCTGGATGGTCAACGGGTGGTCAAAATGGAGTGCAAGCATTGGACTAAATCCAAAAAATCTTTGTCACGTTTGACTTCCTCCCCACATTGATGAAGCATACAGTGCTGGAGTACGACCTCATGGTTTGGCTTAGAAGCTATGGGGAACTTCAATCCTTTAAAATGCAACGCTGCATGCTTATGCCAGAGCTGTGCATGGGCAAAGCAATTGCAGTGATTACCCCATCCACGGTCATTGCAGAAGGCTTAGCTCAAATACCTCACAACACTGTTTTAAATAATGACGGGAAGAAATCCCGCCCATTTTGCATTATGGTGGATAGCGCACCCCTAACTTCACCTTTTGTCATGCTTTTGGTCACAAGGCGCACACCTGCCCTTTCAGAGAGGACATCAATAAAAACTTTTTCTTACTGATGCAATAGGAAGCGCTGACTCCCATTACAAATTGGCCATTGACACTGACGCTGCCTTCCCATGGGGCGTGCAGGGGTGTTACATTCTATTAAAACCTGTGTCACCACAAGAGCGCAAAAAGGCCAAACAGGCCCATAGAGCGGCGACCAAGGAAGATGTATCAGCAGAATCCGTGAACCTGAATGCCCAGACCCAAGCTGAAATTGAGTCATTTACAGCTGAAGCAGTTTGAGAAGCCTCATACCAATCAGATTGGGTCCACCATCTTTCAGAACAACTGTTTAAGTCAGACTCACCTGCACAAAGTTACTATGCACCAATCATAACTGATTCCCCCAACCAAAACCCACCAAGTTTTTGTTGACATCTGATGGTGCACCACAGGAACACAATACACTGAAAAGGCAACCCAAATCCAAAAACACCAAACCCAAAAAAATCCACGGAAAAGGTGATCCTTAAGGACATTTACACTCCGCTGTTAACCCCTGCGCAAAACAAGGCTGCTGAGAAAATTGGAAAAGAAGCCCAGGAAGGGCAAAAGTCCCTTCCCATTGCACCTAAGGTGCAATGGGGGGATCCTTCACAATAGGGAAGTTGAAAATTTCTGGACTAAAGGCCTCATCATCCTAGGATAATAAACTGAGCTAATTTAAAAAATAATTTTTCTGTGGAAATCCTACCATTTAGGAATTTCACCGTCCGCATGGTGCTGAGAAAACATGGGCAACCATGCTCCTAACCTCCCTTTCTTTTTTGTCGCCACACTATGGGGTGATTATATATGTGACTCATAGTCCTGAATCTATTTCTGAAAATTTTTACCTTAATGGACATGTGCTGGTTATGTCCTTTTCATGGGACGATGAAGTGCACGCTTTATTAATATTTATGCCCCTACCTGTGTGCGGGATCACCAAAAATTCCTCTCAACCATAGATTTCCCTCACACTTTCACCTTATCCATTTGTGGTGGGCGACCTGAACTGCTGGGCCAATCAGCCACTGACCGCTGACCTTCAACGCCTACCCCCCCACAGAGGCGTATCAAACTCCATGTTCTAAAAGCCACTTGGGGCTTTTGCTACCCTCCCCAAACATGCACCGCTGCTACCCAACATATCCATCCCTATGTGCACAATGGTCAGCTGATGTTTATGTCCGCATTGACCTCATTATTTCCCCAATGAGCTTTTGCCCCCAGATTGCACACTTTACTATAATTAAGTCAATTTCTCAAATCACAGGATGGTATAAATCTTTTTTTACTTTGTCAAAATCAGCTGCACAGGCGCTGATGTGGTGCAAACTTCGCCCAGCTGAGATCACATCACCCAGGTTTTCCTCATAAGTGGATATCAAAACTTTGGCACTGGAGTTCACCACACCATTCTGTGAAGACCCACTTTCTACCTGGTCAACTTTCAAAGAGTTCACCATCCTTCAGGCATGCCACCTCTCATTGCGTCGCTCATAGCTGCCTCAGCGGTCATTAAGCTCATTCTTGCAGAAGTGGACCACCTAGGGTCTAATGTCCCTGGTGCAGGCTACATCCCAGCTTAAGGTCGTAAGTGGGCAGAAGTGTTTGCTCATTTCAACGCACTGGTAAGACAACGCAGACATAGCATTTGTGTTCAGTTAAAGACAAAAAATATTATGGTGTGTGGCACGTGCTCCGTCTATTTTTTTCCACAAATTATTTGCGCCATGACAGAGCTTGTCCTGCACACAGGTGAGGAAGCTGGACCAATCCATCGCAGAAACTCCAGCTGAAGTGGCAGTCAAAGTTTGAAACTATTAATCTGAATTGTATCAATCTGATCCAGTCAAACCAGCCAAAATTGATGAGTTTCTCAATGGCGCACATATCTGAACCATTTCCCAATAACCAGGGTTGATAAATTTAATTTCTCAAGACAAACTCTGGTATGCCATTTAGGGTGCACCGCACAGGAAGTGCCCAAGTTCATATGAGATTACATATGAGTTCTATAAGAGCTATTTCACTTATTTCTCCTTTTTGTTGCTTGCCTCAATGAAAAAAAGTTTGTTAGAAATGCGCCTCCTTCCTAGGGGCTAGGATGCCTATATGATAACGCTTTATAAGAAAGGAAATAAGCTGGACTTTGCAAATTGGTGCTCATATCACTCACTAATACAGATACTAAGTTATTTACTAAATTATGGCCACACGCCTAGGAGAAGCTGACTGATGTAATCTCCACTAAACAATTAAGTTTCATACTCAAGTGGTTAATATGGGACTATATACAGACTGTATCCAACGTCTGTCAATCCGCGGTTACTGGGATGCTTGTGTTCTTAGACCAAAGGAAGCTTATGATAAGTTCAACTTTATACCTCAAAGCCTGCATCCACAAATTCCACCTCCCCCACCGGTTCATTAATTGGATGATGTTGCTCATGGAATCTGCCACAATGTCTGTGAGTGGCCCTGGTTTCCTTACTGATGTATTTCCCCCTCAAAGGGGTCTCCGCCAAGTAGACCCATTAAGACTACTCTTATACAACTTCAGCCTCACCAACTGTTACACAATGTGAACGCCCGCCTTGCTGGTGTCCATGTGCAAGACCAAGCACCGGTTAAGATTCTGAAATTTAGTGACAATTATGTTGTGGGGTGTCTACCATGATGCATGCACGCTGGAGGCAACTATAAGGATTACTCCAGGGTCAGTAACGCCGCCCTTAACAAATCCAAAACTGAAATCATTCTCCTAGGCCAGTATCAGGCCTGCTGGTCACCAATACCCTATTACCTACCTGCTTCAGAAGCTAGCTCACAGGTTTGCTTGCCCCGCCCACCCCATACTGCCCCGCTTGTGCTCCCTTTTGTGCTAAGACCCACTGCTGGTCTGGTGCGCCATTTGGGAGTGTGGCTGGAGGCATGAGGGTACGCCTTGTCAGCAATGGAGCACCACATCCTCAACTATGTCACAAAGTGCATCGTGTCCCTAAGAGCCCACCAGACTATCCTCCCATACTTGTTGTCCTTGCCAACTCTATGCTTTTGTCCAAAGTCTGGTTTGTGACCCACGCAATTGTCTTTTCCCCCTCTTTCTTCAACTCTATGTATGCCCTCCTACAAGGGTGGTTTAGTTAGGCCACCCTCCCCCTATGCACCTGGATGTCATGTTTGGCCCTCCCATAGTGGTGGTATGGTCCTGCTCAACTTTGAGGCCCGTGCCACCAAAAAGGTTGACACTTGGGTCTCTATGGTCACCAACCCCATACCCCTAACCTAACTTTGGTCACGCGCGGCCTGCTCCAACTTTTCCCATGCCCTTGGCCTCTGCAATACTATCCACCCCCATTCTCTGCTAAACTATCTTGCCTCTCATCCCTCTGCTGCGCGCCCGCATGGGATGCTGACCTACTTCAAATGTATTCTCCTCTCCATGCAGAGCGCTGAGTGAAGAATCAGCATCAGTGGGAACACCGCCCAGAGGGGTCGCCCTACTCCCCGTTTCTAACAAGAAGTCTGTAGGCAAGTCGTTTTAAACAACCAGGTACCCCAACTTCCTTACCTCATTGCCCATGTGGGCTACCTTGACAAGCTTAACATCCCATACTCTTTGGAGACCTAGAAGGACATTTGGCGGTAAACTCACCATTCTCTTTTACAACCCTAGATTCA
Source organism: Massospora cicadina (assembly GCA_022478985.1). NCBI lineage: Eukaryota > Fungi > Entomophthoromycota > Entomophthoromycetes > Entomophthorales > Entomophthoraceae > Massospora > Massospora cicadina. The sequence goes on from JAKSZP010006581.1 coordinate 341,954, forward strand.
TGCCCATATGTGAAGATGTCTGAGAAAGGTGTACCACATGGCTGAGCAGTCTAATGCCCCTCAATTTTCATGCATTGTATGTGGTCAATATGGGTCATCATTCCATTGCTTGAAATATTGCCCGCCATCACAAGCGATCTGGCGGGATGTTATGCGCCTCTTTTCCAAGGAACATGATCAGGTTTTCAGCTTGTCATAAAACATCTTCGCCTTTTCCATGAACTCCCATATCCACCCATCATTCTGTACCTTAATTGTTTCAGTAGCTCTATGGTTAATCCACACTATTTTCCTTGATGCACTATCTGAAACCACCCCAACCCTCCGTGAAGCTGTGAAACGTTTCACTCCCACATCATGGATCACTTTTAAGCTTGTCTATTTGGCCACCTGCCATCCTGCCAACGCCGTTTGTGTTGCCCTGGTTCTCCATCTATTTCCTCTCGTCAGACCCTTTCCTTCATTCATGTGCAGCTTTGGCCCAGGCCTCACCTGTAACTCCCCCTCTTCCTTCCATTGGCAGTCCCAATAGCAACAGGAGGTAGCCTTGGCTCCTCTGGGGTGCCCCTCGTTTTCTTGGTGTTTTGTAGTTGGTGTTTATTGGAGGTGTCCGTCTCATGGTTGTCCTTCCACAAATAAAATTCTAAAATTTTGATTTATAAAGAGCTTATACCTTTTATTTAGGTAATGTTCTTATTCAATTACTTACACCTACTAAGTAGCTAAAATGTATAAATTAAGAGAGCGTATTTTTAAAAGATATAATTTGCTTATTTTTTGATGGCTAGCTGAACTCATTAGATCTTTAATAGAAATAAATATATATCTAAGTTTTAAATAAAGCTGTAAATACTAAAAACTTATACTTATTCTTTACTTTTTGGTTAATATTTCTTTAGCCGTTTAGTTATACTATGTCCTCAGGCTTTTTTATTATTGAGGAATCTCTTAAGGAGGGGGAGCATCCACGCGTTTTTTTGCAAGTTTCAACAAAATATGTAAAATTCTCAACATGACACCATTGCAATTAAGCCTAAGAAGCCATATCAGAGGGGACATGGGGACAGGTGAGCACTCATCTGGAGTGGGGAGATTCAGGTGCCTTGCTAGTGCAGACAAGATGGAGAGAAACTTCAGCATGATGGGGATGGAGTTTAATGCGGAAAAAAATTACTAAAGAGGCACACCATGTGAATCAACTTAACATATTGGGTGAGCTGATCCTTGGCATAAATGAACTGTTTTGGCAAGAAGACAAAAATGGCAGAGGCTTGGAGAGTTGTTTTAGTTTAGGGAAGGCTAAGACTGCTCTAGCAGCATCTAAAATCTCATGACAAATAAAAAATGACAGGTTGTCAATTTTTTTATTTCCTTGGAGAGGTAAGCAAGGAATTCAGAAGGCAAAGGTTAGGTATGAGGATACATAAAATCATTAATAGCTTGACTGAAGAGGATGTTTTAAGGGCTGTTTGCCACATCTGTGCCCAGTTGATAGTGGTATTGATAAGCTGAAAATCCTTATAAAGACGGAATTAACGTTTGTGATGATGTTTGGATGTTTTCTGGAGAAACTAGTGCCAGTAAAAATCAGGATGGTCATTTAAATATGATTTTACCATCACCCCATTAAAGCAACTCAAACATATTAAGCCAAGAATAATTGGCTCAACGATGATTATATAAGTGATTAAGTACAGTGGATTAACAAATCATTTAAAGAAATTTGAAAGATAAATGAGGAGCTGTGGTTTTCACAGTATAGCATAATTAAAGGGAAATTGATTAGATAAAGATGGATCACCACCCATGTGATTTGAGTGAGGTGTAGGTATAATTGAGACCAAACAATATTTTTGGGGGGGTCAAACGTGGGCTGATTGCTAGAGAAGGAAGGGGGGCGTATACTGTAACCGTGGCAAGAAAATGACCCCTTTTTATCAAGTGATACAATCCAAAACAAGAAATAAAATGACGCTCCCATCTTCTATATGGTCCCAGAAGGGGTGGTTGTGGGAGGACTGAATAGTGGTAAAATGTGTAATTGCAAAGGGGTGTTGCAGGTGAGGGAAAGAATATAATGTTAAGGTACAAGGACTTGTGAGAAGGCTGGATCTAACTGGAACCACAAATTGGTGGACAGGATTAGAGGCTTATACTTCCAATTTTTTGAGAGGCTTATATTGGAGAACATCAGGAAAGAAGTGAGTGGAAAGACAAAAAATTGACCACATGGGTCGCATCCATGTGCTAAATGTTTGTATGGTGAGGATAGGAGTATTTTTAGGTAATGGTGCAATTGATGTGACAGCGGCATCATCTTTGCAACAGAAACCCATGTTAGATCACCCATATAGGGCTAAACTCAATAAATATGGCAGTTAAGAAAAAAGGCCTGAGCCAGTTAAATATAGCCATTGGCTCATAGGAGAAGATGTTTCAATGCTATACTTGAAGGATGGAGCACATGTTGCTCCAAGGGAGCACCAGGGAAACTTAAGGCACCACCTGGGTTCATTAGAGATGGAGGTCCAAGATTTGAGTTGGGACAAGATGACTGTTAGGTTAGAATGGACTGGAAGATCCAGCCTGATAAAACTTGGCAGCAGCTGAAAATTACTTGTAGGAAGCACACCAACGTCTCACTTCAGAGAAGCGGGCGTTGAACCAAAAACATACATCTAAATGGAATGACATTAAAATTTACTGTTATCTTTAGATTAAAAAGTTAATTTTGATCAATTTTGTGATCAGGGCAAAGAAGGATTTGCTATGTTTTAAGCTTTGGATAACTAGATCTAGATATTGAGCTTACCACCTAACATAATCTTTAAAACAATTTCTATTACTTTATCATTTTTTATAGATAATAGCTATCAAAAAATTATATCAGCTAATTATAAAGTGGTAGCCTTTATATAGTATATAAGAATAATTAACCTTCCTTAATACTTTATCTAAAATAATCTTCATCATCATACTATGGTATCATGAATGGAACCATTAGTATGTCAGATGAAGATTCTCAATCTCAGAAAAAACTCTTATAGCAACTAAAAATTATTATAAATGAATTTTATGAATTATGTTAATACTAGTAGGGCCCACCCTGATAGAATTGACCACACTTTTTGTTTGCAGATGCCAGATAAAATAAAAAACCCCATATAGAGCGCCACAGTGGAAATAGTAAGTGATCATATTGGATGGGGAAGGTGGGTCAGGAGGACCTAGATCTGCTGAGGACCTAAGGGCATACGTGAGAGCCAAAAAATGGGAGTGGGCATTCACATAATGGGGCAGAAGGACAAAAAAGTTAGGCTGACTAATTGATGAGGCCCATGGTATGTAGAATATCAAAGTATTTGGTGGGTTTAATATGAACTTATTTTACCTGCTCTGGCACACAAGAAAAGTTTCTAAGTACTGGCGGGTTGTGGGTAATGGGGTCAAACAACACCAGGTTGGTGGTAATAACATAGGAGTGGCATAATAGGGTTTACCAGTTAGCAATAACCATAAATGGAGACCTTTGATAGTTTCTAGCAACTAAAGTAATATTAAAATGGCCAAGGTCCTTTAATGAATGACAACTGCAATTTTTAATCTTCAGCAATGGTTACCATCAAGCTCATTTTATACCCTGAGGTGACTAAAATATTTATATTCTCTAATGATGTCTGATCTCAACCTAATACCTCAGATGACAGTACAGTTACTAGTACTTTTCAGATACATGTTTCGTCATATAAAAAACAACTGAATTATATTGTATTTATTTGTGGAAGTCAACCAAAGAAGGACACTTCCAATTATAAAAAGATAATAAATAAAGCAAAGTTAATAAATATAAAGAAAGTGAGACACTTCAGAGCTTGCTACAACTCCTCCTGTTGTCATCTGGTAACATAAGATTGTGGAAAGTTGGTATCACTACTTATATATAGGCATTATGCCAAGATAGAGCATAAATAGAGTAGTCTGTTATAGAGAACCATGTGGGTAATTATGAATATTTATATTTCTCCATTTTGGTGACATGTGACTAAATATCCAGGCTTGAGGGTGATCAAGTAAGTTGAAGTTTTGCGGTTAACTATTTCACAAAGTGTAAGTATTTAAAAAAAGCATCCAGGACTATAGTGTAAGTTTCCCATAATCTAAGCTATTACTATTTATGCAGGAAGTGAGGTAGGAATGAGTGGTTACATTATAAGATAAATATATTTCTTGATAGCTTGAACTCCTGGATGCTGTCTTGTCAGAAGAGTTGCATTACTTAGCTCCAGATAGCCTTAGAGGGCGCGCAGTGTTCAAGGCTATGTTCTAAGTACCCAGTTGCCGCATACATCACATGAAGATCTAGAGTCATTGGATTGTTCAGCAGTGCAATATAACCCCTTAGGCATCTCTTTACATGAGTGCAAATGCATGGATTAAGTAGTGGATGGTGTGTATATTTTCAGACTTGTTTCTGTGTGGCCAAGGTAATGGTGTGTCCAACACATCAAGATAGTCTATGCAGGCAATAGTTCCTAAGCGATGAGGCGCTGTGCTGTTTACAACAACTTGTTCATTAACTTCTTATATGTAAATTATTGCTGGGCGTTTCTTCTGTTTGGTTTGTTTACATATTTGCCTCATACTCTTTTCTTTTAATGGTCAGGGGTAACCATTTAAAGTTTGTAGGGATACCTTGTGGTCCTGTAGCATAAGGATGGGATGCTAGATACTTTAGCAAGGTATTGGGATGCTTGGGTTTTCTAAGTTTGATTGCGCATGCAAAATTGGATCTAGCAGTATGGGCCCATTGATGTGTTGAAACTTCATGATGTAACTTGAGCTATTCATGTTCTCAGTATATTGTAAGCTTGTTCTATATATTAGGCTAGTCCCATGCTGCCGCTATGTTATGGGCCATACATGCTTCTAATCTTACAGGTGTTTGACTGTCTGACTATAACAGTCCCTAAAGGAGAGCCTATACTAATAAATTAAATTACTGTGATAATGTTTTATCATGTACTTTAAGATATATAATGGATATAATAATAAGCTAGCTAATAATCTCGTCCTGTTAGACTTGTATGTCAGTCTTTAAAGGGAAGCAATACGCTTAATCAATTTGTCCAGTAAGTGGTTTTCATTAGTTGTTGGCATAACCGCCTGACTCTAGACAAACATACAAAAAATGAACAGGTCCCATGGAGGGTCTGAAAGTAAATGGTGAAGTGGGAGAGCTATATATGTTGATTATCTTGTTAGGCAAACTTGTGATAAGTTATTGAAATTCACATGCTCACTAAAGGAGGAAAGTGTCCAGAGCGTCTGATAATTTCCAAATAGAAAATATCAGTTATATGTGTGTTGAGCGCTGCATTGCTCACTGTTGAGCACTCACTGATGGTTTGTCTAATATTTAAGAATCATTATTGTTTGATATGCTAATTACACAATCATATGAAAATACCATCATCTTGACTGGTGCTGACCATGCACGAAAATACTTGAAAGATAAGCATTTGCTGCCTCAGATTAGTGAGTTTAAAACAAATTTTAGAAAAGGGCTTAAGGAAAACCTTGTTTAAGTCCTCTTTGTGGGCATATAAAGTCATTGAGAAAGCCTGATCCATGGACTGCCAACGTGGCTGACTCTGTTATAGCATGTATGATTGATAAATCTAAATGGTAGGTTAAGCTTCTGTAGACATGCGCTGAGGTACTTCTAAGTGACTTGGTTATAAGCATTTTGCTGATCTAGAAAATAAATGCTCCAGTAGCTTGTGATTAGTAGATGTTAGCTACTGTAGGTATGTTGTCCCATATGTTTCTTTTGGGTAAAAATCCATATTATAATGTTAAAATCACTTCAGATGCAAATGTCCCTAGGCGTTTAGCCATTATCTGGCTAAATTTTATTATCAGTATTTGTAATAGATATAGGGCACCAGTTGGCTAAGTTTAACCTATCACCTTTTTTAGATAAAGTTACTACAAAAGCATCTTGACCTTCAAGAAGGAGCCATGTTATCATGAGACCTATTTTAATAAAGGCTAAAAGTACAGACGCATTATTGTAAAAGTATTTTTGAAAAATTCATATGATATTACATCATGGTCTGGGCATTTCCTGTGTTTTGCACCACATACAGCTTCCCAGAGTTTGTCATTCTAATTAGATCAATAGAATTTAGTTTTTGTTCTTGTTGCTGGTGTGTGTGCTTTAATAATTTTTTTAGATTTATTATAGTTTGACTGTAAAAAAATTTTATAGTTTAGTTTAGTGCCCGTGTACTTTGATTGCTAACTCTTTTGGGGTGTTTAAATTGTTATCGTTTTTTTCTCTAGACCTGTGTAAACGCCAATATTGTTTTCTGAGGGTAGAATCAGCAAAAGAAATGTGTTGAGCAAGTCTTGACTGCCTTGATGTTTTTTATTTGTTTAGGACACCAACTCAATGTTGGTTTTCTCTTACCAGTGTGTTTAGGTGGGCAGAATCTCTGCCCACTTGCAGCCCATGCAGGGCTGTATCCTTCTTCTGGAGTATTTTGCTCAAGGTGGTCCACTTTTGCCAAAGTGCGCTTGATGATAGCTGAGACTGAACATGGTTTTCTAGATGTAAATTGTCTGTCTTTTTTTAAGGTTTTTATTTAAAATTTGGCAAAGTGTTAATGGGTCTGAACAAAAAGGTATTGTAAAAATTCTGTATAAAGACTCATTTTTGATCCTTGTATCAAATTTTAAGTTATGAATGTGCCTCCAGATAAATATTATTCTAACTGGGCGCCTGTATATGTTCTTGAGATGAGACAAAGACACCAATACTAGCTTGTAATCTGAAAATCATTATCTGATCTTTTTAAATTGTAAATTTGGGGGCAGTGATGTAGAGGCGCAAATATGAGATTTATGCGCAACATAGGCACTAGTTGACCATTACACACATGGGGGCGAGTCATATTAGGGAGAAGGGGTGCGTTCTTATGTAAGTATCATACAGTCCAAAGGTGGCTTTCAGGATGCATAGTTCATCATGTCTGTGCGGTGCATCTGCTGTGTGGGGCCATCAATATGTTGTTGGATTAAACTAACAATTGGTGTCTCCAACAATAGAAATGTTTGATGGGAGGGGAAAGATTAAAATATTATTTAAAAACCTGCTAATTCTGTACACTATATGGTGCTTATACGCTGACCGCTGTGTGCACTTTGTCATACTATGAGAATGTAATGGCTAGTACTCAGCAATCCAAGTGTGTGCATTTAATAATATTTAATGTCTTCAGTTCACTTGTACTATAGCCCCACAGTGTTGTGACCAAGAAAATTGGGTTGGGAGGTGTATGTTTGTCCATTTTTTTCTCTTACAGACAGTGGTTTTCCAATTTACTAGGATGTATAAAGGAGGTTCTGCAGGAAGTTCAGTTTTCTGTCCTGGGACATGTAGGCTTGATCCCTGCAACGTTCAGTGTTCATAGTATGATTGAGACGCCCATTAACCTCAGTAGTAAATTGACAGGGCTTTCCAGCTCTATCACATTGCTCATCTTGAATTCTTTGTTTTGAATAGGATAAGGGTGGGTATACACTGGAAAGTGTTTTGTACCCTTTCTCATTACTAATTTAATCCCTTTATTACCTCTAATTATACTTGTTTTAATATTGACATTCTTTTGCGGTGCAAAATTTGAGATCTTTGTGGGGTATCTGTTTTAGATTGAGTAATATCCCCTGCACTTGATGCATTATCTGCATGGATTGTTCTTAAGTTGCTAAGCTGTTTGGGGATTTACAAATTAATGCTCAAATTGTAACTTTTTGAACTATTTATATGATGTGTCTTTTAGATTGGTTCATTTTTATCAAATTATGCAAAAAATTTCTCTTTGATCTGTTCATGCATGATAGAGGATTCTGATAATCCCTTTGCGTTGGCCACTGATAGCTTCAGGCTTTTATGGATATTTTACATTATTTTAGGGGATATTATCATTTTTTCAAATCTGCTAAACTCAACACAGATAGAAGATTTAAGTTGCATCTGTGATTAACCATGTTTTACTTCTTTCATGCATATTTTCATCAAGATATTCTGGTTCTTTTGAACTTATATTACAAGGCAAGCTTGTAATTTATTCTCATATGATTGACGGCGATTACAGATGAGTGGTGCGCTTTATTTGGCTACATGGAATAATTTGGACTATTTTCTATATGAGAGATTAAAGGCTACAATATGGGGTATTTTTCAGGTTTTCACCACCTCTGCTCGTGGAATAATTACCACAATAGTTTTTTGGGTGCTTAAGTTAGGCATAAGGTGGAAACTTTAGGTTTAAAATGCTTAAATTCTTCAGATTTGGTTAAGCCTGCATGGAGTTTGCACTCAATATAGTTGCAATTCAAGGCTGTAGGGAGGTACTTGAACTTTATAATGGAATTTTATATTCTCTACAGTTGCTCTTTGTTAAATCATTTTCTGATCTTTGAGAAAGCTAAATACAATGCGCACTTTAGAAACATAGGCAATATCCTCATCTGTTTCAAACCTAAGATCAATATTTTGTATTATAGTATGGGTGGTAATGTACAATATGTGTGGGAATAGAAATAAATGGGTTTCGCCCATTTTTCCCATATTATCAGCGATCTGCGTATAAAATAAGTCTAGGGCCATTCTTAACCAAAGACAAGGGTTGATAATGATCAATATCAAGGAAAGCATTATGCATTTACTAAGATCAATGAACTCAGGCTTTACCTCCTTTGAAAGTTTCTTGTTAGCCAACTGCCCTTCTACAAATCAAAAGCGATTTTTACGTTTTGGGCGGTGCAATTAAAGGTCCTTTTCCTTTTACTTCGCTTGCTCAATCTTTTCCAATATTATTAAAACTGCTCATCTCACCTTTTTAAAGTATCAGATTATCTGTTTTGTTTTGAATTGAGTTGCTAAAAAGAGTTGGTAATGGGATTGAAAATCTGTCCTGACTTCTATATAAAATTAGTTAAACGTAATTTCAATAAGCAACTGGGTCACCAAATATTGGCTCCTCAAGTTGGCGCCACCGCCTGTACCTCATAATGATACATATAAAAAGGTTTACCATCTAGTTAATATCAAGGGTCTACACCTGGCTAGGAAGCGGAGATTGAACAAAGAGATAACCGCACTTTGGTTAGAAAAAAAACACTGTGACAAATCTTCCACATTAATGAGCTTGAGCAAACAGACTCTGAAGAAAATACTGAATTGTAGAAGTGCTTTGTCAGAATTTTAACTAGAGGAAATCCTCCAATAATTTATCATTATTTAGAAGGATATGGCCAATCCCAGCAGAATGGCTCATTAACTAAATTTCGTGATGTTTTATATGATTGCTAGATAGTTGCTCCCCAAATTGGGTCATGCTGAATCCAAGTATTCCACTGAGATTGGAAGTTAGTATTGGAGTAGGGCAATTGATGGCCCAATTTGATATTCAGATCACCAGCAACTAATAGACAAGGATGATTCATTATATCTATTTAAGTAGTTGTCAGTGGAACCTGATAATCCAAGTTTGAGGAAGCCAAGGATGTTTCCAGCACCTAATAATCAACTCCCTGAATTAGGTTTATGGATCACTGGTGACTAGCCGTATGATCATTTATATTAATTTAGTATGTGTGGGCGTAAACCAACTATTTTGAGTTTGAGGCGACCAAGGTTGTTTCCAGTGCCTCATTTGTAATAAATTATAATCTTAGAAAGTGATCTGAATGATTGACTATGATGAGTCAAAACATGTGTTGGTGTGAAGCTGAGATGTACTGAGTTACCTGAGCAACCAAAGCTGTTTCTGGCACATTATTATTAAGTCAAATTCATATTCAATATTTATTTGAATATTAATTTATATGGCTCACTGGTGACTCAAGGCCAAGGATGAGCCAAACCTATTAAATTTGGACATCAGGAAGGATGGGGCGAGAGGGTCAATGACAGGGGAAGAGAGTAGCACAGCGGAAGGCTGAGAAATATGGTTGGCTGGAAGAACCAGTGATGAGCCAATAGGTCAGCTGTGGGCGCAGTAGCCCTTTTTTAAATAGTAAAAATACCTGGCGCTTCTCTTTCAATAAACATCTTCCTTTGCCTAATCTACCTTCTGATTTAAGTTTATAATTTATTTAGTTGGTTGGGGCTTAGGCTGGGGGATCCCAAATGGCATGGATGGCATGACAAGGGGTCAGCCGCTCTGCTGGCCCCATCGCCTAAGATGAAATGCAAAAGGCTGACCAGACTTCATACTGGTTGGCATGCCAACTAGCGGAGCCCACTGTTTGGAAAAAGATTTTATGACATTCTTGATGCGGAGTTCCTGATAAACAAAGGCATAAAAAATACCCTAAGCTTCTTTTTTATAGATCACATTTCTTGGTTCCTTATTTTATCTATAAAAATACTTTGTTTTTTTGAAGACCTAGTTTTTTCATGTAATCTTATGTATGTGCTTATGTACACTCTATTAGTTTAAGTGAAGCTCTTCAATAGCTAGTATAGGATCAAATTAGAGCAGCATCGCTAGTATTTTTTTTAGTACTAGATGGTCCCAACGCGTCGCTAGTATTTTGTTTTGTATCTTTTTAGAAAAATACACTTATAAAAACGATTCCCTGAAAAGATTGAGCTTATAATAAAGAGTCTATCTAGTCTCATTGTGTTTTGCTTTAAAAAGCTAACTTGTGGAGGTAATGTTAAAGTAGTAACAGAGTGCAAAAATGAAGAATCATCCAGTGGCGCAAACATTAGCTTTACCCAGAGAAACTTTATGAACTGTTGAGAAAAGTGTTTACTTATAAGAAAGGTGTTAAGCTTTACAAAACATTAAATCCAATTGTGATGTCTATTCTATGGTATTAACAGTCCCAATTGGCAACTTGGTCACATACATTACCAAGATAAAACAAGCAATGGATGTGGTTCTGACTCTAGTGCTCACTACTTGGATGACACCATCAGAAAAATGAATGCAGAGAGTAAAAATTGTAACTATATAAGAAATATAGAGAATATGGAAGCTAACCATGGTGCAGGATTCTGTGAACTTCTGGCAATAGAAGAGATGCCATTAAGGCAAGATTCAATATATTGAAGCAAACAATTGATGGCATTATATACATAGCTTGTATGTTTCAAGGATATAGTCTGTAAGGCTCACGTCGTCATTACTATAACAGCTAGTGAAATCTCAACTGATAAAAAAATTTAGTTTACCTTAAGGAAGTCAAATAATAAACTAAGATCTTTACCAAGGATATGTATTAAATATGCACCCTAATCAACTATAGCTCTTGGACCAGCATGACACTATATTGATAATCTTGACAGAATTCAGAAGAATTGAAATATCAACACAAACTCTGGCCACTTGGAGATAAAACTATTAAGAGAAGGAACTTATTTAGTGATACCAATCTTGACTAACCAACTGATGATGTCATCTATACATATTGTAATTAGTGAGCCTGTTATGGATAAGCCAAATTTTGTGCCTTATTTTTTGTGATGTTTCCTTTATGAGAAAGAATTCTCACGGCTTCTTGCTGATGTATGTGTATATTATTGATGGTAAAAGTACCATTATGAAGCTCTATTTTCAATTTATTTGAGGAAAGCCAACCAGGGGATGGACATTACCAAAACTAAAATATACTAAAAACTAACATAACTACTTGGTTCAAATAAAACGCCCTAATGAGCGGATTGAGTGAAACACTTCAAAAACTGACCAACTGGGTGGGCAGCAGAAGCCACTTATCCCTCCATGGCGGAAGGAAAGGGGGCTTGGGGCTCATCTTCAACAGCCTCTTCAGCAGCAGCTTCTTCCTCCCATAGTAGGGTGCATGTCACAGCCATCAGTAATGGCATTGGGGCATCTGCGGTATATGGTTCAATATCTCTAATAATTGGAATTTCATGGAAATTGCCAGCTAGGTAAATGGCACTGAGATATCCAGTTGAAGCTCTTTCAGCTTTGATTTGGGCATCTGGGAGTTTAATGAACGTGGCAATGTTGGTTCAGGTTATTTTTGCTTTTGGATTCCATGCTATAGTTGCCACGTTCTGGATAGCATCATTTGTGTTTTTGTAATATGGTTCATCAATATTTTTCTTTTTGGAGTTAAGGTTGTGGAGATAACAGGAGGTGGAATTCCTCCTTTGAGTATTGCTACTGATTTATTGACAGCTTTACACAGGGGACAACAATCTGGTGTTGCAGCTGCTTTGACTGCAGGCTGGTGATCACTGCAAAATGATTCAGAATTTGGCTGTGGGGTATAAAGTTGAGGGAGGTATTTGGCGTCCCATTCTTCATTAATGAACCGCTCAATTTGAAGAGATGGTTCTTCAATGAACTTACCTGATTTGACAATCTCAGCCAATAATTCCCATGTGTTTTGGTTGAATTGGATTGGGGAATCAGCGTACAGTTGAGGTTCTATCAATTCATTTAAGGAAGCATGGGATCAAACTGGGATCCAATCTGATGCTTGATTGGAGAAATTATTTATGGCATTGGGGTGAGGAGGAGGCTGATTGGTGGCTGCAGTTGCAGCTGCAGCAACAGGCTTTGGGGGTGGAGGAGGTAGGATTGTGCCCCATGCTGGAAATTGTACAGGGTGGGCAGCGGATTGGTGGTCAGCGGATGAGTCATCTGATCCGCCTGAAGTGGTTGATAAGGGGCACTTGCATATTGAGTGGTCTAACTTGAAACATGATGGACAGATCGTCCACCCACCCTTGACGCGGGCCCAAAACGGATGGTCAGGCGCTGAGGGAATGATGGTGCACTGGCGGAATTACCACCACATTTTTATTAAATTCAGGGCTTATTGTGGCATATGCCCGAGGCCCAGCAAGTCGTGTGGCCCCATTTGGGACCACAAATTGTAAGATGGGGTTGGAGCCATAGGCTGCCAAACCGTCCATCAGCTCCTGGTGGAGCACCGCAGGGGGGAGGTGGGTGGGCAAACCAGCAAACTGGACCACCAAAGTGGTGTCTGCTGGGAGCCAAGTCTGAGTTGTGGGGAGAGGGGTGCCCTGTAATACCAGGGGGCACAGTTGCTGCAGTGGCAGCGTTGGCTTCACAGGTGAAGCCAAGGTCAAAATACCCCTTGTAGGGGCAGAAATTGATAAAGCCAGTGGGGGTCATCACCGCCTGTATTATTTTGATAATGGCTTGGTCATGGTATGGGAAAAGTTTCCCATATTTGACCCTTAGGCCGTAGTGCATGTTTCTCTGAGGGAGCACTAGGGGGCAGCGTGGTACCACTTAGGTACAAGCAAGGTGGGCGTCTAGGTCCTTGGGTGGAACGAATTGGCCCATGGGTTTGGAGTGACTGGGTGAACCAGTTCTAGCGCGTTTTCCTACCATACAGAAAATGGCGGGGGGAGTTTTGCTGCTGCCCCACACTGAAGCAGCCAGCGGAGAATCTGAGGACATTGGAGTGAAACTACTACAGGTGAATTCGATTTGTTTTGTAGTTTGTGTAATTTTGCTCAGAAAGTTACACTGAGCGGAAAGAAAATTACCATTATGAAGCTCTCCACATCTAATTTTGTATGATTTGATCAAGCTCAAGAGATCTTTAGTGTATTTTATGAACAGTAATTACATGGATTAATGTCAAAAAATACTCTTCTCTCAAATCTGTCAGTGACAAGATGTCAAAAATAGAAAACAGGACTTCTTGTTGATAAAGATGGGTATTTGAGTCACCGCCAAACATGATATGTTATTATCTTGAAGATCAACTGTTGTGACCAACTGAAGCAATAGATTTGCCTGCAGTGAAGATCATGTTTCTAAGCTCCTTGAAAATGAAGCCATTCTTCAAGATGCACATGACCATAGCACCTAAGAACAAAAAGATTATAAAAGAATTTTTAAGCGTTATTTAATGTGCAAGTAACATATAAGATAGATACAAGGATGCCGTTTACTGAAATTAAAATCTTATCAAAGTGCTTATGTCGCTCATTACAAGATAAAAAAAGTCACAAGAGAAAATTTAAAGCTTGGTAAACACCAACTTCAAAGATAACTAAAATGTAAAAAGTGCCATAAGCTGGAACATTTTGAAACTTTCGCCCACTGAATAATACTGAGAACAAGTATACCTCAAAGTAAGAAAAAGACAACTTAGAATGAATAGGGTACATGTGCATTAAGTAGTAGAGGACAACCTTGAAGATGAAGATTTAGCCAGCGCATGTTACCATGTGGTAGGGACACCTAGTACTGTGGCAATCCTTTTAAGGTACAAATTCATGGAATGATGGAAATGAGATGAGTACAACATAACTGGCGCAGAACATTAACCCTTAAAGTATTATAAAATCCATTAAATATAGGGAAAGGGTTGTTTTGACTGAAAGAATATTGAGACAATGGACGAGAATATTGCTAAATTAATGATGCATAATCAAGGAGCACTGTAGGAGGTTGATAAGTCGGATATTGACGTTCTTACAACTAAAATACAATCAGAAAGTTTACTACCAAAGTAGAGGTTGTGATCCAGTGAGTTAGAGTTTTTTCAGTCTTAAAGCTGACAAACTAGTCAATTTAGTGTAATACAACATATGGAGTTGATATCATGGGAGTGTCTATAGTCATCCAATTCCCAGTGAGGTTGTGCGCAGTGCACATCCTCAACACCAGGGAACCCTTCGTCAGTATTTTTGAAAAATATCCCCGCAGAGGTGATAGAGCTAAAGAAACACAGGACAAGGGTGTTCAATATGGTATATATTAATATAAGCAAACAAACAACAAGACTTGGGCGGACCAAAAAGAGGTTCCATATCCAAGTGGTGATCTGGGATGAAGGGCTTGGGTGCCTCAGTCTGGAGGGAATCAGGGTAGCCCATAGGTGTACCAGCTGTGATCATTACTTTGCGCAATTAAAGTGGCTGATGATGCTAGGGACCTCACCAAAGAGGTCCATGCACAGGTTCACCTAAGTTAACATAAAAAACATAAACTAACGGGATTTTATTAAAGGAAGACGACCAACAAGGAAAATTGGTCTTTAAAATCATACTTTAAGAAAGTGGAGGTGAGTCATCAATTGGGGAAAATGGGTTCAAGCCTAAATAACCAATTAGCGCCCCACAATTGTGCAGGGTACTGTAGCTCAAGATCAAACAGGCTTGAGTGATCAATTGTAATATGAGCTGTCCTGATTTGGAAATATTATTAAAGGAACAGGTTTTGAACCCCCGTTCTCCAAGCAACTGAACTGAACCTTTATGGTTAATAAGGTAATTATTTCATTTTAATGCCAATGCCATAACATAGGTCTGGGTGTCACACACTTCACCTGGACCAACATGAGAATATCTGGCCTGCACCCAGCATTGATCTGAAGTGTGCTTTAGATCATGGAAGTCCTGCAGCTTGACCTTTTTGGACTCCTGACATCCAGCCTTGTCTTGTGTCAGGCCACCAGAGGAGAAGCACTGAAGGCACATCTATTTGAAGGGGGTGCTTTAAAGTTCACTTTCATGGGTAACCTAATGACTTGTTTACTTTAAATAAAAACTTCAATCAAGAATTTTATCAGTAATAGGCATAAAAGTATTTTATTTAGAGTAATCAAGCACTATTTATAAATCTTGAAAATTAAAGAAAATAAAGAGAGATTTTAAGGGTAGAGTCATGGGACCTGTAGGAAAGTCCCAATACTGGGATAGATGGGAATAGATAAAAGTGTGGATTAAGATTAGATAACAGCTTGGAAATGTAAAAATTCCTCAAATTTGGCACAAATGCATGCAAATCCCTGATTTCAGTATTTAATTTGATAACATTAAATCAAATTCCATTCTCAAAATTATTGGGCCATTTAAACATTATGCCCTATATATAAATATATCAATTTTCCCCCTGGACAAGGCTTTCACCTAATCCAGGGAGAATTCTGACAATGTTTTCCTAAGCCTTGTCTTAGGGAAGTAAGTTGTGACCTAAGAGTTAATATATGGGTGGAAGGGTTGCCATCGTTGCACCTAATGAATTTAGAGTTGTACAAGTGTATGGAATTCTTTTTTACCCGCTTGACATCCTGGTGGTCCCACTGTCCAATGCAGGGACCATACGCATTGGTGAGTTTGAAGCCACCAACCTCAGTGAAGGTCTGAATCTGGCCATCACTCTTAATTATTGTGCAGACTTTCTCAGGTGGGCTGCTTGTTTGAGAAGCACAATTTTTGTTTTCAAAGACATTCTCAGGTGTAACACATTCATGACTGGCATGTGTGAACTATTTTATGACATGGTTGGCATTAGTACTGGAGGTAAATTCAGCTGGCTCTTTAAGATTCACTTTGATGGGGCCCTCAAGTTTGTTGGGATCAGCGTTATCCCAATCTAAGAGTGGAACCAGGTAATCTTGATACTTTATTTAATAATATCTGGTCCAATTTTTGGAGGGGAGCCGTTAAAGTCAACGAGCATTAGAATTGCCATAAAGGAGTCATCAAGCTTATCACCAATTGCATGAAGGTAAGTCCCAGGTATTTTGTCTAATGCTTTTGGCGCATTGTTGCACCAATTGTACTTGGGGCTTCCATAAAATTCTTGAGGGTTGCCTTCATCGAATTTAAAAGCTAGTTCTCAACTTGTTTCCCCAACTTGATTGGTCCAATTGCTCAGATGATGCTCATCCAAATTTATGTTTGGCACTTTTAACTCCAAACAGTTAATAAAATTTGTTCTAATTTCTTTCACTAAATCAGAGTGGAAAATGACATCATTGCAGAGAATTGGGTATTGGTTGCATAAATAAATGTTATCATTAGATTACACATCGTCAATCTCTATTTTTTAATCAGGTAGGTATAATTCTTTAACATCCAGTTGCAAAACCATATTTGGTCTTGAGCAGCCTAAACTTGTTCCTGATTCAAATGGATCAATTGAACTTGTAGATATTAGAGTTTCATTATCCTCATCAGTCAGACCATTTTGTGGGGCATCTATAAAAAAAATGTTGGGAAAAAGAGATGTGATTTGGGAATTTTTATTGAAAACAGAATTTGATGTAGTTAATTCTACTTCATAATGACTTGAAGAATGGATTCCATTTGATTGCTGAAGACAGTAAGGAGGATCTAGTGCATATCATAGGTCATTATCATAATCAAAATCCTCACAATATAAGTTAAGACTTTTTGAAAATTTAATGCAAGCTCAGTAATATTCATCCAGATCCTCAGAATAAAGTATTGAATTATTTCCCTCTTTTGTCAAACCCCTTTTTGCTCTGTTAGATTCTGTTTTGGGGTTTGAAAAGCTTTGAACTTATTTTTGACTAGACTGTTCTAGTTTTCTGAGAGGTTCCTCCTTTGACCTTAATGTTGTCATATTTTCTTTAGATTTATTTGAGGGGGACCTTTTTGTTTATTTGATCTGGTATTAGTCCAATTTGGTATGGTATTTTTGGAGCATTTCTATAACTACATCTATAGCTAACTTGTAATCAGGTTTAACTTTAGATAGTTGAGAGATTTAGAGAAATCTCTGTTCAATATTTGTGTAGCTGTTCTCTTGGCATGGTCTTCAATCAAATTAAATTTATTTCTGTTGGGCCTATTTAGCTGTTTGAGATCTTCTTTCCCTTGGTCCTCTTTTAAGGTTATAGGTAAGCTTGGTAAGCAAGTAATGAACTGTGTTGAGTAAGCCCTGATAGACATTGACACAATCAAACTTATGACTGTAAATTTCTTTCACATCATCAGACCTTAGGTTTGAGAGTTTTTGGAAGTGACATGCTGCTTTTAAATTGTTACCCTTTTTCTGAACATATATTTTCTTGAGGTGATTCAGAAGCACCTGGCAGAAAGCACCATTTTGTTGGGCCACCAGAGGAGAAGCATTGATGGCACATCTATATGAAGGGGTGCTTCAAAGTTCACTTTCATGGATAACCTTATGATTTTTTTACTCCTAAATAAAAACTTTACAATCAAGAATTTTATTAGTAACAGGATAAAAAGTATTTTATTTGTAGTAATCAAGCACTATTTATAATGCTTGAAGATGAAAGGAAATAAAGAGAGATTTTAAGGGTAGAGTCATGGGACCTGTATGAAAGTCCCGATACTGGGATAGATGGGTTTTTATAAAAGTGTGGATTAAGATTAGATAACAACTTGGAAATGTAAATATTCCCCAATTCAGCATAATTCATGCAAAGCCCTAAATTTGGTATTTTAGTTGAGAACATTAAATTGAATTCCATTCTCAAAATTATTGGGCCATTTGAAAATTGTGCCTTTCATATGAATATATCAAATTTCCCCTGGACAAGGTTTTCACCTAATCCAGGGAGAATCAAGACATCTTGGCAGTTGGTTCCTTCAATAAAGTCATGTGAACATTTCAGTTGAAGTTTATGCTGTACATCAATTATAATCACAAGTGCAGAACAGCTGGACCAGATACCATGCATTATTTAGAAGCCTACTATTTTCTGTTTTTACGCTTTATATTAATGGTTTTAGTATATCCAGCGATGGCTTTAGACAATAATTTTATGAATTACTAATTTGGTACTCAATTCATATTTAGTGTTTATGCCTAAATTGACTTTACCGATAGAACCATGAACAATAATAACAAATTTCCTTGTATTCAAATAAGATGCAAGGCAACGCAAACAACAAATAAGTATGATGAAAAAAGAACAGTCAATATACCTATAGATTAAACTCTCAGAAAAATATTTCAAAAACTATCAGAAAAAAAGCTTAATGGTTTGCTGTTGAGCGCGTATGGATTGTAGGAAATGACAGGAAAACAGTTATTCCTATACTCTGTATGATCCTCATGTAGAGGCCTTAAATACTATATGTGTAATCTTTATTTGTGATGGGATCAGAGAGCAAGAGCCAGGGGATTTCCTTGGTTCTTTGATTATAACTACACAAGCGAATTAATTATAATTTTAAGAAAAATCACAACCAAATGATATGAGTGGAGAAAAACAAGTTATCTCCCATAAAAGACTATCAAGTTGTGACAATATAAAAACAGGAAACGCTTTAGGAGGCTTTGATATATATTTTATGCTGATGAGATGGACAATAATCAGGAGCAGTTGGACGTTCTATTACATAAATTTAAAAATATCAAGAATCTAAGCTTAAAATTTATGGGTATGCAAAGAAAATTTTCATCTTTTTAACACTGGATCACCTATACCTTTCAAGTCCAAACAATACCTCTGACCCAAAAAAGAAGAGATTAACTAAGGAAACAAATCAGTTTAATGAATCTAGACTACTTAGATCAGCTGAGAGCCCAGGGGCTTCGCCAATACTGTTAGTATGCAAGAAGGATGGAAGCATCAAGTGACTATAGTTTGCTGCCAGTTAAATGAGATCACCAAAAAAGATAATATCCACCCTTAGGATATACAATGAATTTTATTGTTTAAAAAACTTAAATTATTTTTTAGAAATGGATTAGTCAGTAGCTACTGGAAGATGGAGCTCTTACTTGATGATCAAGAAAAGTGCGCCCTGATCTTTATTCAAGTATTTTTTTGCCTATGAGAATGCTGCAAAGGATTTGAAACGCCCCTGCGAAGTTTCAATTAGCTATAAACTAAAAATTTGAAGAGTTAAAACCGTTGTGTGTTCTAACATATTTGGACCCCATACTTTATATATTTGAACTTTTTAGTACACATCAAACACCAGTGTGAAGTGTTATTAGATTAAGTGAATCCAGTATGGAGCTAAATTTTACAAATGTACGTTTTTGAGAAGAAAAAAAATTGATGTTTCTAGGTCATCAGATCAACCCACAAGGAATAAAGCTCAAAATAGAAAATTTGAGCAGTAATAGGGAATTAATGAAGATTATACGCTATATCCAAGTCTTCTTGGTGATGATGAGATATTACAGACATCTTATTTACATTTTGCTGACTTGGTCAAAACTCTGAAATAACCCTTGACCAAAGAAACAAAGTTTAGTTAGGGATTATATCAGTATCAAGCCTTCAAAGGCTTAATAACATTTATTAGTATAGCATCCATATTGAGATATTCAGATTTCAATAAGAAGTTTTATTTTATACAGATGCTAATAACTTGGCCTTGAAGTAATACAAGACATTTGGATGAAGGTGTTTATATCATCCCATTGAATTTTAAAATTCTTACAGGCAAAAATTAACTACACAATCAATAAGAAGTGCCTTGTGGTAATCAGGGAAGTTAGACAACTCTGACTCTATCTATATGGAGTACACTTTTAGATATTGTGGATCATGAGTCACTTTGGTGGCTCTGCAACAGGAAGGATCTTAACAGGAGGCTCGCCATATTGATGGTACAACTACAAAGATATGTTAATTAACATGTTTGTCACCACGTCACACAAATATGGGTGATGGGTATACTTCTGTGAGGGCCCTGTCACTCATGCTTGGGTGATAGAGCGGAAAATGTAACAACCAATTTGTAGGTTTAGCATCACTGATAGCAATTTTAAATATGATATTTTAAATGATATTGAAGTGGTAAAAACCCACCAAAGTTACCATTAGAGCTCTGAAGGTGTACATAAGAAATGGCGCGCAAAAATGAAGTTCCTAGCTGCGTGGGTAGAAATTATATTTGATACAAAAATAAAAATATTAAAAATTACATTATAATATACTTTTTATACTTTTATAGTTTATGTTAAAATAAAATTTATAATACAGTGTATTTTAGTATTTATTAAAATAGTCCAAACACATTTGTGGCGATTTTGGACAATTGAGATAATAGAGTATGATTTTTTTCCTATTTGTTCTCACTTCCTGGCATTGAAAAATTTGTTAATAGTCACATTTGAGCCCCTTGAGAAACTCAACTGAATCACGCTTGGTGACAAACATGTTATTATATTCACTGAGAGTGAAGAAAACACCTGAACAATGATAAATTATCTAATTTGCATGTGTTTCATCTTCAGACTTATAATAGAGTGGACACTAAAAATTAGATAAGACCTGAAAGAATGGCAAGATGGGACTGAAGAAATGAAAAAATTATTGAGAAGAAGTTTCAAGGATACTTAATAAATCAATGTAAAGTTGCAGAAGATGGGCTAGGAGAAATTATGCCTTAAAATTTGACTTAGCGATTGCATGGAACTAATAATGAAGGCTCACAAACATTTTAATTTGGCAATTCCAGAATACCTGGCTTACAATAAAGAAAAATTATAAATTGTGTATAATGTCAGACAAAGTGTATCAAAATCTATAATTTTAAATACCGTGTGCAATTTTAAGGCCTCAAAGAAGAGTTTTTAGTATCAATCAATCTCTACTTCAGCAGCTATTCAAAATTAGTAATTGACATGATAGAACTACTAACCATAGCCTCAAGTGAAAAAGTTTACCATTGTAAAAACAGACTATATTACTAAATTGATTTAAAAACTAATGTTTAAAACGTACACTGCAGAATCCACTGCTCAATTTCTATAAAATCAGGTCTTCATTAGGCACAGATTCCACAAGTTCTACTATCCAATAAGGATAATAATCTGATTTCAGATGTAGTATAAAGATTGATGAACCTTGTAGTGGTGAAACATCAATCTATTAGCATTTACCCCTTCTAAAATGGGAGTTTTAATGAGTAAACAAACCCTTGGGTTGAATACATATGTTGGGATTTTAACCAAATTATAATTTCACAAATATGTCTAAAAAGCAGTGTTTTAATTGGGCGCATATGATGACTAACTTAGTTGGTTACAATGTTTTTAGACTTTCCAAATAGAAAGTTCCAATTTAGCTCTTATTGCGATAAATGAATCAACCTTAGCTATTATAATAAGACCTACTTAAAGCATTGGTTGCAATTGCAGTAAACTTCCTAACACTTCACAGGAAATTCCAAACTAGTAGCATAACTTTTTATTTTAGCACTAGGCGGTTATGCCAGTAGCATAGATAATGCTATGATTTGGTGTTGTTAACTGTATTTTATGGCAACCAAGGCTGTTAATAATTGATAGGTGGATAAACACTTGCCATTTGTTGCTTATATATCCCCTAATTTCCCTAATAAGCTACCTTATTTTGTGTACTAAGCTGTACTGTAAGTTTTGTTTCATTATATTGTGGATAAAGGTTGATAAGTAGTTTTTTAGTACTAGATGTTGTCTAAGTAGTTTTAAAGAAAGATTTTACGTTTTCTTGACTTAACCTTTCCAGCTCAGATCACGTTTACTGTCTTCAAAAAGTCAAATTTTTTTATCCAAACCTCTGTAAACCTGTGCATTCGCTACTTTGCAACAACATAATAAATTGCAATGAAACTATAAGTACAAGTGAAACATACTATTACAATTCACATTAATTGCTTAGAGAATTAGTTATTATAGTGTAAGCATGTCTCATATAATAAGTTATAAGGATGATAATCAGCTTTACCAACCCTTCTAGTGCCAAACTTAGCTTAAACATAAAGAACTTACTCAGCAAATTCATTAATAATTTACTGAAAATAAAATTAATTAGATAAAGAGATAGGCAGTTAGGAATATTGTACCAGTTGTCAAGAAATAGTCAAACTGAGAGTCAAAGAAGAACTAAGAAACAAAATTTTTTATTGGAGAAAAAGCTAGATTCTATAATGTCTGAGTAGCCAGACAGAAAGGTTGCAAGCCATTTTTTAATAGACTAGAAACTGTCTTGGACAAGTGCTGTTATTTTGATATGCACATATTATCCAGCCAAGTAGATAACATATATCTGTTTGCTCACTAAGGGATTAGATCCTCTAGTGGATATGGGAGTTATCATTTTTAATGTGATAACTATTGTTTGGAGAATTTCCTAACAAATATCTACTGACCCGCTGGGTTTATATACGCCAGATTGGCAATAATTTGTCAGGGATGATTCCCAACAATGTATTTACTTAATGATTTAATTGCCAATATAAATAGAAATCTAATCATTAGCCAAATTGGGGTTTGTCACCTATCAACTCAGGAATCTATTTTAGTTACTGGAGTATTAAAAATTCTTATGAGGGTAACTCACGGTTTAACCTTTTATTTTTTGCAGTCTGTGGTTATTGGGTAAAGTCCCATTACCTAAGTGAACTGCTAGCTTAAAGTACTCTGTTGAGGTTGATTGAAGATTGTGGGGACACTTTCCAAAATTGATTAAGAAGTTCAACTCTGGTTGGCAGTACAATCTGACTAGGAAAATGAGGAAGGTCCTCATGGGTGAAAACTCAGAGGACTAATCCTCTGACACTGTCTGTGATTCCCAGTGAGGCACTAACAGAAGAGTTGATCACCAGATCTCATATAAATTCCCTGATTTTTTGAGTAGATAAAACAAATATTAATTTAGAAAAAATAATTGTTTATTCATAAGTTGTATAGTTTTCTCTTAGTAATAAGAGTGCAAGGATCAAATATCATTAGGTTATGTTGTTTGTTATCAGATTTCTGCTGGCTCAGCATGAAAAGCATAGGGAAGAGTTCCCTATCAGTATAGAGATACCTTCAAGAGGAAGAGGCACCTGTTTAGCGTTGGACTTTATACTCAACGTGGCTATAAGAGCACTTAACATATATAGTCTTGATACTTTTGCCCAATTTATTCAGTTAATTTAATCAATGAAATTTATCAAAAATCTGTGCAGTTAAACAAGGGAGCTGAAGCGAGCTATAATTTATAAGAGTAAAGCTTCTAGATATTAACACCAAGTGAGGAGCTGAGGACTCCATCTAAGACAATGATACCAACATAGTACTAAACAAGGTACATACATAGCACCTTAGATCCTTTCAATCTCAATTTGTGAGAGGTAGTGTCATAGATTTATTTATAATTATGTCAGATAGTAATTTCTCAACCTCAGTTTGGAGCCCTTAAAGAAATTAACAATTTATAAGAGATGATTAAAATGAGAATTTGTCATATGAAAAAAGATCATGGAGCCATTTTATAGCTGCCAGCAATCATATAAATTTCATGACTGTGGTTCTCATACCTGACAATTGTAATAATTTAATAGTTGATGACAGAAACTATTATGATACCAAAGTGCTATGATAAGATTAGGCTTTAGAATAGAATAACTTGGCACTCACAGTAGGAGCCACAAACAGCAAGGAACCTCTGCACTGTATTATTGTGATGAGTTGGGTTAGAGTAGAATGGTTTTGTGTAGTGAGATTATAACAATAATTGAAGGCTTTATTGGTTAATTTTAATTCTAACTTATAATTGGACCTGTCATGGAAATGGCAGAAGTTTAGACTGGCCTGCCAGTCAGGATGCATAAGCACCCAAAAAGCAAGCCAGAATGCTAGAGTCATTGCCAACCAAATGACATTATATGGAGCTGGGCTTTGGGAAATGATGAATTGTTGGTATAACACAACAATGAGACTGATACTGATGACAAACCACAGTGAGCTCACTCCTGCCCCAGGGGGCCTCACTGCAGGGGGTGGGATCACAGAGATAGTTTCAATAAGTTCATCAGCATATTGGGTCATTTCAACTAGGGAGGCAAGGAGACAGATTCTCTCTTGCAATTGGCAGACATACAGCCACAAGATCCCCATGTACTGTTGCCGAAAGTTCATGATAACAGGGTTATAGAGCCAAAGATATCAGACTTGCTGAATCCAATCAATGATGGAGGGGGCCATAGTGACTATAAGTACTGGTAGAGCCCATCTGGTATACAGACCGATGGGCCACCAGGGAAACGCCATCAGAGATGCAGTCAGAAGGAGTAATACAATAAAATTTGTTTGGTTTTTTTGGCAAAATTTTTATTGAAGGGAAAAGGAAGAAAAATTGACCAACAATTTTCTCAGTGCTATGCAACTGATTAAATAGTGGTTAATTGGGGTAGTGACAAGCCAGGATTGGGACCCTCAATTTTGACCTAACTGGTGGATTTATTGGGGATGGATGGGTTTGTTCCTTGAGAACTGAAACCAAAAAATTCAGCGGTGGGCTGAGTTGCTGTTGGTTTGACCTCAAACATCTGAACTGAGGCTCAGCTACATATCCAATAGTTGTCATGATGGCATTTAGCCCAACAAGCGACGGGAATCCCCCAAGGCCCCCCACATAGGGGTGGGTCCATTTGGTTGGAAACGTGTTTGGGATGCCCAACCTGTCCACGCTCAGTTGCTGGGCCATTTGTTTGGTCAGTAGCATCACATCAGCTGCAACGCCCAAATTGTCAACAGGGGATTTTGAACCCTCATCAATGGCGTTTGATGCTATAGCATGACCATTGAGGATGATCCCTAATGACTTTGGTAGAGAGTTGATTTGTTTGATTGACATATTAATCAAATTGGAACTGTTGGGCGTTCTGGCTGATAGCTCAGTCTTCATGCCTTTCTGGCCATTTGAGATCTGAGCATCAGCCCAGATTACCACTTGAATTAGATCCAATCAATTTCAATTCAACAATATTGGTGCAGATTTTGCTGATTCCCCATAACAGTTCTGCTGAGGTGAGTGTGGGTACTGGGGGTGAGATCTGAAGTGGAAGAACTGTTACCCAGCACTCATCTACTACATGAGTGAGATTGCCCTGAGTAACAAGGGGTACCACCATACTCTTTGGTGTCTTCTTATTTGGGAATGGAAAAATGGCCCAATCAACAGCCAGAGGACGTTCCCTGGGACTTACAGGACCACACAGACAACATCTTTGCCATCACTTTTACCTCTACATAAAGTATAATGGGATTTTCCTCCATAGGACTCATTTTACTAATTTAGGAATTTTCTATTTACTCTAAAGTGGAACTTTTGGCAATTATTATTATATTTTAGTGAAAAATAACATTAATAACCCTACATCATACCATTTGCAAGGTGCCATATTTTTATATCTAGAAATAAGTATATAGTCTTATATATTAAGTTTTGATATTATGCCATAAGAAGTACTATTCTTTAAGCCAAAATTTCAATTTTAAACGCTTAATTATAATATGATACATCTGAATTTAACGTTTAATTGAACTTTGATAGTATCAGAATTGGTCAAGATTTCTGCATTGTTAAATGATCCTGGTAAGTTTTAATTGTCAGAGGTTGCTTTGACAACTTTAAATTTTAAGGACTATAGCAAATTCCATTGAGTATCTTTTTGTATAACAGTTTTCTTGTATATTTTTTGTATTTTCTTTTACCCATAGTTATCTGGGTATCAAAGTTTCTTACAATCAAGATAAAACTCTTGGTTGAGCCCCTGGTTTGGAGAAAAAACTTTAGTTAGTAGAATTTTTTAGACCTACTCCTATTTCATAATATAGGTGCTTGATTATCTGTAAATAATGCTCTGCTGATTCATAAATGGTGATGAGCTTGGGAATAAGGTTAGTGGTGGTGGTTTTTTAGGCAGAAAATGGAAGCTAGATCCATTTTTTATCCAGGGTCTGGCCTAGATTATAAATCTTGGTAAGAGCAGGACCCTAGAGATTGGTACCCTTAGTTCTAATGAGGTCTAAATCCCAGTCAGATTAATAGCTGCAGCCAAGGACTTCAAAATGAACATCAGGCCCCTTTTATAACTTGAGGAGACCAAAACAATTTGTTAGCTATCAATGGTGGCTGAACTCAACCTAACATCAACTATTATTTTTAGTACAGTATTCAGATTAATATGAGTTTTCACATTCAAGATCAACAATTACTTAATTATCAAATTTGGTGAAAATTATTTTAGTCTTTGGATAGCACAATGAATCTGGATGCTCAAGCTAGCATTACCACCTGAACTTTAAATTAACCCATAAATTAAATAATAACAAGTGGAGGTACCCAGCGCTGCTCAGGTTTATTTATGAGCTTGCACTGAGCCTAAATGCTATGCCAACACCGCGCTTAAGCCACTCAGACTAACAACTTTGCTGTTGCCCTCATGGATGGTGAGCTAGTTAACCTAATTTTATTTTATATCAACTTGATAATCTATAATACCTATTTAAGGCTCTAATTGATTTTTTATTTAATTTTGGGCGAGCAATTTGATGAATTATTTGATATATTTGCCTTTTTTCACCCATTTGCCCAAATAATGAGCATATCAGACTTAATTAGTTTCAGGTGAGCAATTTAATGAGTTAAAAGATAATATTTGTCAATTCTCACCCACTCACCTAAGTAGACTGAACTTATCAGATTCAATAGTTTAAAACTTGATAAAAATTTCCAATTCTCTCCTACTCAGCTAGATTGATTAAACTTATCAGATGTGAAGGTTTTAGATGTCAGCCCATCAGTTATTCAGTATGTCAGTACATCAGTACAACTGTGAATGTTTTTTATAAAGTAGATTTTTTAGTGAAAATTAAGGACACCACATCTAACCAGGAAGTAATATTTGAACAGGTAAACAATCAACACCCTGATCAGAAGAAATACAATGTAAGACAAAGCTCTTGCATCTGGGGGCATGAGCAAATAGACTTTGCAAATATGGTTGATTTAGATAAGTGCTTGATACAAAGTTCCTAATAAACATATTAAAAAATCTAGTTCCTTTATTTATAGATCACTTTATTTATTTTTAAAAAATATTAATAATAATTTGTTTATGTATAAGAAATAGTATATATATCACAGAATATTAAATCTGTTCAAATACTTTACTTATTTGGTCTATGTGATGTTATGAAGTAATAAAATGGTAGCACTTTAGAGCAGCATTGTAATAAACATTTTGGGATCTTCCTGAAACACTTAACAAAAGTACACATGACAAAGATTGAAAAATCCAAATAGAAGAGGATAAACTAATTTTATCTATGTTTAGTAAGCCACCATATAAATTTATTTTGCAAAGTGGTTGCAGAGTGCCCAAGTGAAGGATCTTACAGTTGAAAAACAATATTTTTACCCAAAGAACCTTTGCTAAAATGTCAAGTGAAAAAAATATTCACTCATCAAGGATTGCATCAAGTTCTCTACATCATTAAATTAAATTTTGGTGTCTAATATGTGCTAATCAAAGCCCCCAGTTGTCAACTTGGCCACAGCCAATAAATGTTGTGCAATCAGGGGCTAAGAAGTTTACTGCCATATCTGGTATTTACATAAAGATGTTATTTAACAAACTTCTATAAAACATATGTAAAAACCAAAGAATTCTTGAAAAATTGAATAAAAAAAGCAACTATACTGAAGTTATTTAAATATATTGTTATGTCACCAGCCTTTTAATAAATAGTCTATTAGTTTATACTGAAGAAATCCTTTTGCAGTTCACAATTTTAGTGTGATTTGGGTAGAATTAACCTTTGTTTAAAGGTTTAGAGGATCTATTAGTTTTTGAATGATAAGACTTAACTTTAGTTCAGAGGTTCTCACTACCTGGCAATAACTTTTAAATGATGAGGACTTAGACTGTATTAAAGGTATAGATGTTTTATATTAAGATTATATTAAATTTACTTTATAGTACTACAAGTTATTTTTAATAAAAATTTATGCTGCTATAGTACTGGTGAGAGATCAAGGACATACTGAATGATAAGCTAATCTAAGTAAGAAGCTAGGAGTAGATAAGGATTTTCATTTCAAAACATGGACTGTGATCAGCATTATTAAAGTTATAAAATCTTTTGTATTACTGCAAATCAAGAGGCTATCAACATTTAATATTGGGAAGTCAATAGAATTTTTATAAAGGTTAGCATGGGGTAGTGGCAGAGAAAGGGAAATTATATAGGTCTTTTTTTCTTACACCAATATATAATAAATTATTTGGGGCAATTTTCTATCTTATCATGTGGTAGATTTTAAGAAAAGATATTTATCCTGAAATTAATTGTCAAAATTTCAGATAATCAATTAAAGTTTGATCAAGAGAATTAAAATTTAGAAACATATTTTATTTTGGATTATAACCCAATGCACCATTTGAATAAATTAAAATTATAGGTTGAAAATGATAAAAATTTGTGTAAATAACAGGATTTTATAATTATTTGCAATCTAAATTTAATAAAGATTTTGGGCATCAAGCCTTATAAAGCATCAATTATTAGATTATATAAATTATTAGTTTTTTCTCTATGAAAACAATAGCAATGTTGAAAACCCCAGTTTAGAGCTTCATCCTTACAAGGGTTGACACTTGATGTTTATCTTTTAAAAATAACTATGTGATTTATGAAACAGATCTTGCAGAATAGTACTCTTTAGCTCCTAGGAAAGGTAGAAGCATTTTAACATTTTTATCTCTATCTAGTTTATGCAAATATAAGTGTCTTAGGAAAATTATATCCATCATTTTATTTTCTACTTTATAGAGCTTTCCAAACCATTATTTTATTTGGTAGCAGTTTTTGCTATTGAGGAATTTAGGATCTATAATTTATTAGATGTTCTGACTAAAAGCCTTTGAAAATCCCTAATGTGAAAGCTTTGTAAAAATAAATAATGAAAGCTGCTTAAGGATTAATAATACAGTAAAGATTTTTGGTTACCATACATCTTCCCCTCATCTAAAACTGTTGTAAGTTTGTAAGAGCATGTTCACGCAAAAGTCAGAGCTGTTGAAAAGATAGATGAATCTGCTAAAGGCTCTTTGCTATCAGAGAGCATGATAGATTTATAAATAAAATTTCTAGATTGCTGTCTGATTAAAATTCAAGGTGAATTCAATCAGGTTTTTTGCTCAGGATTGTAGGACCTACTGGAACCCTTAAGATATTCAGTATTGATGGTATTGAACCATTGCCCGCATTCTCAGTTGCATACCTTATCATTTGTATGTTCATCACTTAATTGGATGAATCAAGGCCACTTCAGTCCCATATGTTAACACTAAAGAAACTTCCTTCTATAATTTAATCAGGCGTTCACTTGGCATACTATCTTATAATTTTAGAATAATTGTGAGCTTTAAAAATTAAGTAGTCTATAGATTGTTCCAATTATTTAAAAAATATACACTTTTTATGCTTTCTAGTATCAGGTTACTAATGGAGCTGTAGAATATTCAACTATGACCTTTGTTCTCATCTTTAGAAGTATGTTTTTAAGACCCATCCAGTTAATATGTCTATCTCTCAAGTAACATGCCAAAATATAGAAAATACTTTTAAGAGTAATCTTCATGTATCTTCTATTGCACTTTATTTTAAGGGAAGCAACTTTAGTATTTTTTGATCTTTAATGGCAGTATCACAGCCTGAAGATACTGATGTAGCTTTATCACTATTAGATAAAAATTGTAGCAAATATTGAAATTTACAATATTGATACTCTTCTAGTGTGCCAGGCCAATAATATAAAAATCAACCCTTGCTCTTTTATCATCACTGGCTACCTTTTGGTACAAGTTTGCAGCAGCAACTAATCAAACTTGTACCAAAAGGTAGCCAGTGATGATAATAAGGCTAAGGTTGAGTTTAAATATGTTACAAATGAAAATTTAATGTTCATCTTGATATGTGACAAATGACAAATATAGTTCCCACATACTTATGTGACAAATGGCAAATTAAACCCCACACTTCCCCTCACAGTCCCTTATTTACAGCTTTTAATTTAGGCAAGTTCTTGTGGGGTTCCTTGTATCTCCAGAGTAATAGTGGTAGGCTGACCAACCAATAGTTGTAATCACCCAGAGATGCTTACACCCCATAAACCTTTAACCAACTTTTAAACAACAATAATTAAACTAACTTAAAATAAATTTAAAGTGGGTAAATTAAAGTTATAATTAGAATAAAAGCAAACTATATCTATAGGGTAGCTAGTAATTAAGGAATGTAATAAGAGCTATAAAGTATTATGGCATGTGAATGTATGTATGAGGTGCTGCCTGGAACTCTAGTTGGACCATTGGATTGGTATTGGAGGTCATTTCTAGGCTGAATATTTTGGTTGACTTCAATCTGTATTAATAATAACATCGATAGTAGGGAGGATACCCAAGTGGTAGAGTATGGACCCTCTACCACTGCCTCCCGAGTTCGATCCTGGTAATGGACTTTGGGTAGGGGACGATTTTGACTGTGTTGGTTTTGCGCGCCAATGCCCCGAACCGAGATAGCGAATAGCAAAGGCGGTCCATGGAGTTCCTGGCCTATCATACGCCGCGCATGGAGGTTTTCCGGGTTTTATCCTCCTTTCCCATTTTCTTCACTTCCCTAATCGGTGCGGTACCGTCCCCAGGTCGGCCCACCTCGAATAAAATTTAAAATTTAAATAATAACATCGATAGTGCTGGTGAGGCAGTATCTATTTTAAGTGACTAGCATTCCTTACCCGTGCTTTGCTACGGTGTCTATAGAATTTCAGATGATTTAATATAATTAATTTAGTTTTTATATTATAGATAAACAATAACCACTCAGCCATGGGACCATCTAGTACTAAAAAAAATAACCACTCAGCCAAATCTAATTGTTCAATCGAATCAACCAAAAACCACCAACCACTCAGCCAAACCTAACTGAATTTATCAAATCAACCAAAGACTAATCACCCCTCAAAACTAAACTGTACCCTATTGAATCAACCAAAAACCATCACCCACTCGGTCAAACAAAATAAACCTATCGAATCAATCAATTAACACCAAACTGCTAGCCGAAACATCTCTCTATATTTAAAATCATTGTGTACATGACATGTCTTCCAAACAACCAATCAACTTCTACTAAACTTGCCAAAAGTATTTTATTAATTAGAGGAACCAAATTAGGCAGTATTTTAAAGTCATATAAAACTAACTTCCAGATATCTATGCTTCGCTACGGTATTTAAAGTTTATCATATGATTAATATTAATAAACCATTAAACCGCTTAGCTAAAACCAATGAACATACCAAATCAACCAATCACCAACTGCTTCGTAAAACTAAACTTATTGTAATCGATACAACCAAAACCACTAACACCTTTCTAATAACTAAAACCATCGAATATACCAAATCAACTAATCACCAACTGCATCGTATTTGTAAAACCATCCTTAACTTATCGAAATAACCAAAACCACCAACCACTTAAAACCAATTAATTTATCGAATCAACCAATCACTAACTGCTTACTAAAACCATCAAGCTTATTAACCGACTTTGAAAAAGAAGAAGGTTTATCAATTCGACCTGCATGTATGTTTTTCTCTATGTTTGTTCGCGCATAACTCTGAAAATACTGGACCAATTCGGATGATCATCTTCTTCAAAAATAGAAGGTGCTCCAACTTAGGTCCTGTTTTACTTTTGTAAGTATTGGTCAAGTATCTGCCCATTAATTTAGTAAATATATCAAAATGGGCTCGGAAGCGATGGATAATTGTGGGACTATACAACTCCGGATAAACTTAATTCCGGCATCGGTGAAGCGATAGCTTCGAAGCACTTTTATATATGCCCTATGACTGGGGGTAATGTTCAAAATTCAGTCAGTATGAGCTCATAGTGGGATGAGCTTAAATCATTATAGATGGCTATCGTTTTTGCATAATTCGACCAATGAACTCGTCTAAATTTGATAAAATGAAATATTTTAGATAGCGATCAATAAATTTACCATAGATTGACTAATAAAAGCAACCAAATCTTATAAAATGAATTACTGCAGATGGCGATCAGTAGATTTGGCATACGTTGACCAATAAAATTATCTAAATTTAATAAAATGAAGTATTGTAAACGGTTATCAGTAAATTTGCTATAATTTGACCAATAAAAGCAACTAAATTTAATAAAATGAATTATTAGTATATTTGTTTATAAGATACTATATATATAATATATATAAAATGAGTTTTATTTTTATAGAGAAATAATAAGGGGTCAAAAAGGATATATAGAGATAGTAATATCTAATAAAGGTAGGAAAAAGAGCCACTTTTAAAAATGCACTAATTTTTGAGGGGAAAAGAGCTGGGGGTAAAGTTTTTTTGGGAAAAAAGAACCTTCACAAAAAAAATTTTTTGGGAAAAAAGAACCTCCTTTAAAAAAAGCTCTAAAAAGTATGAAATAATTGAGAAATTAAGCCTACTCAATAAAACCTTTTTTGAAGTCGGCGCCATATTTTAACTGAATTATAATTGGTATTTATAATTTATATACTCAGTACTATTTATTCTAAGCTGCTTATAGTTTAAACTTGGACCCAATCCAGACATAAGATATAATTTGTATTTATGAGCAAAATTCTATAATTCAGTTTAAAATATGGCGCCGACTTCAAAAAAGGGTTTTATTGAGTAGGCTTAATTTCTCAATTATTTCATACTTTTTAGAGCTTTTTTTAAAGGAGGTTCTTTTTCCCAAAAATTTTTACTATAAATTCAACATTTTGCATTTCAATTTCAACATTTTTCATTTTGATTTTAATATTTTATAAATCAATCTCAACATTTTATACTTCAATTTCAACATTTCATATTTCAATTTCAATATTATACTTCAATTTCACCAGTTTGTGTTTCAATTTCAAGACTACACTTCAATTTCAACATTTTACACTTAAGCTTCAATATTTTATAATTGAAATTCAATATTTTATAATTCAATTTCAATATTTCTAGTTTTAGTGATTGCATTATATCTAGTTCTAACTACAGACTCATTGATTTCCACACATCGGTGTTTTCTTTTGGTAGATTATAATGTGATATAAGGGATATACAGATATTTTTTAAATATAAAAAAGAGTGGGAATTAATATGCTTGCACTATTTCAGCAGGAATAATAAAATAAAACTATCACTAAAATTTGTGTTGAGATTAAATTATAAACTGTTGAAATAGAAATGCAAAATGTTGAAATCAAAATACAAAATGTTGAAATTGAAGTAAAAAAGGTATATAATCAACAGAGGAATTGATTGGTTTTACATTTTAAGAGTAAATATTTATTGAGGGGTATGGTTTAAAGTTAATGGAAACCTGTACTATAACGGTCTATAAAATCATACGGGTTTTGGTCAAACTTCGCAGGTAAAGGTGAAATATTGGTTAACTTTACCCTTCCAATTATCCAGCTCTTGAGCGGTTGGTTAACTTTATAGTCTAAACAGCAAAGGTTTCTTGGGGGTGATTTATTTAGGTTAGGTTGGGGCAAGTAAGATGGTAACCCACCCTTTATAGAGGCGTTGGAACGGACGTTCATCTATTATAAACGATATTCCATCTATTTATCAAATAGGATACCTTTGAGTTGAAATATATAAATCTAGTATCGATGGAAGTGGGCATGAAAGCTGACTCGGAGAGTCTAGGCCCATTTAAGCATAATTATGACTTAGGGGTCGCCTGATTGGCATCTGGGTGATGATCTGGTCAGATTAAAATCGACCCATTAAATTCTAGAGCCAGGATGGTAAAAAAGATAAAATGGTTTGATCAATTAAGCCATCTAAGCAGAACTAGATGAGCATGGTCGAATTTAAGGCCAATCTAATTCTATTTGCATGGCTGGACGGCTGGTTATGGTTCAGTTGGACTGGTTTATTTTAGTGAGCGGGTTGGGTAATGATAAACTTTAAACAGCTGGAAATGGATTTGGGTTAGGGTGGTATGCTGGTTAGATTAGTTTGGTTTAATTTAAACCAAAATAATACTCACCTAGTGGTAAAAAGCCAGCCTAATACTAGGGTAAGTGGATTAGTTTGGTTTGTTTACTTTAAACCACCCTAACACTAGGGTAATGGCGTCACATGAGAAGGGGTTGGGTGAAAATCCAAGCCGTTTAGGCTACAACTTACCTTTAAACTGGGTATGATTAGATGATCGGGTCGATTAATCGGTAGGTATAAACCCCATCTCCAAATAAAATACATTAAACGAGTAAATAAGAATAAGGATGATGGAGTAACGAGTATTGATTTTATATAAAGCAATTTTCGATAAGATCACCAATCAGATTCAGTATTATGGGCTAGGTTCAAGATCAATAGGTTAACTACCCATTTGAGCCTAATTGTTTTGGATGGGCATCCGAATGTAGGTTTTGTAATGGATAACTCAACTCGCCATTATCGCGTCTAACCAATCGTAGGAGGTGGCGTTTAATTTAGCTTAACCTACGCCGATCCGAGTTCAGATCTCTCACCCACCAATTATCCGAGCAATGTAACTGACGATAAGTGTCGAATTGAGTTAATTACTAATCGGATTGGCCGCCAGGTAAAATTTAACCAATCATAAGTTGATTTATTTTTAGACCCTCACGAGGTTGACCTTTACATGAGCTGCGGTATATAAACGAAAGTTGGTTGAAATAAGTGAACCATGCCTAGTACACTTAAGGTTCCCGTAAATAGCGAGTCGCGCAGGTCCAGCATCTCGAGTTGTAATTCCAGGGCGAGGTCCAACAAAAGCGTATCGTTCGATGATCACGTTTTATTGCGCACCTTCAAGGCCAACAGCACCATCCCCCTCCTACGTGAAAAGTCCTTCGAGTCGGTGGCCCAGCTTGACGTCCCCGTGAAGGACTTGCCCAACGCCCTTAAAAAGCCGGTGGCCCGCTCGAAATCTCTATCGGCGGCCTTTCGCAAGTTGCTCTCCAAAACCAAGTCCAAGCGCCACTCCATCATTACCCTCGGTTGATGGTTTACCAAGGTCCTAACTTATGGGGGCTTAAACGCCCCCGTTCGAACTTTTGGTTCTTTAACCAGTCAATCGGTAACGTTGCCAACCTTAAGCACCCAAATCTGATTTGGTCAAGCATCCCTCATGCGGATTCGTCCAGATAGTCGGTACCCGCTTTAACTGGGTGGACGTTTACCCAATAACCCTTCCTTTATTTAAATTAAAGCTGATAATATCCATTACACTTTAGATTTATCGCATCAAAATATTAAATACCCCCTCCGACGATTAGGGCCGAACCCTTGGCGAAACTAAAGTTTCAAACGTATAAATTGTATCCATCTAAGGGTTCGAACCTATACCCTGACTGGTATCAAATTCCATCAATTCCATCCCATACCATGGTTGCTACCCCCATCCTATCTAAACCAAGTTAACCATCTCGAATAACCCGTTAAGAATCAAAGGTTATTATTTCGAGAACCTTCGGGAAGGTTATTTATCCCCAACGAGCGACCCCAAAGGGGGGTTTCCATCCGCCTAACCTCCAAACCCCTAATTTCACCATCAAGGGGGATGGATCCACTTAAGGCGTTTAAACCTGAACCGAAAAGCCTTTAATCCAAGGCCAAAAGCAGCCCATCGCTCACCGATCAGAACGAAGGTTAGGTTCATCTCCCCCATAAAAGGGTGGGTTAAGGGTTCAACGCATCAACCTACCATAAAAGTCCATCCACTTCAAGGAGGTTTTAGTTGGAGATTTGAGTATCCCCACCCCTTTAAACTACTCAACGCGTAGCGTAGTTAAAAGCTATCTAAAACTTTAGATTTCAACGGTTACCATCAAATTTAATAACCTTAGTTTTACTAGCGTTTAAAGCGTTCAGCTTCAATCTCATCAGCCGGATTAAAATTTTAACATCGGTTATAGATTTACCGAGGTGGGTAGTCTCCGCGGCTTTTGATTTAATTTTTCAACCGGCCTAGAAGTTAGCCCAAGGGATCCTACGAAGAGGAACTCAACAATTGAACCTTAAACGATTGATACCAGTGAATTGGATGATCCACCCAACTGAGCTAAAAAGGGTCGGGTATCGATCCAAAGTAAATTAAACTATAATATCACCTCGTTAGAGATCTGACCTAAACCGACCAAAGCTTTAAACGTCGGTTTAGAAGAGATCCCCAAACTGATAAACTTTACCAAGTTCGATACCGTTTGAAGTAACCGATCAGGATCCAACTCAATCAATTAAAAGAACGTTACCACATCAACCCTTAAAATTATGGTACCCCGTTTAAACCCCTAACTTGAAGCTTAAAGGTTACCCAACCGAATCAACGCATACGCTAGATGAAAGGTTGGAAGTTATTAAAAGGTTAGCCTACCCATCCGATCGAAGGTTAGATGGGCTAAGTGAAAGTTCCAAATTTGGTTTACCAGTTTTGAACCAGAAGTTGGATGAAAAGGGGTGGGTTTAAATAGGTTCAAAGCTCTAATAAGTTTTATCTAAAGTGTATAAAGCATTACCATTCCATCGTCTATGAATATTGAAAGTCGATGAGATTAATTTAAACTGGTTAAGCATTAGAGCTCCCATCTCATACCTTGAGGCTGGGAAATGAAACCCATCCTCCACTTAAACTTCGACTAAAGTTGGGGGTATAGAGTGGAATTGGGTCGATATGTAGAGGTGTGGGGACGTTGATCAATCTAATATAACTTTTCAAGTCTGTATGGAAATTATAGTATCGTTTGCCAGAATTGTAAAGCGCAGAGGGGTGGCTTTTAATTCAATAAGCTCCATAAGTTTATAAACGAAAACCTTTTGAACCCTTATAGGGGGAAGCTAAAGAGCTATAGGGTATCTGGGGTGAGTTAACTAGCCTTGGTATCCTATCGTTAAAACATTAATTGTAAAAGGTTAGACAGTATAAACTTTCAATTCAACTGTCACGGGACTTTATAAACCAACCCTATAGAGGTCAAGCTATCAAACTCATTAAATTTTTTTATGATTAAATCAATAAGGTTTATATATTTTAACCTTACCCGACCCAATAGCAGAAAGATAATCTATAGCTCTTTAGCTCACCCCGATTTTTCCTGAATTTTGCACCCACCTTTAACCTCGGGTGAGCCTAATTGATGAAACGTAAAGCATCGATTTAGGTGTTATCGTTATTCTGTAACCCTTATCAAATATCAGGGTTCTACAAGATATTAAAAAAGTTGCCCCTTGGTTTATGGCATCAATACCCATAGGCTTGGATAACCAGTATTCACTTTCAATATCTGTTATAAAAACCCATATTTGTTAATTAGACATCTGACATGACCCCAATTCCCAAAAATAAATAACCCCCAGCCCCCCTTTTAGACCTTATAGATATTAAGCATCAACCCTTGGATGAGGTATCTGGGTGGCAGCTCAACCTTCACTTTAGAAGTTGTCCTCACAAACAATCTTCTTTGAGGTTTTAAAAATAATTCTATAAGTCAATGGCATAGATATGGTACCTTTACAAGGGCATGGCAGCTAGTTTAATACATGCGATACAAGTCCTCTATCAATTATAAGTCATTTTAACCGCATGCTAATTTAATAGCATAACTGTCAGGGTAATAGCTAAGTTTATAGTACCACCCATCTTGGTAGAGTTTGATATTGCCCACCGGATGGTAATTAATGCCAGTCGCTTATATGTACTGATTAGTTTTAGAAAGGATGCACTAGAGATTAATTTGAGGAGTAATCTTCTCCAAAACATACCAAAGGCCCCTACAACAAACCAGAAACTGTAGTAAGAGCAACCGTAAGTCTTACTGAAACAACCTATAAAAGTGGGAGAGGTGGGGAGGGTGATAACCCCTTCATGGGTTCCTGGCTGGATTTTATCTTATGCAATTTGGTTCATATCATTTTTTTAAGTTGTAGGAACATATCAAAATCCATATGTGGACAGATAAGCTGACAATGAACAATTTACAGCTCTTGCAGTGCATGGTAGATTGCCAGTTAAGTATGGGTGAGTTATCACTCCAAAAATCATGGAGGGTGAGAAGTGATGTTAAATTTATGGATCAGAACATCTGCTTGACAATCCTCCAAGTTATTTGCAGATGGGGAATTGCATCACTGGATAAACTTATAGACATTTGGAAAGGTGGTGTGGAGGGTGTATTCCATGTTAGAAAATATAAACAGATTGGTTTAATTTTAATAGGAAACAAGAAATAAATAAACTGGCAACCCACCCTAAAAAGAGTGGTTGCCTATAGAATAGCTGAATTGGAAGGGTTAGAGGGGATGGCGCATCCCAGTTCAGGGTCAAGGACCCAACACTAGGTGATTGTGCACATAATGGAGAACAATAGTAAATGCTTAATTCTGGGCCAAATCATAAAAGTTCTGATGACAGTTGGGGTATAATTCAGGCTGATTGATCCAACTTTTAACAGTTTGATCCAGGTTGGGGCCTCAGCATAGTTGTGACTTTTATTTTCAGTCCCAACTTGCCAATTAAATAGATTCACCTATAAATAAACAATCTGGGTGCTTGATATGCAAACTTTATCACTTTTAATTACAAAATCTGGCTTACCTGACACTTGAAAAGACTTGAGGGAGCATTTGATAATTTACTTTAGTACCTAAGGCAACTGGATTTGAGGTGGTATGAGCCTTCAAATTTCTTCAAGAAGCCTCTTATCTCAACCACCTCCCTGCACACAACTTCCATCATTTTTAACTGGGTAGAGGAGGTAAGGGTGGGATGGGAGGTAGGATCTTTATGGTGAAGGGAAGTTGCCCACTTCAAATCAACCTCATGTGCCAAGCTTATAAGGTGCAACAGAGGGGTCACTGGGTTTAGGATCCTTTTGGATCTGTAAAGGCAGTTGACGTCTAACAGGAGGTTAGCACATCAAGACTTACTTTATTAATTTCTTTAGGAACGGGATACATACCCTCACCTAGAGCATAAGCAAGGGCTAATTGTTATGGTTTTGGCAAGATATACACTAACAATTACCTTTAGGAATTGGATACATACCCTCACCTGGAGCATAAGCAAAAGCAAATTATTGTGTTTTTATAGGGAGTTTAATGGCAAAGATATCCACAAGAATTTTTAGGAGGATGTGCAAATCTGGATGTGCAAATCTGGATAGGTCCAGTAAAACACTTTGATGAGCCTTTTGAAGTTGGTACAGTTTTAGGTGCTCTCCAGATATGCTCATAATAGGGATAGCCCTTCCAGGATGCCAGATACTACAAGTCCATAGAAGCATCCCCTGCACCTCAATCATGAGGAGTTTCTAATCTGGACAAAAAGGGGGCTAAGAAGGTGTCCATACCTCTTGTTTCCAGAGCAACTTAGCTCATGTGGTAGACAATAGGTGGGTGATGGCCTAATTAATGAAGGTCGCTCCCTTGCCTCCCCTTCTCACCATCCAAAGGTTGGTGCAGAAACTTGGGTGTTGTGTCTAAAGTGCAGCGGCAAGAAGCCATCACCAGTGGAAAGGATGTGGCATTCCTCTCCTTCAGTAGCCTTAGGCCCTGGTTATAGGTTTGTTAAAATTAATAAATTTGTGCCCATTAGAATGAATTTTCATTGTGCATTCAGGTTTGAAAACTCAATGATTTGTTTCCTCTCCACTAGAAAAAGTGAGCCATCCCCAACAGTTTTGGTTGCAATAAGCCCCTCCAATACAGGATGGGATCTTTGCTATCTACCCCTGACCCTGGGCGCCCCAGTCATCCACCTGGTTAAGTGCTGCTGATCCACCAACAAAATCATGCTGGGAGGAAAATTTAGTGGAAAAGTTTGAGCTTAAGTCAGTCATCCAGGGTGAGATTGATCCAGCACCATGAAGGTTTTTGGAATGTCAATATGTCATAATCAAATATGAATGTGTTACCCTTGGTTAATGCAAAGCTTATCATTCCACAAGCCATAGCACTTAAGATAACTATCCCCCACAGGTACCATTGTCAATCAAATCTATCCTTTGTTATGAATAAAAAACTATATGTAAAATCTAATATTATATTATTTGAGCTATATATTAGACACTTACGCTAGGGCCAGTTTCTCAGTCTACATAATGACTGAGCCATAATCACTACCTTTTTTTCCCCTCTACCTATATGAGAATAATGGTGTGGTGGTCACCTGAGGTTAACCACATTTTGGATGCTTTGTGGCACCATGATGTCACTTCTCCGAAATCATCTACACTCAGTGGGCCAAGTTGCACGATCCTTTCTCATGTTTAATCCCTCACATTATTGGAACAGATTATGAACCCCTGGGGCCTAAGAAAAAACTGATGCATAATTTGTAGCTGCCTCTCTTGCCACTGTGTGGTTGCTGGCTAGTATATTAGTAAAAGTGATTGTCAACTGTTGTCCCTCAGTTCCTCTCACAATGAGATATCAAATTATTTGGATGGCTATACTTCTGGTATTCTGGTTTGTATTCTGGGTGTCCACTCACCCAGAATGGCAGGCTAGTATTAACTTTATTAGCCAGTTTCATGACAGATACTGGATAAAGCTTTAGGTTTTCTGGTTAGCCAAAATTGCCTCTACTACATCTTCCTGACTGTCATCCACCACAATTGGCCCTAATAACTCAGGCGTGGACCCATAAAGGGAGATAGTTGTGACACATGTAATACACTATTTTTCTTCCAGTGGGTGGGGAAGTGTAAAAACTGTGGGGTTTTCACTGGTGCATAGGTTTGCTTAACTACTGACTCTGGGAATAAATATGAATTTGCTAATTGTATGAAGACAA